>CAJNDS010001412.1:0-19841 GCA_905221605.1 Symbiodinium natans
CCCAAGAGGGTTGTTCGATACGGGAAATAGTCACCTTCGCTTCCTTCTCCTTCATACATGTGGTTCGGGAAATGACCGGTGGGGTCGAATGTTCTTGTCACATCCCAGTCAAACCGCGCCGGAGTTCCATCTTCCAGCACGAACCAGGAATCTCCAATCTCATTGTGCTGGAGCTCTCTCTTAAGATTCTCTTCCAGCCTTACAGGTTGCACCTTCATCTCTTCAGTCACAACACGACTGATACTCATTATCGCCATTGAAGAATTTCTCTTGAAGTGCAATGGAACTCGAACAGTTCCTTTCTTCAGCCACAACTTTCCATCTTCGCTTACAGTTCCCCAACCAAGCTTCCACATCTTCCCAATCGAGAACAGTGGTTGGGTAACGTTGCCACAAACTGCAGTGTCTGTGATAACCAACTTCTTTCCTGACTCTTTCCAGAAAACGAACTTCACTTGCTGCCTCACAGGCAGTGTTGGGATAACTCTTCCCTGTGCATCTTTCAGTCGGTACTCGAAAGTCGAAGGTTCTCCGACCTCTTCTGCCCAATCCATAGGCAACACATGACAGTCCGCACCGCTGTCAAGCACAACTTCGCACGACTCAACCTCTTTGCAAACGTTCTTCACAGTCTTCTCATCTTGTAGCGTTCTCACTTCGCCAACTTCTTCGCCTGTTTGCTTCGAATCGTACCACTCCATCAACTCATCGTGAGGGTCTATCTCACCTTCATCGCTCTCTTCATCTCCCAGGGTGAGATCGAACTCTTCGAGTCTCCTCACTTCCAACTCATTCATTCTCCAGCTCACTTCATTCAAGTCAAGCTCTTCATCCTGATCTTCCACCTCTTCAACTCTTCGAACCATTCTCGCAGCAGAGGCGGTGATGACTCTCACTTGTCCACTCTCGTCGTTGTTCGCTCTCGCATTGCTCCCCGAGCTTCGGTCACCTTGACCTTGAGTCTCTTCTTCTTCCACGTATCTCACCTTTCCTTTTCCTCCTTTACCTTTATCTCCTTTCTGCCAACAATCCGTGGCTCGATGTCCTGGCTTGCCACAGATGTAGCAACTTCCTTGAAACTTCGTTGACCCGTAGCCACCTTCCACCGCGCGAACTCCCTTGTTTCTGTCTTTTCCTTTTCCCTTGGACTCTTTGCCAGTATCCCATTTTCCTTTTCCTTTTCCTTTGTTGGTAAATCTTCCTTTTCCAAAGGACTTTCCTCCTTTCTCTCCTTTACCTTTTCCTTTGTTCTTTTCCTTTCCATACTTCCCTTTGTCTCCTTTGTAACCTCCTTTCACTCGATCCACTTCCATCGCTTGAGGTCCGTTGTACGGCGTATGCTTTGTTGGTCCTTCCATACTGAAGGACTGCAAGATGTTCTCTGCATTCCAAGACTGCGTGCTCCTCTCGTACTCGAGCAACTTCCTTCGGATGTCCGTGTAACTCGTAGTAGGACTAAGTCCAACCAGAATATGCTTTCTCAACTCATTCGGCAATCCTTTCAGCACCGTGCCGATCTTGAGGTTCTCATCATACCTCGCTCCTGAAACTTTCTCGTATTCACCCACCAGCTTCTCGTAGGTGAGTAGGTAGTCCAGGATGGAAGTTCCCTTGGTCATCGCTGGGAAACTAACGAGGGCCTGAGCCATTGCCAGTCCTCTTGTTCTGCTCGACGGCTCCAACTCCTGAAACAACTTCTTCCACACACTGTAGCCATCCTGACTTCCTTCGGACTTCAACAACTTCAGAGGACGATTCCTCAGATATGAAGCCAAAATCGCATAGAGCTTGATGCTCCTCTCTTTCTCTTCTTGCGAATACAGAGCCGGATTCAACGGTCCTGACTCTACCCTAACCAACTCTTCGGCATACTTAGGATCTACAAATCCTACAAACACCCTGAAGCTAAAACTCCAGTCTGGCCATTGTGAAACTTCTTCCTCTAAATTCTTTGGAGCAAACACTTCTGGACTCTTTACCAGCTTTGCTGCTGAGTCATAACTCCTCTGGCCTGATCCTGCAGATCCTGCAGCTCCAGCCAAAGCATTGGCTGCTGCGGCCAAACTTCCCATCACTTCTTGAAACGATGCTCCCCCGAGACCTGGGGGCAATCCTCCTCCAGCTGGCCTAGCCATTGGAGTATCGCTTGGAGTGTCTCCTCCATGCTCTTGAGCTCCTGCTCCAGCAGGATCTCCTTCTTGCATCACACTTTTCTTCTCTTTCTCACTTCCAAGCTCCTCTTAGCCTCGCTTACAGTCTCCCTTAAGGAGCTCGCTTGGTAGCTGGCCCAAGGCTCTTTTGGACTTCAGTCCTCGCTCCTCCAGAGCGCTTTCTTGGGCTCACTTTGAACCAAAGGTCTAGGCCTTCAGCTCCGCTACCATAAAACGATTTAGGGTTCGTTCCAGACCCTTGAACTTGAAACCACTAGCGGGCACTTTTTGCTGGGACTCGGTCTGTTCAGCAGTCCCTTGAGCCTTGTTGGCAGCAGTGAAACGACAAGGAAAAATACTTCTACAGGGGGCACATGGCTAACCGAAAAGTTTGTTAGATATGCACCCACACAACGTCGCGCGTCTCAACAAGACGCCTGATGAAGTCCCAGGTGCGTGACAAGCGCAAGTCCAGCTGCAGCACATGAACATAAGGTCTATGCTTACTATGGCCCCAATCTACCGGCACGACCGCGTACCCGGCCTCTTTGGCTACGCAAGACAGAAGGGCAGAGCCCGCACACAACTCGAGCACAAGGGGGCGAGAAGTCGACGGCGGCAGCAGAAGAGATGAGGGCTGCACGGGCGGTGCAAGAGGAACCGAGGCCTCTGCCAAGGGCTGGGCTCCTGCCGCTGGAGCGACACCTGTCGGGGGTGGCAGTTTTGTGCTGGGACTAGCTTCTAAGGGAAACCCTAAGAGCCGCAGCTCTGCCTTAGCGGGGGGCTTAAGCTTCTCCACGAAACGCACCGTGAAACCTACCAAGACAAGGCGGCGACCCTGCCAGGGGAGGACGCAATGTGCATTCTCGCTGGCCGACAAGAGCAGACACGGACCATTCCAAGGCACGGGGCCACCGATGACATCGTGGCCTTGAAACTCACGGACTTCGGAGCCCTCACCCTCAACCCAAAGACAACCTCCCTTAAAGGCGGTTAGGGGAGTGATTATATTAGGGAAGGGCGCATTCTGCAGGTCCTTATGCATGGAAGAGGGACTCTGATCAAGCACGGCAATGGAAGAGAAGACACACCCGGGGGCCGCATGTTTGAGCCAGGCCACAAACAAGGCAGTGGAAGCAGGATACTTCCCAGTCGTCGTTCGCACGCCGACGACTCCGCCATGCACAAACGCGCCTGCAGTGAAGCTGCTGCCTTCAGCAGCGCGGGGGGATGGTTCTTTTGGCAAGGCGTCGAACAGGCGCACAAGGTCTGAAGCAGTCAGCTCATGATGGCCTGCCAAAGCCCAAGCCAAGGTCTCAGCTTGATCAAGATCATGTGGTTTTGCACCCTGAAAGAGAATCGGAAAAACGGCACCCCCAGCATGAAGAGGAGGTGCCAAAACAGAACTCACGTGCTCAGCTGCATGTGAATGTACGAAGCAGTTTGCTCCACGGCTCACGCGCGGCCTCTTAGGCTCCGGCTGAACCACATGTGCTGAAGGAAAACTTGCGTCGGCCGACGAGGCCGACCCGCCGGTGCCTTGCGAGGCAGCGACGCCTGGTACTACGGGAGCGCCCGGCTCGAAAACTGCATCCTCTCCGGACGCTGTGCCTGCTGAGGCACCCTTGGGACCCTGGGTCCCTAGTCAGGCCTGTCCTGACACACCGCTGCGCAAGCTGCAATCCGTTGCAGGGTGGCTTTTGCCGCACCGCGGAACAGCGCAGACATGTAGGCCTTTCGGGCACCTGCCGCGAGTGACGGTCTCGCGACAAGTTTTGAGACCGTATCCGAAACATATGGGGTCTCCGCCGTTCGTGTGGCTCCGACAGCCTTCCAGCCCCTGGGGCATTTTCATCTGCCGAACGGCAGCCTTACCTCGCTTCCCCTTTCCACGGCCCTTCCCTCCAGGAGGGGGCGGCGGAAAGCCGTAAGGCCCATTACGCTCTTTCTCAGAGCCAGCGCCAGCAGCCTTAGGCAATGGCTGCATCAAGCTGACAACCTCCGTTGAACAGGTGGCGGCTTCGAACACCTGATCCAAAGGCCTTCCCGATGCTGTGACCTGGAGGCCGGCACGTGTCTGATCAGCAAGGCACTGGAACAACTTGCGATCTGCAGCCTGCAACTGCATGAAGGTTGGTAGATTGTGAGAGGAAGGAACAACGTCCAAGCGTGCACTCAGAAGCTTCTCTACCCAACGGCTGTGATGGACAAAATCTAAGAGATTCGCCATCTCAAAAGCAATGCCTCGACGGGACAACGCAAGGTGGATGAGGAACTCACTGGACGTGTCTGCACGCCCCGGGTCAGGCTTCTCAGTCTTGAGTTTCCCCGAGCTGTCAATGGACAAGACCGACTCTCTCTTGGCACTCGTCTGTGCCTCGTGCTCTTTGCTTGTCAGACGATCCCACTCCAGGTATTGGAGGCGATTCTGCTCATAGATGGCGACACACGCATCCACCAGAGCATCTGATGGCTCCATTCGATTCCGGATGTCCAACCCCGGCAACTTCTTCACGATGGCAGCGAACCTCTCGGAGCGCTCCGGCACCGAAAGCTTCCTAGGCGCTGTTTCATCGGTCCGCTCCACCAACGAGCGCATTTCACTCGTAGTGACAGCAAAGCTCTCATGGAACAACCTGCGAAAGGCTGCCTTCTGCCCCAAACTTGCCGGGCCTCCAAGTGCCGTCTCAAACGCGGCGATGAGCTCCTTGTCATCGCCCGATCCTGGCGTATAGCTTGACATGAAGGCTACCCGGGCCAGAGTAGTGATGCCAGCCCGTTTAAGGGCCGCGACATCAGCTTCTTCTAAGCCTACCTTCACACATCTCGCAGAGAACACTGGACCACTCTCCGAGTACGCAGCCATCTTTGACGGCCACCCAAACTAGGCTTGAGACCTGGCACCTGCTCAGAGCTGGTAAAGCATCTGTGTTTGCCATGACATGTAGGCAACTCTCAAGAGAGAACTCTCACATGGACGTAGAGCACGAACATCACATTCATGGACATAGAGCACATGCAAAAAGGAGGGGGGCGCAGCAAGTGAGCAAATCGTGGGCCTCGCACACACCCTTTATGCTCTATGCACAAGTGAAATCTCACATCAAGCCACATATGCTCTAAAGCATTGCTTACACCTAGGATGCAAAACTGCAGGTCGCTCATGGCATCGCCCATACTGTACAGACAACGCCCTTCCACATATCAAATGTGCTCCTGCTTCATCAGCGGTTAGGTGGATGACTCTCGACTGGCGGTGCCTGAAGTACGTTGCATCACCTGGCAGCCGCCGCTCATCCACTCTGCCCGGCCACCTCTCCATAGTCCTGGCGACGGTTCTGAGTGGTCACGTTCCTCTTCGTCGACCGAGGAGCCCGAAGACGACGCCATATCATCCTCGGAGTGAGGTGGATCCTCCTCATCGGACCTCTCACATTCCTCTGCCAGCTGTTGCCCTCTTGGGTTGTCAGGCATGAACTTCCCAGAGCGGACCTCACGCAGCATCGACGCCATGGCCCTGAGGGGGGCCGACTGAGCATCGACTTCATAGATGAGCTCCGTGCCCACACCGGCAGACTTCGAAGTATGATAGCCTAAGATGGCCCTTTGGTCCCTTACCACGTTTGCTGGCCCATGAGAGGATTGTTCTTTTGCACGAATGCGTACCCACATTGTTCAAGTACTCATCGGGGCCCACTCCCTGGGCAAGCAGGCTCCTGAGCCACACACAAGCCTGGTCGCACGGCAAAGGCACATTCCTCCAGGTCCCGTTGGAACCCGGACACGGCAGGAGGGGCGAATCCTCGTGGATACGAATCCCACATTCTTCCATGACATCGATCCAAGCATCGGCCCACCTGAGACCCGACAGACCCAAAGCACAAGCTGCCATCGGCAAGAACCTAACCTTCCTCTCGAGGGAGAAGCTGGTCTTGCTCCTCGAAACGTGGACCTCGAGATATGCTGAGATCAGGCGCACAAAAAGGAGCTTGCACACACGCTGGGCATCGGAGAACCTGGCTCTCGCGTGCACTAGGAAAAGGAAAAAGCCCGCTGCCATCCTATCTTGCAGGGACCTCCCTTCAAGACCACAGCAAATTCTCTCAAGCAGCGCAACATGTTCGACTTTCAAGGGGTTTCGTTGAAGGAGCTTCCTCTTCTGCAAGAAAAGCCGAGCTGCCAGGCCCCGAACACGACCCGACTCCAAAATCTCATCAACACCCTTCAAGCCCACAACATACTTTGCGAAGGCAAAAGCGGAGAGAACACTCTTCAAGGAAGTCGGTGCAGCTTTGTCCTTCACATCATCGAAGTAAGCATACACAAGAGGCTCAGCGGCAGGAAAAACTATCGCAGTCTTGCCCGAAGCCCAGGCAACATACCTCATAAGAGCATTCGCACGCGAGTGCAAAGTAGACGTTGCTTTCACTGCCAAGGCATCTGCCACGCTGTTAAGAAAAGGACCAGTACCCAACCCTGCTGCCTTCGAAGCATGGAAATCACGTGCAAGTCCAAAGGCAAGGGGCTCAACAAGAATGATGCGCTGCCACTTCGCAATAGCAAGGCTGCGTTCCTCACTCTGGAGATCAATCCAAGCCTTGGGGTTCGAGTCGTACTTGCTGAAACGAGCCATCTTTTCAGCAATCTTAACAAGTCCAGAAGACTTAGAAAAAGGCTCGGAACCCTCAGCTGATTCAGGCTTCTCAAGTTCACACAAAGGCAAGGGACCTCTAGGAACCAGCTTTCTCTTTGCCGGCTGACTCACAAGGCCAATCTCCCAGGGTTGCTGCCACACGCTAGCATGATCCCTCAGGCATGACTGCAAGTGCAGGGAATACTCAGTGTGATTATCAAAAGCCATGAATGCCCAAAACCGGGACACACCCCCCCTTCACTCACGGAAGTTGGGCAGGCAAGAGGCAACGCACTGAGGGCCGAGCAGGGCTCAAGAAGTCAGTGTCAAATGAAGGCTCAAACAAGTATGCGGCCAGCGCGCAACAGCCACGAGGGAAGCCCAAGACCCTTGAGGGAGAAAGAGGAGCAAGCGAGCTCCGTCGGAGCGGCTGAGTAAAACGCCGCGAAGGTTACCCTCCAAGATGTACGTATACAAATTGGGGCTTTCTTGGGAGTACTCAAGAAGGCGGTCGAAGTAGAACGAACGCGGGCGCAAACGAAGTGCAAGGAAAGTTGCAGGCTCAGGATGCTGAAGAGGCTCGGAAGCCTCGGACTCGCTGCTTCCACTGGGGGAAGAAAGCATCCGCCACCCCCGCGGGGTGGCTTGCACGGGCCCTAACGGCACTGGTTGAAAGGGGGGGCCCGTTTGGAAAAGAAGAACCTGTTGAGGACCCGCAGAGTTACTCAAGAACTGGGCCCAAAGAAATTTCCTTGCTTTGCTGACTGCTGAGCCAAGCTTGAGCCAAAATGGCTACGGACTCAGATGGGACCGAAGTCAAAAAGAGTTTAAGCTGCTAGATGATTGGGCTGTAGAAAAGTAGATAACCAGAGTTTTTGGTGGAAAGGGTGATCCGAACAATCAAAGAAGGGCTGCTGAGAAGATTGGATCAGGGAATCGGTTGAAGAGCGCAGTGGCACCTGCTGTTACCCGACAGCTCAAATCAACAATCGGGTTCACACGGCTACAGGAGCAACGCCCAACGAAGCTTACAGCAACCCTGGCAAAGCAGACGAAGCGTGGAACTAAAAAAACTGCTGAGCCCAGAGCCATCGAGGTCAAGGATCGCGTCAGGATCAGGTTGAGACCTCAACTCGATCACATCACAGGGCGTGCCCAGCTCCGGGAACAACGCGTACCACTTGGCAGCTGAAGCCATGCTTGCTCGAGACGCTTAGACGCTTGCTCGAGACACAATCCGCAGCATGACCGTGTGTCTAGGACTCTAGACAACTGCACGACACTGGCACTGCAAGACTACCTGTGAAAACCCCTGCGCGAAACGTTGAGAGGCCCCCGCCTAAGAAGGTGTTGTTGGTGGAACGGAGCGACAAGGTGGGCCCGGTTCCGGCAAGGGTTGGAAAGGGCGTGGGCTCAGAGTACTGCCTTGCTGCAACCTTGAAGCCTTGCACAACGGTCAAACCTAGCTGCCTTGGAGCCCCAACCCGCGCCTGGAACAGACTCTGACATCTAGAGCCCGGCCCGCGGCGAAGAGGATGTCGACGATGGCCTGCAGGGGAGGCCCACACACCCGAAGCCAGAATTGCCTGGATTTTTCGACCCCAGATTTGGAGGTCACAGAATCACAGCTGCAAGCCTCACGCGCACACGGCCTTCTGCTTCTACTATGTTACTATACACTTTCAGCTAATAGTCACGTGCTCTTCCCGCAACTCTACCCCTGCCCACTTACGCAGCGTCGCTAATCAAGAGTAGAGGGGCACCAACTGTAGCTCTGGCGGAGTCGGCGTGACAAGCCTCGGCGGAGTCGGCGGAGTCCTCGCAAATTGCAATTAACCAATAGAGTGCCGTGGAGTCCTAGGTTTCCCGGAATAACAAAACAATGTTTTTTAATTCGGGAACACAACGACTGTTCGCGGGCAGCTCGCCACCTTGGTCCGTTTTGTTAAGACTCTACGGGGGTGGAGGGCCTCCACCACGCAGCAGGAAAGTGACCTTCGCTATGTTCTTAAGCAGGTTAAGCCGAGGCAGGAACTCGGTCTCCTAGCACTTGCTGTGGAAATCAAGCCCCCTTCCCAGCCTCTTCAAAACACAGTCAACCCCCCCTCACCCCAACCCTTTCAAAAGAGGTCACACCCAACCCAGCCCCTTCATAGCATGGTCAAACCCGCCCAAGCCCACCCCAAGCCCACCCGGAAGCTACCCTCAGCGCCTTCAAAACATGGTCAAACCCATCCCAGCCCCGTCAAAGCATGGTCAAAACCACCCCAAAGCCATCCCACCTTCAAAACACGGTCAAACCCACCCCACCCACCCGCACCCCTTCTAAACAGGCCCAACCCACCCCGAGTCCATTCAAAACATCAAACCCACCCCAGTCCATTCAAAGCATGGTCAAACCCAGCCAAACCCACCCCAAACCCACGCTGAACCCACCCCAAACCCACCCGCTATTCTCAGTCCCTTCAAAACATGGTCAAACCCACTCCAAACCCACGTGCACAACCCTGTCGCTGGGGACGTCGCCCGTCCCCAAAATCTTCTTCTTCATTGGGCGCATGGCAACTTAAAATCCGGGCCTGCAACACGCTTAAATATCTTTGCTGTTCAAAGCCCAAGCCTGCCAAAAAACTTTCATTCTGCAATGTCTAGCAAACGACTCTGCACAACCGCAGAAAACGTTGAGGCCACGTTGGTCAACTCCCCAGAGCTTGAAGCGTGACTCCTATCCACAGAAAACACCAACAAAGACCTGCAGCTCAACTGGCGGGCCAGCAGCATTGCCAGGACGAAGCCCAAGTTATGGGGAAGTCGGGCGGCCCCGCTTTCAGGGCCGCAAAACACAAGCAATTCTGGCTTCGCCAGGACGGGCCTCCACAGTTGCAGTTCTGCCTCACTGCAGCATTACAAAGACGAGCGTGCAGCTGCTTCGGACAAGCCCCCGCACGCTCAGGCGACGCTGCCCAAAGTTACTAGAAAAAGGGCAGGCGCGATCGGGTTGCTTGCGCCCACAGGCTCAAATTCAAGGGCCAAAAAAATGGGCCGTCTCGCGGCCCCAAAAATGGGGCCGCGAAATGGACCCAGCTCCCGCAGTACAATTTGGAACTAGATTGGGGGGGGTGAAACTGCGACCCCAAAATTGGGGCCGTTTGGCGGCCCCAGTTTTGGGGCCGCGAATTCTTCTATTTTTGGCGCTTTCCAGACTGCTACACTCAGGCGACTCTGGCCCACAGACAAGCACTCAACGTGGAAAGAGCAATTACTGAGAACCACGACCTCCGCAGGCAGCTTTCTTGTGGAAGTGATCAACATGAGAGAAACTTGCACAGGGGAGGCCCACACACCCGAAGCCAGAATTGCCTGGATTTTTCGACCCCAGATTTCGAGGTCACAGAATCACAGCTGCAAGCCTCACGCGCACACGGCCTTCTGCTTCTACTATGTTATACACTTCCAGCTAATAGTCACGTGCTCTTCCCGCAACTCTACCCCTGCCCACTTACGCGGCGTCGCTAATCAAGATTAGAGGGGCACCAACTGTAGCTCTGGCGGAGTCGGCGTGACAAGCCTCGGCGGAGTCGGCGGAGTCCTCGCAAATTGCAATTAACCAATAGAGTGCCGTGGAGTCCTAGGTTTCCCGGAATAACAAAACAATGTTTTTTAATTCGGGAACACAACGACTCCGCCGTTCGCGGGCAGCTCGCCACCTTGGTCCGTTTTGTTAAGACTCTACGGGGGTGGAGGGCCTCCACCACGCAGCAGGAAAGTGACCTTCGCTATGTTCTCAAGCAGGTTAAGCCGAGGCAGGAACTCGGTCTCCTAGCACTTGCTGTGGAAATCAAGCCCCCTTCCCAGCCTCTTCAAAACACAGTCAACCCCCCCTCACCCCAACCCTTTCAAAAGAGGTCACACCCAACCCAGCCCCTTCATAGCATGGTCAAACCCGCCCAAGCCCACCCCAAGCCCACCCGGAAGCTACCCTCAGCGCCTTCAAAACATGGTCAAACCCATCCCAGCCCCGTCAAAGCATGGTCAAAACCACCCCAAAGCCATCCCACCTTCAAAACACCGTCAAACCCACCCCACCCACCCGCACCCCTTCTAAACAGGCCCAACCCACCCCGAGTCCACAAAACACGGTCAAACCCACCCCAGTCCATTCAAAGCATGGTCAAACCCAGCCAAACCCACCCCAAACCCACGCTGAACCCACCCCAAACCCACCCGCTATTCTCAGTCCCTTCAAAACATGGTCAAACCCACTCCAAACCCACGTGCACAACCCTGTCGCTGGGGACGTCGCCCGTCCCCAAAATCTTCTTCTTCATTGGGCGCATGGCAACTTAAAATCCGGGCCTGCAACACGCTTAAATATCTTTGCTGTTCAAAGCCCAAGCCTGCCAAAAAACTTTCATTCTGCAATGTCTAGCAAACGACTCTGCACAACCGCAGAAAACGTTGAGGCCACATTGGTCAACTCCCCAGAGCTTGAAGCGTGACTCCTATCCACAGAAAACACCAACAAAGACCTGCAGCTCAACTGGCGGGCCAGCAGCATTGCCAGGACGAAGCCCAAATTATGGGGAAGTCGGGCGGCCCCGCTTTCAGGGCCGCAAAACACAAGCAATTCTGGCTTCGCCAGGACGGGCCTCCACAGTTGCAGTTCTGCCTCACTGCAGCATTACAAAGGCGAGCGTGCAGCTGCTTCGGACAAGCCCCCGCACGCTCAGCGCGACGCTGCCCAAAGTTACTAGAAAAAGGGCAGGCGCGATCGGGTTGCTTGCGCCCACAGGCTCAAATTCAAGGGCCAAAAAAGCGGGCCGTCTCGCGGCCCCAAAAATGGGGCCGCGAAATGGACCCAGCTCCCGCAGTACAATTTGGAACTAGATTGGGGGGGTGAAACTGCGACCCCAAAATTGGGGCCGTTTGGCGGCCCCAGTTTTGGGGCCGCGAATTCTTCTATTTTTGGCGCTTTCCAGACTGCTACACTCAGGCGACTCTGGCCCACAGACAAGCACTCAACGTGGAAAGAGCAATTACTGAGAACCACGACCTCCGCAGGCAGCTTTCTTGTGGAAGTGATCAACATGAGAGAAACTTGCACAGTTGCAGTTCTGCCTCACTGCAGCATTACAAAGGCGAGCGTGCAGCTGCTTCGGACAAGCCCCCGCACGCTCAGCGCGACGCTGCCCAAAGTTACTAGAAAAAGGGCAGGCGCGATCGGGTTGCTTGCGCCCACAGGCTCAAATTCAAGGGCCAAAAAAGCGGGCCGTCTCGCGGCCCCAAAAATGGGGCCGCGAAATGGACCCAGCTCCCGCAGTACAATTTGGAACTAGATTGGGGGGGTGAAACTGCGACCCCAAAATTGGGGCCGTTTGGCGGCCCCAGTTTTGGGGCCGCGAATTCTTCTATTTTTGGCGCTTTCCAGACTGCTACACTCAGGCGACTCTGGCCCACAGACAAGCACTCAACGTGGAAAGAGCAATTACTGAGAACCACGACCTCCGCAGGCAGCTTTCTTGTGGAAGTGATCAACATGAGAGAAACTTGCACAGGGGAGGCCCACACACCCGAAGCCAGAATTGCCTGGATTTTTCGACCCCAGATTTGGAGGTCACAGAATCACAGCTGCAAGCCTCACGCGCACACGGCCTTCTGCTTCTACTATGTTACTATACACTTTCAGCTAATAGTCACGTGCTCTTCCCGCAACTCTACCCCTGCCCACTTACGCAGCGTCGCTAATCAAGAGTAGAGGGGCACCAACTGTAGCTCTGGCGGAGTCGGCGTGACAAGCCTCGGCGGAGTCGGCGGAGTCCTCGCAAATTGCAATTAACCAATAAAGTGCCGTGGAGTCCTAGGTTTCCCGGAATAACAAAACAATGTTTTTTAATTCGGGAACACAACGACTCCGCCGTTCGCGGGCAGCTCGCCACCTTGGTCCGTTTTGTTAAGACTCTACGGGGGTGGAGGGCCTCCACCATGCAGCAGGAAAGTGACCTTCGCTATGTTCTCAAGCAGGTTAAGCCGAGGCAGGAACTCGGTCTCCTAGCACTTGCTGTGGAAATCAAGCCCCCTTCCCAGCCTCTTCCAAACACAGTCAACCCCCCCTCACCCCAACCCTTTCAAAAGAGGTCACACCCAACCCAGCCCCTTCATAGCATGGTCAAACCCGCCCAAGCCCACCCCAAGCCCACCCGGAAGCTACCCTCAGCGCCTTCAAAACATGGTCAAACCCATCCCAGCCCCGTCAAAGCATGGTCAAAACCACCCCAAAGCCATCCCACCTTCAAAACACCGTCAAACCCACCCCACCCACCCGCACCCCTTCTAAACAGGCCCAACCCACCCCGAGTCCACAAAACACGGTCAAACCCACCCCAGTCCATTCAAAGCATGGTCAAACCCAGCCAAACCCACCCCAAACCCACGCTGAACCCACCCCAAACCCACCCGCTATTCTCAGTCCCTTCAAAACATGGTCAAACCCACTCCAAACCCACGTGCACAACCCTGTCGCTGGGGACGTCGCCCGTCCCCAAAATCTTCTTCTTCATTGGGCGCATGGCAACTTAAAATCCGGGCCTGCAACACGCTTAAATATCTTTGCTGTTCAAAGCCCAAGCCTGCCAAAAAACTTTCATTCTGCAATGTCTAGCAAACGACTCTGCACAACCGCAGAAAACGTTGAGGCCACATTGGTCAACTCCCCAGAGCTTGAAGCGTGACTCCTATCCACAGAAAACACCAACAAAGACCTGCAGCTCAACTGGCGGGCCAGCAGCATTGCCAGGACGAAGCCCAAATTATGGGGAAGTCGGGCGGCCCCGCTTTCAGGGCCGCAAAACACAAGCAATTCTGGCTTCGCCAGGACGGGCCTCCACAGTTGCAGTTCTGCCTCACTGCAGCATTACAAAGGCGAGCGTGCAGCTGCTTCGGACAAGCCCCCGCACGCTCAGCGCGACGCTGCCCAAAGTTACTAGAAAAAGGGCAGGCGCGATCGGGTTGCTTGCGCCCACAGGCTCAAATTCAAGGGCCAAAAAAGCGGGCCGTCTCGCGGCCCCAAAAATGGGGCCGCGAAATGGACCCAGCTCCCGCAGTACAATTTGGAACTAGATTGGGGGGGTGAAACTGCGACCCCAAAATTGGGGCCGTTTGGCGGCCCCAGTTTTGGGGCCGCGAATTCTTCTATTTTTGGCGCTTTCCAGACTGCTACACTCAGGCGACTCTGGCCCACAGACAAGCACTCAACGTGGAAAGAGCAATTACTGAGAACCACGACCTCCGCAGGCAGCTTTCTTGTGGAAGTGATCAACATGAGAGAAACTTGCACAGTTGCAGTTCTGCCTCACTGCAGCATTACAAAGGCGAGCGTGCAGCTGCTTCGGACAAGCCCCCGCACGCTCAGCGCGACGCTGCCCAAAGTTACTAGAAAAAGGGCAGGCGCGATCGGGTTGCTTGCGCCCACAGGCTCAAATTCAAGGGCCAAAAAAGCGGGCCGTCTCGCGGCCCCAAAAATGGGGCCGCGAAATGGACCCAGCTCCCGCAGTACAATTTGGAACTAGATTGGGGGGTGAAACTGCGACCCCAAAATTGGGGCCGTTTGGCGGCCCCAGTTTTGGGGCCGCGAATTCTTCTATTTTTGGCGCTTTCCAGACTGCTACACTCAGGCGACTCTGGCCCACAGACAAGCACTCAACGTGGAAAGAGCAATTACTGAGAACCACGACCTCCGCAGGCAGCTTTCTTGTGGAAGTGATCAACATGAGAGAAACTTGCACAGGGGAGGCCCACACACCCGAAGCCAGAATTGCCTAGATTTTCCGACCCCAGATTTGGAGGTCACAGAATCACAGCTGCAAGCCTCACGCGCACACGGCCTTCTGCTTCTACTATCTGATACACTTCCAGCTAATAGTCACGTGCTCTTCCCGCAACTCTACCCCTGCCCACTTACGCGGCGTCGCTAATCAAGATTAGAGGGGCACCTACTTCTGTAGCTCTGGCGGAGTCGGCGTGACAAGCCTCGGCGGAGTCGGCGGAGTCCTCGCAAATTGCAATTTACCAATAGAGTGCCGTGGAGTCCTAGGCTTCCCGGAATAACAAAACAATGTTTTTTAATTCGGGAACACAACGACTCCGCCGTTCGCGGGCAGCTCGCCACCTTGGTCCGTTTTGTTAAGACTCTACGGGGGTGGAGGGCCTCCACCATGCAGCAGGAAAGTGACCTTCGCTATGTTCTCAAGCAGGTTAAGCCGAGGCAGGAACTCGGTCTCCTAGCACTTGCTGTGGAAATCAAGCCCCCTTCCCAGCCTCTTCCAAACACAGTCAACCCCCCCTCACCCCAACCCTTTCAAAAGAGGTCACACCCAACCCAGCCCCTTCATAGCATGGTCAAACCCGCCCAAGCCCACCCCAAGCCCACCCGGAAGCTACCCTCATCCCAGCCCCGTCAAAGCATGGTCAAAACCACCCCAAAGCCATCCCACCTTCAAAACACGGTCAAACCCACCCCCACCCACCCGCACCCCTTCTAAACAGGCCCAACCCACCCCGAGTCCATTCAAAACATGGCCAAACCCACCCCAGTCCATTCAAAGCATGGTCAAACCCAGCCAAACCCACCCCAAACCCACGCTGAACCCACCCCAAACCCACCCGCTATTCTCAGTCCCTTCAAAACATGGTCAAACCCACTCCAAACCCACGTGCACAACCCTGTCGCTGGGGACGTCGCCCGTCCCCAAAATCTTCTTCTTCATTGGGCGCATGGCAACTTAAAATCCGGGCCTGCAACACGCTTAAATATCTTTGCTGTTCAAAGCCCAAGCCTGCCAAAAAACTTTCATTCTGCAATGTCTAGCAAACGACTCTGCACAACCGCAGAAAACGTTGAGGCCACGTTGGTCAACTCCCCAG
This sequence comes from Symbiodinium natans, assembly GCA_905221605.1. NCBI lineage: Eukaryota > Dinophyceae > Suessiales > Symbiodiniaceae > Symbiodinium > Symbiodinium natans. The sequence continues at coordinate 15,703 of CAJNDS010001412.1, forward strand.
AGCTTGAAGCGTGACTCCTATCCACAGAAAACACCAACAAAGACCTGCAGCTCAACTGGCGGGCCAGCAGCATTGCCAGGACGAAGCCCAAGTTATGGGGAAGTCGGGCGGCCCCGCTTTCAGGGCCGCAAAACACAAGCAATTCTGGCTTCGCCAGGACGGGCCTCCACAGTTGCAGTTCTGCCTCACTGCAGCATTACAAAGACGAGCGTGCAGCTGCTTCGGACAAGCCCCCGCACGCTCAGCGCGACGCTGCCCAAAGTTACTAGAAAAAGGGCAGGCGCGATCGGGTTGCTTGCGCCCACAGGCTCAAATTCAAGGGCCAAAAAAGCGGGCCGTCTCGCGGCCCCAAAAATGGGGCCGCGAAATGGACCCAGCTCCCGCAGTACAATTTGGAACTAGATTGGGGGGGTGAAACTGCGACCCCAAAATTGGGGCCGTTTGGCGGCCCCAGTTTTGGGGCCGCGAATTCTTCTATTTTTGGCGCTTTCCAGACTGCTACACTCAGGCGACTCTGGCCCACAGACAAGCACTCAACGTGGAAAGAGCAATTACTGAGAACCACGACCTCCGCAGGCAGCTTTCTTGTGGAAGTGATCAACATGAGAGAAACTTGCACAGTTGCAGTTCTGCCTCACTGCAGCATTACAAAGGCGAGCGTGCAGCTGCTTCGGACAAGCCCCCGCACGCTCAGCGCGACGCTGCCCAAAGTTACTAGAAAAAGGGCAGGCGCGATCCGGTTGCTTGCGCCCACAGGCTCAAATTCAAGGGCCAAAAAAGCGGGCCGTCTCGCGGCCCCAAAAATGGGGCCGCGAAATGGACCCAGCTCCCGCAATACAATTTGGAACTAGATTGGGGGGTGAAACTGCGACCCCAAAATTGGGGCCGTTTGGCGGCCCCAGTTTGGGGCCGCGAATTCTTCTATTTTTGGCGCTTTCCAGACTGCTACACTCAGGCGACTCTGGCCCACAGACAAGCCCTCAACGTGGAAAGAGCAATTACTGAGAACCACGACCTCCGCAGGCAGCTTTCTTGTGGAAGTGATCAACATGAGAGAAACTTGCACAGGGGAGGCCCACACACCCGAAGCCAGAATTGCCTAGATTTTTCGACCCCAGATTTGGAGGTCACAGAATCACAGCTGCAAGCCTCACGCGCACACGGCCTTCTGCTTCTACTATATACACTTCCAGCTAATCGTCACGTGCTCTTCCCGCAACTCTACCCCTGCCCACTTACGCGGCGTCGCTAATCAAGATTAGAGGGGCACCTACTGTAGCTCTGGCGGAGTCGGCGTGACAAGCCTCGGCGGAGTCAGCGGAGTCCTCGCAAATTGCAATTTACCAATAGAGTGCCGTGGAGTCCTAGGTTTCCCGGAATAACAAAACAATGTTTTTTAATTCGGGAACACAACGACTCCGCCGTTCGCGGGCAGGCTCGCCACCTTGGTCCGTTTTGTTAAGCCTCTACGGGGGTGGAGGGCCTCCATCACGCAGCAGGAAAGCGACCTGCGCCATGTTCTCAAGCAGGTTAAGCCGAGGCAGGAACTCGGTCTCCTAGCACTTGCTGTGGAAGCCAAGCCCCCTTCCCCAGCCTCTTCCAAACACAGCAAACCCCCCTCACCCCTAACCCTTTCAAAAGAGGTCACAACCCCAGACCCCCCCTTCATAGTCAGGTCAAAACCCGCCCAAGAGCCCACCCCCAAGCCCACCCGGAAGCACCCGCATCCCAGCCCCGTCAAAGCATGGTCAAAAACCACCCCAAAGCCTCCCCACCTTCAAAACAGGTCAAACCCCCCCCAACCACTCCGCCACCCCTTCTAAAACAGGCCAACCCACCCCGAAGGTCCTTCAACAACTGAATGGCCAAACCCACCCAGTCCATTCAAAGCTGGTCAAAAAAAAAAACAAAAAGAAAAAAAAAAGAAAGAAAAAAAATTAAATAAACAAACAAAAAAAATCAAAAAAAAAATAAAAAAAACCAGCCAAACCCACCCACAAACCCACGCCGAACCCACCCAAACCCCACCCGCTATTCTCAGTCCCTTCAAAACATGGTCAAACCCACCCCAAACCCACGTGCACAACCCTGTCGCTGGGGACGTCGCCCTCCCCAAAATCTTCTTCTTCATTGGGCGCTTGGCAAATTAAAATCCGGGCCTGCAACACGCTTAAGTATCTTTGCTGTTCAAAGCCCAAGCCTGCCAAAAAGCTTTCATTCTGCAATATCTAGCAAACGACTCTGCACAACCGCAGAAAACGTTGAGGCCACGTTGGTCAACTCCCCAGACCTTGAAGCGTGACTCCTATCCACAGAAAACACCAACAAAGACCTGCAGCTCAACTGGCGGGCCAGCAGCATTCCCAGGACGAAGCCCAAATTATGGGGAAGTCGGGCGGCCGCTTTCAGGGCCGCAAAACACAAGCAATTCTGGCTTCGCCAGGACGGGCCTCCACAGTTGCAGTTCTGCCTCACTGCAGCATTACAAAGGCGAGCGTGCAGCTGCTTCGGACAAGCCCCCGCACGCTCAGCGCGACGCTGCCCAAAGTTACTAGAAAAAGGGCAGGCGCGATCGGGTTGCTTGCGCCCACAGGCTCAAATTCAAGGGCCAAAAAAAAGGGCCGTCTCGCGGCCCCAAAAATGGGGCCGCGAAATGGACCCAGCTCCCGCAGTACAATTTGGAACTAGATTGGGGGGGGTGAAACTGCGACCCCAAAATTGGGGCCGTTTGGCGGCCCCAGTTTTGGGGCCGCGAATTCTTCTATTTTTGGCGCTTTCCAGACTGCTACACTCAGGCGACTCTGGCCCACAGACAAGCACTCAACGTGGAAAGAGCAATTACTGAGAACCACGACCTCCGCAGGCAGCTTTCTTGTGGAAGTGATCAACATGAGAGAAACTTGCACAGTTGCAGTTCTGCCTCACTGCAGCATTACAAAGGCGAGCGTGCAGCTGCTTCGGACAAGCCCCCGCACGCTCAGCGCGACGCTGCCCAAAGTTACTAGAAAAAGGGCAGGCGCGATCCGGTTGCTTGCGCCCACAAGCTCAAATTCAAGGGCCAAAAAAACGGGCCGTCTCGCGGCCCCAAAAATGGGGCCGCGAAATGGACCCAGCTCCCGCAATACAATTTGGAACTAGATTGGGGGGGGTGAAACTGCGACCCCAAAATTGGGGCCGTTTGGCGGCCCCAGATTTGGCGCCGCGAATTCTTCTATTTTTGGCGCTTTCCAGACTGCTACACTCAGGCGACTCTGGCCCACAGACAAGCACTCAACGTGGAAAGAGCAATTACTGAGAACCACGACCTCCGCAGGCAGCTTTCTTGTGGAAGTGATCAACATGAGAGAAACTTGCACAGGGGAGGCCCACACACACGAAGCCAGAATTGCCTAGATTTTTCGACCCCAGATTTGGAGGTCACAGAATCACAGCTGCAAGCCTCACGCACACACTGCCTTCTGCTTCTACTATCTGACACACTTCCAGCAAATAGTCACGTGCTCTTCCCGCAACTCTACCCCTGCCCACTTACGCGGCGTCGCTAATCAAGATTAGAGGGGCACCTACTGTAGCTCTGGCGGAGTCGGCGTGACAAGCCTCGGCGGAGTCGGCGGAGTCCTCGCAAATTGCAATTTACCAATAGAGTGCCGTGGAGTCCTAGGCTTCCCGGAATTTGTAATTCGGGAACACAGCGACTCCGCCGTTCGCGGGCAGGCTCGCCACCTTGGTCCGTTTTGCTAAGACTCTACGGGGGTGGAGGGCCTCCATCACGCAGCAGGAAGGTGACCTTCGCTATGTTCTCAAGCAGGTTAAGCCGAGGCAGGAACTCGGTCACCTAGCACTTGCTGTGGAAATCAAGCCCCCTTCCCAGCCTCTTCAAAACACAGTCAAGTCCCCCTCACCCCAACCCTTTCAAAAGAGGTCAAACCCAACCCAGCCCCTTCATAGCATGGTCAAACCCGCCCAAGCCCACCCCAAACCCACCCGAAAGCTACCCTCAGCGCCTTCAAAACATGGTCAAACCCATCCCAGCCGTCAAAGCACGGTCAAAACCACCCCAAAGCCATCCCACCTTCAAAAGACGGTCAAACCCACCCCACCCACCCGCACCCCTTCTAAACAGGTCCAACCCACCCCGA
>CAJNDS010001413.1:0-62500 GCA_905221605.1 Symbiodinium natans
TTTCCGGATCACCCTGCAAGGCCCCCACAAGCAGCCAAATTGACCGGAAGAGGAGGCGAGGCATCCGATAGGGCGGCCGCAGAGCGAAAATAGGGGTCGAGCCCGTAGCCTTTTATGGGGATATAATTCTATTGTCGTGAAGGGCCCCCATTTAATTACCATCTGGCCCTCAACCGGTGGTGTTCAAACCCCGAAGCCACGTGATACTGAAAAAACAAACCTTAAACCCGCAACCCTGGAGCACGGAAGCTTGAGCCCTACAGTATACAAATTTTTGAAGCAAACCCTAACACACCCAAACCGCCAAATACCCACACCCCAAACACCAAACCCGCAACAGAAACCCAAGCGCTAAATCCCAAAGCCTGCAAGCCCTAAACCCAGCCTCACACCCCTAAATCACTGCAACCCGAGCCCGTATGACGTATCAAGCCGAAAGAAAGCCCAAGCCAGAACCCCTTCTACCCAAAACCCAAGGAGACACACCCTAAATTAGCCTTCAAATCTTAGCACCCCCCCAAAACACGAAAGCTCCAACTGCCATCTCGCAGTCGATGATTTTTGTTGAAGGCGAAGACCAACTGCATCAAGGGAAACCAACTGGAAAGCCGACGCCTTCCGAATTGGATGTGTTAAGCTTGAACTTGGACTGGTGATCTGGAACAAAGGCCAACTTTGTCGGATTGGAAAACCACCACGTCCGGGTGAACATGCTGGCTGTCCAGGGCATGCTGTGCAGGCTGCCTGTGGCACCCGCAGCAGTCGCCCCAAGTGTTTAGAAGACCATACTGACCGCCGCCAATACAACCTCATCAAAGAATGCCGCGGAGGAGCGCGCGTTGTCCCCCTGCAAAAACCGCTCCAGTCGATGCAGCACGAGATCCTGAAGGCCCGCATTGAAACCCGCCGTGTCCTCAATCTTGCTGAGGACACGCTCCTGGTCGACAGCTGCGCAGTCGTCTTCAATACTAAACTCAACCAGACAGGGAACACTACGCAGATCTGGACATGTGTTTGTCTTCATCTTGCTGGCGGCCATGATCTTTTGCTTCGTCGCTAGTCACATCATCATCATCATCACCATCATCACCATCATCATCACCAGAGCCACCGCCCTGGACTCGTTCCTCCCACCACCATATGTTCATCATCATTATGACTATCACGACCTTCCCGATGATCACCATCATCAATTCCTACACAACAACATCATCACCATCATCATTAGCAGCATCGTAATCTCCATGATCGTCGTCAGCATCACCAGCATCATCACCATCGCCATTTTCTGCAACAGCTGCAGCTGCAGCAGCTGCATCATCATCATCATCATCATTATCCTCATCGTCGTCATCCTCATCATGCGTCACCTTGTACTTCATCTTAGCCATCGTCAATGGCAGCAGCAGCGGCAGCTGCAGCAGGAGCAGGGCCTTCCGGCAATGGCAGTACCAGTCGTAGTAGCCATGCTGCCCACAAACTACACTTCAAGTACACATGCTCAAAATTGCTCTTACCAGGTTGAGCTAGATTTGGCAACAAGACAACATATGCAGCAAGGCCAAAACTCTGTGCCAGCACGGCCTTGTCTGCGGCAAAAGATGCCTCGGCGCTGTTCACGTCGAGATGCACCAGCATGTCCACACACTTGTCCCGAGCCGCGGCCGAGTGAATTTTCACAGCCTTCCAAGTTGTGGCTTTGCGGGGGCAAAAACTGGTCCTCATGTAGTAGCAGTAAGTAGCAGTAGTTGACCAAAATCCCTAGAGGCCCCAGTGGCTTACCGGCCGGCGCCAGCCTGCGGAAGGTGCAGCGCATGGGCTTCCATCAACTCTGCGAGGCACCACACCTCAGTGGATGCGGAGAAGCAAAACTGGGGGTTCATGTAGGCGTTGTCAAAGTGCCAGTGGGCCAAGATCTAGCTGCGCAGGATTGGTCCGGTGATGTGGCAGGCAGCATATCTTACCTTTCTCTTGTGCCGGAAGAAAGTTTTGGCTTCAGGTGCCCGTGTCTCTAGCCAAGACACTCTCTGAAATAACGAGAAGTCCGACTCACAGGCGATCACCTGCTGGAGACGGACCTGGCAAGTATCTGAAACAGGAGACTGAGAATCAATGAAGATCGCTTCGATAGGAATTTGAGCCGGCAGCCTCGCCCTGCTTGCGTAAGGACCCCTTCAGGTAGGCCATCATGTCATCGAACTTGTTCATCTCCTTCTGTCCATGCTACAATAAGCACGCACTGCTACCGGCAACTTGGCCTCCAGACTCATCACAAGGGATCATCAAGGCAAGGCACGACATGGCAGTGCTGGAGCCCGCAGAGTGCAGCCGAGCTGCGCTGAGGTCGCCGTCGAAGTGCTTCGGCGTCGAACAGTGGCAGGGTGCGATAGCATGGCCGGTAGAATCGGTTGGCGGAGGGCTTCCACAAATTCCGGCATGCTGGTTCACCGAGAAGGCACAGATCCAATAGCGGACATCCAGCTTCCCAGAGGCTACTAGCAGCTTGGCATTCAAGGTGCCAAACTCGCGCTGCGTGAGAAGGTCTGCAATCTCATCATACTTCTCCACGTCCAAGGCATCGGCCAGGACGGCGGCAATGAGGTGCGTAAACTTGTAGGGATTCACTTACGTCTTTATGCTTCCATCTCAAGACAATCTGCACTCTTACAGCCTTACAGCCTTGCAGGATTCCGCTGAACCTTTTAACCTTCCCTGTCGTCCCTGTTCGCGCCTTGTTGCGCCAGGAGTGCGTGACCATCCTCTGGGCCAGAGAGGCGGGGGCCCTGTGGTTCACGACGTCCGCAAAGGCGAAGCCACGGGTTTTCGGAAGGTCGGCCTCGGCCTCGTGACCCTCACTAGTCAGCACCCCGCGTGAGGCCCGGGGGACGAATGTACGGTGCATCTGGGCTCCGAGATCCAAAACCTGCTCGTCAGTGTTGGAGAGGTCATCGCCTGAGGCGCGGCGAGGCTTTCTGGGCTACAGAGCCTGTGGAAAACTCGGGGGAGCTTGAGCCCGACACGGTTCTTCTCGCAGAGCTGTCTTACTCTGTCTTCAAACGACAACATGGGGTCCGAAAAGGTCGCAAAAACAACCAAGAAATTGCATCGAATCAATGCTTATGCGGGTGCGCCTCCATCTTCTCCAAGAAGTGCGGCCTATTGGGGCGGGGTGAATCGAGAGGACGCAGACCCAAGGGCGGAGAGCTTCGAGAGAGCACTGCGCAGATTTCACCTACGAGCCTCCGATGCAGCCCAGATAGAGCCCACCCTTGCGATCCCTTGCGACTTTGACATCCCTTCGGTTGGCCTCCTGCAGGCGTGCAAAGATGGTTCGGGCTTGTGCTCGTGTCGCGTGGGAGGCGATGGAAACCTCAATCACGAAATCATCATGATTACCAGACGGGCCCTAGCAAATTCTTAACAACAACAGCCATCATTCAGGATAGCAATGAGACGGGGCAGAAGAACAAGAACAAGACCAACAAGGGCTGAAGCATCTGCTGCGATTCTCAAAGCAGCTTCTGAGCTAGGTGGACACCACCGACCCAAAGTCTGTTCCGTGGCAGAAAGCGACTCATACCTTCAAGAGGCCAGGAAACCTGCAGTTTGCTCTTTTCGGTGGTTCCCACCAGGAGCTCGCCGCTCATGCCACCCCGCATGCTCGACACCTGGGTCTTGGGTCTCGGCCAAGGGAGCACGGGTTTGTGCTGACTCGCCTGTTCCAGCCCAACTTCCTCTCGACTCCCCATGGTTACTTTACGGAATCTGAAGATTGTTTGCTGCTTTGCGCGGGTGGGCTTGAGGTTCAGGAAACTGTGCCCGGCACCGGCAGCACGACCTTTCCAAGGCAATCATCACTATTGTGGTCCCGGATGGAGAAATGAAGACTTTCATCGTCAAGGACGTCCTCTGGTTGTGGGTTCTAGCCGTAGCAGCCCTATGCGCTAGCGACCGGCAGAGGATGGCATTCAACAGCCATGCACGGTAACTAGATACACTGCAGGGGCTCAAAGGAAAGTGAACAATGTGCACACTACTCTTGTGACATGCACAAAGAATCCTCCACCAGGAATGCTTCCTCCCAAACGGGATTTCGTGTGCTTTCGATGCAAGATGTCCGGCCACCACCCTTCCAAGGCTTTGACCCAGCTCCACTTTGCACCACGACCACGCAGTAAGGAGCAGAACGACCCATGACCTCATCCCGCTTTGCCAGGCCCGTCGCCCGGTGGACCCGGATGGTGTAGAAGTGCACATCTCGAAGATCCAACGAGTTCGGGATGATGAACTGCCGCACAACCTCGGCTGCATCATCCAAATGACAACACCTACTGACCTAGCTACCTGACAGCTTTCCTCTATCTGATAGACAAGGAGCATCATGTGTGGTGGACTTCTTCGGATCGAAATGGCCCATCAGATTATGTCCCAGTTCTGCATAGAAATCCAGAAGCTGCCGCAACGAGATGCCGCGACCAGCCAGCTCATGTACCTTTTCAACCCAGGCTGGCCCAGTGTCTTGAGAAACAGGAGATTCTGAGTCCTCTCCCAATTTCGCAAGCTGCAAATCAAGCCCGAACTTTTTGGGTGGTGCAGCAACACCCCCAGGTTGTCTGCAGTCTGCAAGTTGCGTGCCCAGGCTTGAGAACACACAGGCCAGCAGCGGCACAAGCAGCAGCTTTCGTGCAAGCACGATTGTAAAGGCAAACATCCACTTCCACTCCTCAGTCTCCACCAGATCCGAAAGAAATGCCATGATGACAAGCAAGTGGAAAGTCGAGAGGCAGATGCTGAAAAGCCAGAATACAGCGTCCTTGCAGCGAGTTCGGGTTAGGTGCTGGCGTGGGGAGAGGCTCGTCCGCACAAAACCGCGCTGAGCGAGGCAAGTCTGTAAACTCCGCGGTAGGAAGTTGAGGAGCACCGAGAAGGTCGCAACGAAAAGGTACCAGATGAGGCTCCCCTGCTCCAATGGGCACTCTGCCGGGCTTCGGGCAGACAATGCCGACCCATCTACTGAAAAGAAGAGGGCAGCAAAGCACAAAGATCCCATCACACAGTCCATGCAGATTTTGGCTCGCTTTGCGGCCGTCATGTGCAGGTCGAACATGCACAGCTCGTACACCGGATGTGAAGCCAGGATTGTAGCACGAAGCCGATGGAGGTGTGAAGTATGGACGAGCAAGTAAGCACTTGGCAGCCTCTCTTCCAACTCGATAGCTACTTGCCTGAGCTTTGGAGATCGTTGCAAGGCCAGGCTTCCCTGTACCCATCCATGTCGACCCCATATGTGGCTTTCGATGGAGGTGACGTGAAGCGCAAGTGAACGGCCCACCTCACAGAGTGTGTTGCGACAGATGGCATGTTCCTGCAAGCTGGACGCCCAAGTTGGCCGCAGCCTCTTCATGATGTCACGCTGTTGCTGCCACATGAGGGACTGCGCGCTCATCGGCGAAGCTCGGAGTGTGGGAGCCGTATCCGGCTCGCTACCGGTGGGTACCGCAGCCTTAGAGAACATGCATGCCATCACGTATGGCCGCAGTACTACTCAGTAGCATCTGCTCTCCTCACTGACCTGAAATCGTCTCCAGCTTCAGAAGCTCCTGTGCATCCCAAGCCTCAAGCCATCCAAGAATGGACATGCAAAGCTGATAGCTGTGCTCCAAGGGGCCTTTGCCTTTCCCCCAGCGCCCGTGCGAAGACAGCGAAGGCAGGGGAGCGAAGAGCAAAGCGAGCAGGAAGCAAAGCAGGAGGAAGGCTTTGCACCGGGCAGGTCCACGAGGAAGAAGTCCTCCCGCCAGAGTTCCGCTTGCCGGACCTGGAGGTCCCTGTGATAGCCAAAGAGGATCAAAAGCAGTGAGGCCGCCAAAACCAGCCAAAGGGACACCGCGGGCACTCGACTCCACCAGTCGCCTCGCTCCTGGCACAAAGTCGCAAACAAACGCAACAACAATCATCGGTTATCATAGAAGCAGACATGCAGGAAGGCCCATGATTGAGCAAGGGAAGACGGGACAATACCGCTGTCGGACACACAAAGTGCTGCAGCAAGACGAGTGACCATTGCAACTTCAAAAACTTTCAGCCCGTCGCTCCAGGATCTGTTGGAGCCCAGTCGGTGTCAGCAAGCTGGCAGACCTAGGTGCAAGGAGGCTTCCACTAGACGGCCCCGCAAATCAGAGATAAGCCAGGTCACGTGCAGTCCAGTAGAATGTCGACGAAAACCGCGAAAATGGAGAGGTGAAGCGTGGCACACCAGACGCCGGAAGTGTCTGCGAGAGCCCCAAAAGCCGCTTCCAGCTCCGCTGGCGCTGCTAAGCGCACGCCTTCAGTGGACCAGCCATCATCCCCCAGGTAAGCCTGCTCGGGACACTCAAGAAAGTCTCATCCCTTGTGCAACTGCAGATACTCTACCAGTTCAGATCCAGGCCACGCAGATCCAGTTCGGCTCGGGCGAAACGGTTGCGATGCGCACGTACATGGGGCGATCGAGGCTCACTTCGATGGGGCGGAGCGTGTCCAGATCCATGAGCGTGACATCCACGGCCGGCACAGCAACCTCGATTGGCCGGCGAGTCAAGGTCTGAGACCTCTGCCCGGCAGGAAGGACCTCGTCGAAGCTCGTCAAGACAAGCAGGGCATCACTCGTCAAAACCTGCAGAGTAGGCAGGGGCCCTAAAGTTCGCCTAAAGGGCGGAAAAAGGAAAAGTTTCCAGGATGACAGGATGTCCCAGGCCTCTGCAGGCAAAACAGCCGCAGCCGCGCTTTCATTCAGGACGGTCACGGCCATGCTCGAGCTTGGAGTCAGCCTAGGGAGTCGCCCAAAGAGGCTCAGGAGTCTCAGGAGCCCAAGACTTCAGGCACTGGCTGGGGCCGCAGCTTTACCGCGGTCAACTTTCCGAAGTCGGTCGTCGCTGACACAGTGGCATTCTCCAAGTCCGTCACCGTACCTAGACAATCAACTCTCACAGTTGTAGAGAAGCGACCCTGCAAAGCAGTCCAAACCCTGCAACCGGCTTGTGTCTCAAGATGTCGGAGCGACGTAGCAGGACATTGGTGCTGCGCTGCAGCTCGTCGAAAAGCTCGTCACTGAAGCTTGTGAAGCGCGTTTTCGAGCTCGTCGTTGTTGTACGGGTTAGGGTGTCCGATGAAGTGCCAGTCGACGTCGCTATTGTCGAAGTGCTACTCGAAGTTGACGAAGACGCAGATGTCGACATCGATGTCGAAGTCGTAGACAAAGACTTCGACGTAGGTTCGGTCTGTGTCGAAGTTGAAGATGTCGATGCTGTCGATGATGATCTAGTCCGTGTTGCTGCTGTGCTTGTGATGGATGCTGTGGTCGAAAATGACAAGGTTGATGATGTTGATGTCGAACTTGTCAGCGTTGTTGTTGTTGTGCTTGTGATTGTGGAGGATGTTGTCGCCGCTGATGATGTTGATGACGATGTTGATGACGACGTTGATGACGATGATGATGACGACGATGATGACGATGATGATGACGATGATGATGATGATGGTGATGATGACGACGTCGATTCAGTCTGCGTTGTGGTCGTGCCTGTGATTGTGGAGGATTTTGTTGTCGAGGTTGAAGACGTTGATGATGATGTGACCGTGGATGTAGTTGTCTGTGTTGCTGAAGTCGTTGTTGACATTGTCGTTGTCGACATTGTCGTTGTCGCGGTCGTAGATGTTGACGACGACGAGGAGGTGGTAACGGTGGTGCTGGTGCCAGAAGATGTCGTCGAAGTAGCTGTGGTTGCGGTCGAGGTTGCGCTAGTGGTAGTGGTGGTAGTTGTCTGGTGCAGAGATACACCGTTGGCGTGACGTTTGACTATGAGGAACTGGAATATGTGGGACAGCTTCTCTAGCTTGCCGGGGCGATGCATCACTTCATAATTCAATCCTTCGGCAAAACACGTAACTTCAAATTCCAAAATCAAAAGCCATCGAATTTCACCCCACACGCCTTGGTTAGGCACAGCCCATCCTGCACACTGACACAGATCCAGCCCAGCCTCGATGTTGACGAACCACGAGTCTGCCAATCGACCACTGTCGCCTGGTCAAGGAGGCTGAGCGCCCGTGAGCCAATTGGGGTTTAGGGTTTAGGGTTTAGGGTTTAGGACTGCGACAGAACGACTACTTCTGCCGCTGAGTCCAGGCCTTGACCAGCGAAGATATACATGTGACCGGCCGGAGTCAGAAAGGCGTAGGGATAAGCGCGGCCGGATGGAGCTGTACCCATGGACACCTCCATCCACGAGGGGCTGCCGGCCTGAAGCGTGGGAGGTTTCAAAGTTTAACGGGCATGGATGCAGCTTTTTGGGGCCGAAGCTTGGCTGCCCTTACCCCATCGGCCAGAGGCTCCCGCTGGAGCGAAGTTGAAAGAGAAGAGCATTTGGGCGCATAAGGCGCCGCGCCAAAAAAGAACCCGGCTTGAAATTCCTCCGTCCCTTCTTTCACATTTCCCACATCTACTCCCTGACGTGTAGAAGGGTGGTGGCACTCTGCAGACGACCTCTCATCACAAGATGCAGTCTGTGTAGGACTAGACCCAGGCATGCGGGCCATTCGGCTCCTGTTGCCCTAAACCAACCCCTGACCGGAGTGTGCAAACACTCCCTGAATATCAGCCAGAACTCCTACAAGCTAAACTCCAGAACCAATAGCAAAGCAGCCGTGTCCCTGCCTCCGTGTCCACATACCACAAATCGTTCAGGTGACCTTTGCAGCCGGCTGAACAGTGCAGGCCTCTGATGTGCATCCTCCCTCCTTCCACGACCTCAATTTATGGATCCCACCATCATCCTCATGAACGAACGGGGATTTCTTTCTATCAGGGGTCTACGTTACTGTGTTCTGACGGCGTAGACGATGGTCAGGTCAAGGACGAGACCCAGACAAGCTGGGCTGCGGTCCAGTGGGAGCTAAGACACCTACCGTAAGATTCCTTGAAGGGATCACGGAGGATACCGCAATGCAATGACGCAATGTCCCATTGTGCCAGACAACCTGGGATTCTATCGGCCCAGTGCTCAAAATGTGGCATGCTCATACCATCCTTGGCCCTTCCGGCTCTGGCTCGGGTTCGCCCTTCGCATGAAACACAAACCGTCTTCAGGGCGAGGCCGTAGCTGGGAAGCTGGAGGGCCCCCCTGCACTCGGCTCGACACTGGGGCCATGGACCAGTTCCGGGACTGTATCCGCCGAAGATCCACCTTGGAACAAGGCCAGGGTTCAGCTCTTCAGCCAGGCTCTTCTCGCTTGTGAGTCCGAGTCACATCTTCCCGGTGGGGCTGAGAACCGCCGCAGGACCGTCTCGAACACTCGGAGGGCTGCCAAGTACCGCAACTTCATGCCACTCAAGCGACAGAGCCTGGCGAAGGTTCTGCGGCATCTGACAAGACCAGCAGCCAGCTCCCTGCCTCTAGGTCGATAAACCAAAGGTCGTTGTAATGACCTTGGAAGATGCTAAGGCCCACGCTGCAAATGTGACCATCCGGATATTTCTATTCTGTTTCCATCTGAAAACCTTCGGAAATACCAATAAAAATGAGATGCTGAGCATGTACGGCAGAGCCCTCCTTCGGGATCTCCGATTCTTTGTGAGAACCCGTGCGAATACCACAGAGGACGTGTGTCCTGCTCTATTTTCATGTCATTTCCTGAAAAACACCGAAAAAAAGTACGAACATGCCATTTCATGAACACCATGTGATGAATTTGCATCGAAATCCGGAAAAAAAAAACGTGTGTTTGTTTTGATTTTCAGGCCCGCGGAGGGCAAAAGCCAAAAAACACATGGTGTTCGTTGGATTTTTCCAAGAAAAACAAAAACATTGGGAAAAACAAAAATTCCAAAAAAAATGGGATCCCGGCCTAATGCTTTTAGGTTTTGTTTTGTTTTGATTGTTTTGGGCAAAATTTGCAAAACATGCCTTTTTTGCATGAAATGATGCGCTTAGAAGCTGTTCCTGGGCAAATCTAGCTTTCTGGGCACAATTCGTGTCTTCTCTTCAAATTGTGACTTTCCAAGCTGTTCATGAGCCAATTCATCTTCTCTGTGTATAGCTGTATTTAGCAAATGTCATCTTATAAGTAGAAATTAACATCTTGTTTTGATGTATCTTTATCATATTCCCTCGTTTTGTCTAGCAATACTTAATTTAGATTCGAACTGTTCTTTATTTCGCGTGTAGTGTTAACATGTAAAGTTCTAATCAGATTGAAGTACCAATGAGGCTTAGAAGGGGATGTCTTGGGTGTGGCCTCTTGATTAGATTTCATAGGGTGTTCGGGAATATGAAATTCCAAATAGGTAATAGCGAATGCGGTTTAGAAGAGGATGTTTTGGGGGTTTTACTTCGGGAAATTATCAACCAAGCTGTGGCTTTATCATACAGAAGTGTATTGACATTTCATGAAGAGGCATCAGAAGAGGATTTCATAGGGTGTGGCCGCTAAATATGGAATTCTAAGTTTTGATTTGACTACGAATGACGACTCAGCAGATGAGATCTTAGGGTGTGGCCTCTATGAAATTCTGTTCAATGGTTACCTACGAACAAAGCCTAGATGAGAACTTCTTATGAGGTGTGGGCTTCGTATCTAAAATCAAATTTCCATAAATCACGAAGGAAGCCCGGATGAAGTTCTAATTCAAGCATCTAGGCAAACCTAAATTAAGTCTGATTGCAAACGGAGCCCAGATGAGGATTTCTTAGGGTATGGCTTGATAATACAGAATTCCAACTAAGCTTCAGTACGAATAGGGGGCCAGAAGGGGATTTCAGAGAGTGTGGTCTGCAATATAAAATTCTGACTCGGTCTAATGACGAATGATGCTTGAAAGAGGATGTCTTGGGGTTGGCCTCTTAATTTTGCCTGGGTGTAATTACGAACGAAGCCCAGATGAGGATTTCTCAGGGTGTGTGTTCGGGAATATGAAAATTGCAATTAGGTAATAACGAATGAGGCTTCGAAGTGGATGTCTTTGGGGCGTGCCCTCTTCATGTATTTGCTTTACTTGGGTCTCAGAGGAGATCTCCAAGGGTGTGGCTTCTTCATATGGTTTCCGAGTTAGGTTTAAACATCATTTTGCTGTGCCCGAACAATCTACGGAAGGCTTTCCGACTAGATTTTGCGAGGTGGGGGGGTTGAGCATATACAGATATGTAGATATATGTTATATATACATATATGTTTCTATGTATATATATATATACTCATCTATTTACTTATTTATCTATTCTCAGTTTTCAGGCATGTGCAGGATCTTCAGGCAGCTGCGTGAAAATTGCTCTCAGTTTCCAAAGCCAAGGCCAGGGCCCGCCCCAGACGCCCCGCCAAAAACAAACCTCTGCTGCGCTGCGGGTTTAGGGTTTAGATGGGTGATGGGTTTAGGGTTTAGGGTTTAGGGTTTAGGGCATTCATCGTTCCGCGGATCCTTGTCTCTTTAAAACACAACGAGCGGCATGCGCCCGGACGGGTTGATCACTGCAGTGTGGCCGCCACGAACCGCAGGGAGCGTGCCGGAGACCGTAGCCTCCGTCCAAGAAGGGGACGCCTGGAGAAGCTTCCGATGGCTTTTAGGGGGTTCAGCCGTGCTGTACTTGCCACGATACACCTGCCTCCATGGTGTTGATGTGCCACAAGTCGTTCTCGCTGTAGCCTGGGACAGCGCCAGTTCCCGAATGTTAGGTAATGGCGAAAAAGCACGTGCGGCTGAGTTCCGGACTTATTGCAAATCCAGCGAAGACCCACATCTCGCCCGAGGGGCGCAGCACAGCACTGTGGCGATCGCGACCCCTCGGACTGGAGCCGGTGGTCACTGCACTCCACGCCGGAGTGGAGGCCTGAACGTGACATCTGATGACAGACTGTAGGATCTTGTCGCGTCTCAAGTCAAGGGAACTGTAAGATTGAGGTGCTTTTTGCGATGCTTCCGGAAGTTCTCGGCCTCCAAGTCGATCCTCCAGACGTCATCCCACCAGCCTGAGAGAAAGGAACCGAGTTCAGACGAGCCGCGACGCGACAACCTCAGAACATCTCAGATCCCGGCCCTGGTAGGTGCTGTTCTCGTACACTCCGGCGAAGACCCACATGACGCCAGCAGCGTTGATCACCGCACTGTGACCCCGTCGTGCTGTGACGCCTGAGGCTGGGACCTCGATCCATGTCGGTGTGTCTGCCTGCCCAGAACACCGGTCAACTTGAAGCTTGACTCAGCTTGAATCAAGTTGCAAAGTTGACTGGGTTAAATACCTCAACGGTCTGGATGGCCGTCGTTGGGGACATGGGCAATCGGAGGAATGTACATCTCTCAAATGCAGGTTTTTTAATTACTCAGCCGTATGGTCGGAAAGTGCCACACACTTTGCAAGATGCACAGCAGAGCGAGCTCAAAGTGAAAAGAACTGTGCTGCACATAGTCATTGTGGCACTGTGACCATGACTTAACCCATCACCGGCTAGCGTGCTGAAATCTAGCTATTGTCAGTGGTCCAGCCTATACAAATGCTCAGAACGTCCCGGAGTGCCATGCTCCGATGCGCGCATGCCACAATAGCGCATACTGTCCCTGCCACCTCCATGTCGATGTACCACAAGTCGGATCTACCTCTGCCAGGTTGAAAAATCATACATTCCGAGCCGAGAACTTTCGGGCCGAGCCTGAGCTGGCGTCGCTGCCGCCGAAGACATAGCTGCGTCCACTTGGAGTGAGGACTCCGGACAAGTCGAAGCGCCCTGGGATGTTGCCTGCCGTGGAAACCTCATTCCACAGCGGGGCGTTGGCCTGACAGAGCACGTGCAGAAGATGGAACCGAATCGCTGGGACAAAGCAGAGGTCGTTGGAAACACAGACTGTGACATTTTTTCAAAGACATGAACCAAAACTACAGTACTACGATGAGCTGTCACATGCTGCGCTCAGTGTGGACTGAGGCTGCAACAAGCACTTCGAGCACGATGCCATGCCTGGTTGCGTTCGTCACAAAATTACATGCTGCGTTGGGGATGTGTATGTATAGATCTAAGAGGCCAATGCCCCATAAGTTGCTGGTAGGAACTGGCTCCATCAAGGCTCCTGCTACATGCAGAAAAACTTCCGAATAGAACAACTTCTTCAGCTCAGGATCGCCGGTAAACGATTGAGAACTGCCTTCCTCGGGGCCTACGGTCCATCATCTCCATTTCATCAACCTCTTCATTAGCCCCTCCCAGATCAAACCGGAGGACCACCATCACAATGTTCCAACCTACCAACACAAAGAGCGTTTACTCTGAAAACAAGCTTAGCTTGTGTAGTGACGGGTAGTGATTTACTGATGCAAACTTGGTGGCAGTCTTCACACCACGAAACCCCAAAACCTTAAACTCAAACCCCCTCAGACCCCCAAATCCCCCAAACCTCTCAACCCCAGGCTCTCCGAGCTCCGCGCAAGACCGCGAAACCGCGACAGGTGAAGCTGCGCAGCACCATGCTCGCGGTGGAAGTCAAGGAAGCATCGTGCTGTTGGTGTGAAAGCCTCTGTGTAAGCTGAAAGGTTTTGAAGGAAGCATGGACTAAGAACCCTAAACCCTGAACCCTGAACCCTGAACCCTAAACCCTAAACCCTAAACCTTGTTCAACCCTAAACCCTAAACCCTAAACCCTAAACCCTGAACCCTGAACCCTGAACCCTAAACCCTAAACCCTAAACCCTATTAATTTGCACTATATGGCATGACCAGCCTCTACGGAGTTGCAACGGAAGTCGAAGGTGGCTGCGGGGGAAAAGCGTCATCCGTCGGTCTGCTGTGGATGTGCTGCTTATGTAAGCTGCGCTGGCTCCGCTGTAGAGGGTCTGTGGATTGTAACTGTTGAATAAGGTTTAGGGTTTAGGGTTCAGAGTTTAGGGTTTAGGGTTTATGCCACTACTGTTCATCTACCTATCTTCTGGCACTAGCGCCTCAGGCAACACATGTATCGGACGGCCCATCACCCGCACATGAAACGCCTGGGCCCGACAAGTAGAATATTTCATCTCTGCGGCCAAATCATGGAACCAAGGAGGGGCCCATAGGGGCCCCCTTACTATACAGTTACTATACTAACTATACTTAAGGGACTTATCCGCCGACCCCCGTGGCAGCGGGGCGGCGTCAGTGAAGACCCATAGTGTTTTCTTCACTTCTTACCGTCTCCCCTCACCCATCGTGTCCTCTTCACCCTGACCGTCTCCCCTCACCCTCAAGCCCGATCCAACCTCCCTCCAACCCTTTCCTGCCCATTTTCACTGCCCCAAACCGCACCCACCCTACCCCCTGCCCTCCCCCCCTCCCCGCTTACCCCACCCCCCCTTACCCCGACCCACCCTACCCCCCTACCCTCACCCCCCGACCCCCTGCCGGGGCTGCCCACGGGGCGCGTCATGCGCATCGTCGAGGCTTCGTTTCTTCTTAAGAATGCGGGGGGCGAGCATCAGCAGCATCAGCGGCTCCTGGGGGGAAGGGGAGGGAGGGCATAGGGCGGCAGGATTTCGAAGGACACCGCCATAACATGGCGCTCGACGTGCCACCCCCGCATACGCCTGCGTGCCCGCGCGCACGCGCGCGCGCGCGTGTGAAAAACACCAGTTCCCGCCCGCGCGCGCGCGCGCGCGCGCGCCCGGTCTTGTTCTTGTTCTTGTTCTTGTTCTTGTTCTTGTTCTTGTTCTTGTTCTTGTTCTTGTTCTTGTTCTTGTTCTTGTTCTTGTTCTTGTTCTTGTTCTTGTTCTTGTTCTTGTTCTTGTTCTTGTTCTTGTTCTTGTTCTGGTTCTGGTTCTGGTTCTGGTTCTTGTTCTTGTTCTTGTTCTTGTTCTTGTTGTTGTTGTTGTTGTTGTTGTTGTTGTTGTTGTTGTTGTTGTTGTTGTTGTTGTTGTTGTTGTTGTTGTTGTTGTTGTGTTGTGTTGGTTGTTGTTGTTGTTGTTGTTGTTGTTGTTGTTGTTGTTGTTGTTGTTGTTGTTGTTGTTGTTGCTGTTGTTGTTGCTGTTGTTGTTGTTGTGGTTGTGGTGTGGTTGTGGTTGTCGTCGATGTCGTTGTCGTGGTCAGTTGTGTTGTCGTTGTCGTTGTCGGTGTCGTTGTCGTTGTCGTTGTCGTTGTTGTCGTTGTTGTTGTTGTTGTGTTGTTGTTGTTGTTTGTTGTTGTGTTGTGTTGCTGTTGCTGTTGTTGTGGTTGTTGTCGTGGCTGCTCCGGCCGGGGCGTGCCCGGCTTGTGGGCGACACCCCTTTAGATAGCTTAATTTAGGAACCTTATAACCCAAATGAGATAACCAAAAAGAAGCGTCAGATCCCAACAACTGAATCTCATGGCCTATTTGTTCGTGGAATGTGCAACGCTTTGGCTGGGTATAGTACAAGATCATTCGGTAGAAACTTCTCAAGGGCCCTAGATTCCATAGAATCAAATCCAAATTTCTTGAGGTTCCTAATCCCACTCAAATATCCAATTTCTTAAACTTCCTAATTCCATTCAATTTTCCTTAAGGTTCCTAAGTCTCCTCAAAACAATCTCCAGCTTCTTAGTTCTCCTACGCATAACATTTCTAATTCTAATATCCCAATTTTCCTTTTAAATCTCTCTTGAAATCTTCCCTTCTGAAGACTCGAAACTCCAAAAAAAAACATCTATTGTTTAGGGTTTAGGGTTTAGGGGTTTAGGGGTTAGAGTGTAGGGTGTAGGGCTTTTTTGTAAGTTTCTTTGATGCTTCGGGCTTGGGCTTCCAACAATTTAGGATAATGATTGGGATGAGCCGTGTTGTCCTATCGTCCTCCCAATATTTCGTCTTATTGAAATATTGCACTTTCGTCGCAGGCATCCATGTTTATAGTCGAACCCAGAAGATACAATTTGAATGCACTGGGGGGGGGGGGAGTCCCGACAAACAAATCGTATCATACAGCGGCTGCACTCCAGCTGCAACTGCTCTAACTTCAGGATTCGACCGTATAACATCAAATTGAACCAATATGTGTCCTATTCCATGGCTGTTAGGGTGTGATGATGCTGAGATAATGAGAACTCAAGTACTCAAATCCCATTGTAATAGCGATTGTCCTTGCGCCTTGTTGATTGGAGTGGCCCAAGCCAATGTCTTGATCGGCAGTACGCCGCGAGGCTTCAGAGTTCGGGACAAGAACATACACTTGCCTTTGCCAACGCCCACGCGTACGGCACTGCAGCAACTTCTTGCTAGCTGCTAGTCTGGCTTGCCGATGGATGCCCATGGCTCACAGATACAGGATGCAGGCCTTGAGCCCCTGATCCGTGGGCTACCCAGGTCAGCGGGTTGCGCTCCAGGAGAGTCGGCTCAGCGTGCTCACGTCAGCGCCAACGCGCCAACGTCCACGAACCTTGCAAACTCCATCGCCAACCCTGCGAAAGCATCAAACCCAAAACCCGACACTTCCTGCGAGCCCGACAAATCCAAACCCCTCGCGCCAGACACATAGAGCGGAATGGTCCACCTACCCATCGGTGCGTGAGCGCAGCAGATGCTTGCATGTCTGCCCTGGCACATGACATCCCATGACATCGCATGACTCCACAGCCTACTCGCCATACAGCTTCCTGTCAGTGTTGGGGGCAAAGGTCAACTCCGACCTCAGCATGCAAAAACACAAGATGGCATGCGGCTTTCGTCTTTGCGCTTGTCTTGTTCTCTTGGGCACGTCCGTGGTGAGGCATTGGCTCGCTAACCACACCAAGCCGGGCCTGGCGGGTGCAAGAAAGCAGCATACAGCAGCGCGCCAAAAAAATCAGGTGGGGTTACGATATTAGGGGTACCTTTTCTTTGGGGTCCTTACTATAAGGGGGTCCTACCATTTGGGGTCTTGTTTAGGAGTCCCTTACTATCGTAAACCCCCAGGGTGTCTTTGAAGGACCACAGAAAGACGCCAAGACTCCCCAACCCGCGCATTGCACACTCGAAGTTCAAAGGAAGGTCGGAGCGACGATACAGTGTCGTACTTGACCAAGGTTTTTTTTGGGCACAGGGGCATATTGAAAGGTGAGGGGTGCAGGTGGATGCACCATGAGGACTTTGTGGTGGAGCATCTTCGAACTCACATGAGAGGTGTCTGGCCTGCACGAGCTATTTTTTGTCCCGGAGACGTAGGAGTTCAACTTGATTTTTTCTGAAGTTCTTGGTAATGCAACCCTAAACCCTAAACCATCCTAAACCCTCAACCCTACACGGTACACTCTCCACCCTACACCCTAAACCCTAAACCCTAAACCCATCTCTTGCGGCCTGCAGCCGCTTGATGGTGTTGCCCATGTTGGTCCCGATGCTGCTGGCCCACATCCTAACCTCAGCGATTCACTCGGCGAGAAAACCCTTGGATGGAAACGATGTGACAATGATGTAGGATCCATCTCCCCTAAACCCTGAACCCTGAACCCTAAACCCTAAACATCCCTAAACCCTAAACCCTAAAACCCTTAACGCTAGATCCTATTCTGAGTACTGATTGTCGGCTTGGCCAAGAAACTGCATCTTGTTCAGGCTCCCCTGAGGCTTTTAAGAGATCCTGGCAGCAGAGCAGCAGATGTCAGCCAAACACACCAGGAACGCGATCTGAAGTGAGAACGATGATACAGGGATGCAAATATGCACGTCCCTCCTCTTGGTACTCCGGATTCAGTTGACACCTTGCAAGCTTGCAAGCTGTGGAATGTTGACTGGCTTTGCACTCTCTCCCGACTTTTGGGAGCACGTTGTGGAAGGCTGGGCTGGGTGCGGCACCACTTGAAAAACCAGGCAGCCACGTACATGGGACCCGCGTAGCCGGAACCAAACGGGTTGTTTCCTCAGGGTCGGGACGCAAGCTTGCGGCATTTTGCGCCATGACTACTGATACCCGTGCTGCCTCCACTCTGCAAGACATGAGAGACCCTCGCAGGCCCTGGCGCTGCATGGCTTCGGGGATGCCCATCTTCTGCATCTGCTTCCAGCCCGCGACCAAAGCCTGCGAGGGTGAGATTTGTGAGATGCCTGCGGTCTGAGCTTCTGCTGCTTCAATGGCACAGTCGTGCCCCAAGCGTCTTAGAATGTCTTAGAAACAGCTCCACAAACACAAGTCTTCTGTGACGCGTGATCGTGAAACAATCCGCGTTTGGCTGCCGCTTGTCTTGCTAATGAACGAATGCCCAGCGTGCAACCCAATTCGCGCAAGGCACGCAACACCCACGAAAGGCACCCCACACAAGGGCAATTCGCATGCAAACGCCTCTGCGACATCACGCTGCTTAACATATGCGAACCCCAGCGCAGTGTGCTCTCAGGGTGTAACCTCCAGCCATCACAAACTAAATCCTTCCCCGGCCCTCGGTAACCATAGTATCCAGTAAGCATAGGGATGCAACTTTCAACATCAAGTGTTCAACACAAGCGAATTCGTGGCATTTGGTGGCCCTGCGGAAGACCTTGGCTTCCTGTGTCCTCCACAGGAGGAGAGTCAGAGATGTATAATCCTAGCGCAATGCGCACCGGCTGTGAAGGCTTTTGCCAGGTGCGTGCGGCCGAACAAGAATTGAAGAGTCTGGGAAAGCTCTTCATGTTGAACATTGTTGAACCATAGCGGGCGACCGATGAGTCAATGCCGAAGACTGCCAAAATCTGGAAAAGACCCCGATGTCATTGGAACAACCCAGAAAAATTCCGCCCGAAGTGAATCGAAACGAAGCAGGAATTCAAGCCGCAAACACGAGCAAGAAATGTCAAGGGACTGGAAGTCGCAGGCAGCCGGCTACGACGCAACGACATCTTGCCACACGGACATGAGGCGCAAAACCAAGTGTAGTGTACACATATCCCTTCTCCTGCTGAGTGTAGTGTACACATATCCCTTCTCCTGTTGTGCTTCTCCAAGGAAAGGGAAGTACCACGCTTAAGGATGCTTTTTTGTGAGTCAAAGCTTTGGTAGTCGTATCCAGACTCCAATGTATACTTAGCGGGCAGGGATGCGTTGCGGAGCATTGCCAGAGTTCAGGGTAAATCCCCAACGAGTGCGAGGGCAACGAGCTGGCAATTCGAAAGCGGTAAGATAGACAAGCCAGCCGGGCACAAGACGGCACATGCATGAATCATCGGAACCTTTGCAGAAACTTTGTTGCCGAAGCCAAGCGGACGTGAAACGATGAGCAAGCAGAGTCGAGATGCAGCCGAAGGGGAGGTGGTGCGGAGGTGTCCCTGACATGGATTGCGTCAGAGAAGTACAGAGTATCGGTTCCCACCGTGGAAGGCTGCCAAGGTGCGCCAAAATCACCGTGCTGTTTGGGTCTTTGAATGGACTTTTGGAGAGCCGTGCAACAGCTCGCCTTGCAAGCCAACCCTGAACCCCAAACCCCGAAAACGATGAGCCTCAGTCTGGGGAGGCCTACTTGAAACCAGGGTTCCCACTGAAAGCTTAGGATGCACCCCCCGAGATTCTAATAGGGGGTACGATCATCCCGATTAAGGAGGGGGAACATCCCAACTGAAAGCCCAGACAGAGAAACCCTAAACCCTAAACCCTAACCCCTAAACCCTAAACCTCAAACGGCCTCGTAGTCGAACTGCTCCTCCTCGGCCACCCTCCCGCGCGCGCTTCCGAACTGGGCTCCGTCCAGGAGCGGCTCGGCGCCGTACCTCGAGTCCCCGCAACACTGCCTTGATTGCAAAGCAGGGTTTAGGGTTTAGGGTTTAGGGTTTAGGGTTTAGGGTTTAGGGTTTAGGGTTTAGGGTTTAGGGTTTAGGGTTTAGGGTTTAGGGTTTAGGGTTTAGGGTTTAGGGCAACACTGCCTTGATTGCAAAGCAGGGGGCATGTTCAAAGCGGGATGCCGGAGGGGAATTCAGCAAACAAACTCGAAAGAGGAAATCCCAGAAAACATCGGGAAAGATCAGACCATATCAGAGCACATGTTCAACAACCAACACTCAACATCAGAAGCGTAATAAGAAGTAGGACGTATGGAGAAAATACACAAGTCAAAAGTGCATGCTCCTAGAGCCCACAAGGTCCCCGAAAACCCTACCACTCACTCCATTCCACTCGGCTGAAGTTTTCGGATTTTTCTGCCTTTCTGAACTGGCATTCCTTTTTGTCTGAACCACTGCTTTTGATTTCGAGCTTCACTCCATCACGACGAGAAGCGGGTATAAGAATTCACGTCGCGCAGACAGCGCAATGCGCCGTCTGATTGTGTTGGCCCGGTGTTTGCTGTCGTTGTCGTACTCAAAGGCTTGCATCGGCCGAGCTTGCCAAAAGCTATGGGCCGAGTTTTAACCGGGTTGAAGCTTAGAAAGATAACCTGCCTTGGAGGTTTGCGGGAGTGTCAGCACTGATTGAACGGCCGATCCCAAAATGGATCCTGATCCTTGCGATCCCAGTCCAAAGGTCGCATCATGTTGACGTCCAGGAGATTGAAGGAGTGGATGGCACGTCTGCCCGAGATCTTGGGGACCTTGCAGTGCAGCTTTTCTCAGGGGCTCAAGTCAGCTTGGATTTTGGAGGCCCGCAGCTATCCATCGTCCCGAACTTCTGGCACAAGGCACTACAAACGTCCGCCTCATCGTTGAGGTGGAACCCCGTGGCCTGGAACAGAGTCGTCCGGATTGCAAGAGACAGCTTGTGGTTTGCTTCAAGAGAACTCTTGCAAGTGGCATAGAGTGGCTATCTGCGGCAGCCTTGATGATGATGTCACAGTCCACTTTGGAACCGTCCTAGCGAAGCTTTGGGTGGGTTGCTCCAGGTCCAACATGCAACATTCTTCAACATTCACCACGTGGAGAAACACGGTGAAACCCTCAGTGCGCCTGTCATTGTGTGCTGGCTTCGGCTTGCTCTTCATTTGCGTGTAATCGCAAGTTGGCAAACGTGAGCACGGGAAGCTTCTGAAGCGACGTTGTGTCATTTTGACCCTGGACGGACGTCCACTGCAGCGTGGTGGAGGTGCGGCAGCTTCTGCATGTGTGTGTGTGTGTGTGTGTGTGTGTTGTGCTTCGGCTTTGGTCGTTTGAGTTGTTGCGAGTTGTGTTGGCCACTGATGGCCGGCAGGCAGGTTAGAGTTGGAGTCTTAGAATTAAACCCTAAACCCTAAACCCTAAACCCTAAACCCTAAACCCTAAAACCCTACACCCTAAGGCCCAAGAAACAGCAAGGCTGTGGAAGCGCACCGCAGGGATTGAGGGGGCTAGCAGAAGCCCCAGGATGACGCTTCTGGGCTACAGGGCCACCCTTTGGGGGCAACGCCAGGTACACTAGGTCGGCTGGTGACCTCGTTGCTGTTTTAAGTGATGCGTTTCTCTGTGCAGTGGAGTTGGGTTTTTGTGGTTTGGTTCCAGGTCTTAGGGCTTGTGGGCGGCTTTCTTTTCTTGCGGATGGCCATTTTGGTTTGCTAGTGTTGGGGTGGTCAGACTTCTTTCCCGTGTTGAGAACACTGTTGATGTCGTGTTGTTTTCCCCCGTCGTTTGATGCTTGCTGTTTGTCCTTTGTAGGCTTTGACATTGCTTTGACCTTCTTCGGCCCCCCTTTCAGCCTGTCAGGTTATCTCGCGAGAGCGTAGCTTGGGTCAAACACTGGACTGGCACTGCGAGGATCCATGCCGGTCCTTCAGCACTACGCCATGACCATCTGGCCGATAAGCAGCTATCTCGCCGACCCTCTGCATGCGCGACATGGATGCAACACAGAGCCCTAAAGCACCGCATGACAGCACCGAGAGCAAATGGATGCAACAATGTCGCGTGCAAACGCCGCCTCAAGGTCGCAAGACCGTGGTAGCCCGCAATGAACGCAAGGTCAGATACCTCTACATGTCTCAGAGCAATTAAAGAGAGACAGCGAGACAGAAAGAGAGAGAGAGAGAGAGCGAGAGAGAGAGAGAGAGCTTGAGAGAGCATCTGAGAGAGACTTGGCCGGCGCACGGAGACCGTGTGGTTGTGGGGCTTCAGCAACCCCTCGGCCCAGCCTGGGCTCAAAGCAAAGTTCCCATTACCCCACGCGTCATCAAGAAAGGGAACTCCCAGCCCCAGAGCCCGCGCAGTGCGAAGCATTTCTCCCCGGGATCCAGGCATTCCGGCTGAGGCAGGCCTGCGTCCTGGAGCTGCAAGAAACTTGGGGCAACTTCTGGTATGCTGCAAGCCTGACCGAACATTCCATTCTAGCATGCCAGCCGCCACATTCTCACGACAGTCCAGGTAGCACTGCTTCCAGGCATCGAAGCTGATGACATTGCCGTTCCTGTCCGTGTTGTAGTACCTCGGTTTGGATGGTATTGGATGAAAGCTACCACAGATCTCACCATGAAGTTTGCACCAAGGCCACCACTGGTCACAGGGGCGCATAAAGGCGATCACGTCGATCCTGGCAAGGGTTCGAAGAGGGGCCCGGACACCAGACGGATGATCCACATCAGCGCCACAGATGAAGCAAGATCCAGCAAGACGCGACTGCACAACCACTTTGGGCACGTCGTTCCGGACCGCCGTCCAAGCATAGTGACCTACCGGCTGCAGTGCAGGTTCAAGATTAGTCAGGTCCTACGACTGACTGAACGAGAGAGAGAGAGAGAGAGAGAGAGAGAGAGAGAGAGAGGGAGAGGGAGAGGGAGAGGGAGAGGGAGAGGGAGAGAGAGAGAGAGAGAGTGAGAGGATTGGGAAGATCAGATCAACCGAAGATCTACGCAGTTGGGTGCTCAGGCCGACTAATTACCAAGGGGTGCACCACGCAAAACCTCAAGGAACGCAGGCTCGGAGCCGGACGTGCTTTGCGCCGTGCTCTAAGGCCGTGCGTAGGTTTTCATACCTGATTCTTCGCTAGGTGCCACTTAGGGGGGGCTCACGGCCATGGCACCAACTATGTGCTGGTATGACTTAGTCATGAGTATGACATTGTCAAGGTTGCGATTGTGTGTGCTACGTGACTGAACAAACAGAAAGCACCGCCTCCGGATACTAACTACAACTGCAATGCCCATCATCATGAACCTCCAAACCCGGCATGATCTGTTGCCGCTGCTGGCGCACGCGAAGGCTCCTGCTCCAATAACCAGGACCTGACTGAGCAATCGTTTGCGAGCTTCCCAAAACCAGAGGCCGCAACCAGAGTCTCCGAAAGTTCCCGGCTGTCTTGCCCCAGAACTTCAGAGGTGTCACCTGTGCTTTTGCGGTGTGAGGGGGACGAGGTGGAGAGGAAGTGGGGAAGGGGAAGGGGTAAAGACGGAACAGGGCGAAAAGATGGAAAAAGGCAAAAGGGCAAAAGGGAAGGGGAAAACTATACTTGTGGGGACGACGCCCTGGTGTCGACTAACGAAAGTTCCCAAAGCCATTGCAGAGGCGGCTAAGGTTTCTTCACGTTTTTTGCCTTCACTGCGGTTCCTGACCCCAGAGCAGAGGTGAAATATCCAGTGTTCATAAGATTCCCGATTCCCGTAATTTCCCATAGCATACCATGCCCCCGACAGACATCCGGCAGCCTGAGGCTGAACCTTACCACTACCCTGCACCGCCATGTCGCGCCGCCTCGTTCGCGTAGCCATAAACGCCTGGGCGGAGGGCGGGGGAGTGCTGTTGTTCCAGGTGTGCTTTTGACTCTTGCCGTGTGCGATCGACTGCAGGCCAGGCTATACATGCCAGACATGGAGGTTGTTGCAAAGCATATTCATATATATATATATATATATTATCTATATTATATATTATATATATATATTATATATATTATATATATTATATATATTATATATATTATATATATTATATATATTATATATTATATATATTATATTATATATATATATATTATATTATATATATATATATATATATTGTGGATATGAAGGGCATGGGAAGCTGTGTGGGGAGAGAGCGTAGCGCCTAAAGGGTATGCTGCGTTTGAAGACCCGAGAACGCCAATGCGACTTGCTGGTTCAAGGGAAGGCTACGATGTCATGATAAACCCTTGGCCAGCACCTTTTATGGAAGTGTACAGTCTTGTAACGTCACACGAGATGACGTAAGCAGAATAGTAACTTGACATGTCTCTTGTGCTTTGAGCGGAAGAAAGGGGATCTTTCGTCTTTGCGAGCAGCGCATGGATGTCAATGCCAGCAACCCTTGAGGCAAACCTGGAACAACAGGTTATGAGCGCCCAAGGCTCAGCTGCGCACCACTCCGCTGTGTTGGTGAATGGCACCACGGGTACCAATGGGTACGGTGCGACGAATTCGAGCCCGATCCCGCCTCCTCCTCGTGATGATGAACAACAAGTTGAAGCTTCGGGATCGGGGAGGGCAAGTGGACAAGGACTCAGTGCAAGTGCTGGTGAAGTGGATGCAGGATGGGATGCAGCGGCGAGCCCAGAGGTAGAAGCTGCGGGTGGACAGACGGGGCCAATGAACCGCCCGGTGGACCACGACGTTGCCTACACGGAAGCTGCTGTGTTTCAAGGAGCAGAATACTTCACACCGAGATCGCGGACCTCTATGGCACCTTGGGGACCTTTTCCCCAAATGGAAACGCTGCCGTCGGGGTGGTCGTGGATTTCTAGGGTGGGAGCGCGGATTGTGGGGGCTATTGGCTCCATGAGCTGGTGCCCAGTCCTTTGGCCTCACCACCTCGTCAAGTTGGTGGATCGTCTACGTTGACCCCGCAGGGACCAAGGCCCAGGGGCCAGAATCTGACACCGCCATCATCAAGTGGGCTGTCTGTGGAGGCGGTGCAAGCTGAGGTACAACGTCAGGTGGGCCCTTAGATGGGTGAGCAGAGGAATAGCCTTCTTGAAGGACAGCTGAAGCAACAAATGACAGCAGGCATGGCAACCACCAAGACCCTTCGAAGCCCTACGGAGCAACCGGCTACAACAGCGTCCTCATCGTGGTCGGCAGCGCTGGGTCTTCCTCGCCATGAAGTGCCTCTACCTCCAAGTCTACCTCGTAAAGAACCCCTAGGATGGACTGGGATGCATGGAGGTCCTCTTGCAGATGAACATGGTTTTCCTGAACCACGAGGGCATTCGCATCAAGAACCTACGCAGGATGGGGGGGTAAGACAAAGTTTGGCTTCAGTGGCTGAGGACTCGGCAGGAAACGTTGGCCCGCTCTGCAAGGACCGGGATGCCTCGGAGACAGGTCGGGGGAACATGGCTTCGGGTGGAGAAGGTTCCAGTGCACATCGGGGCCGCTCGCGTGAAGGCCTGGGAAGCTTCGAGGGTGTCTATGGGAACGCCGGAGCAGAACCAACTGGAAGCCAGGGCATCTTGGGATCTTTGTTTTCAAGGAACAAAGGAAGGTCCCCATCGCCGCCCCCTGATCAAGGAGGACTTACGTCGGCACCGATGATCGAAGCAATTGCCCGTGGAGTACGTCAGCTTCAGGAGCTTCAAGAGCGCAATCTTCAAGGAGCACGTGGAGGGGATTCTCCGGGAGGAACGGAGACCGTGAAGCCGGGGCTCCAAGCTCTGCTGACGTTAACGGTCCCGGGAACGAAGGATGCACCGCTGGTTTTTCAGGACTGGATCGAGGTGATCTCCACCGGCATGAAGGACTTGAGCGAGAATAGCGGGGCATGGTGGGAGGCCGTCCTTCGAACGGTCGAGGGCTCGTACTCCAAGTGGCTTGGGGCTACGCAGTTGGAGCGGCTGACGATTCAGCCAGAGGATGCCGACTACGCAGTGAAAGGGAGGTGGACGCGGGTGAATGCACGCGCGTGCCAGCTGCTGCTCAACGCTGTCCCGGAGGTGGTTCGCTCGGACTTGATCGCGAGGAGGGCAACGCAGGACGTAACTCAGCTGGTGTTCCGGTTGTTCGTGCTGTACCAGCCGGGGGGGTCTTCCGAAAGGGGACACACTTTGGCGCAACTCCAATCTCCACCTCACGGGACGAATGTCGCGGAGACTCTGGAAATCCTGCGTGGATGGCCTCGACATCTACGACGGTGCCAACAGCTTGGAATGAGTGCTCCAGACCCAACAGTCCTGGCGAAAGGGTTGGACACGGCTACGGCGAAGGTCATCACTGGAAACCCGGATGCTCATTTCAGGACGCAGCTGCTACGCACTTCTTTGCGTTTGGACGCGAAGCCCACCCTACGCCAGGTGGAGGATTACCAACGGCGCCTGCAGGCGGAGGTGGAACAGATGGCAGCGGCTGGCGGGATGGATACCAACCCGAAGATTAGGGCTACGTCTACGCCGTCCATGCCTCATCCAGGAACTACAATGACGTCGTCGCCGCCCACCTCGCCGACTGGAAAGGACACCAATGAAGCCTTGTGTAGGTACTTCAGCAAACCCTCGGGCTGTAGAAGGGGAGAAAAGTGCCCGTACAAGCATGATATGGCCAGCTTCCCCAAAGATCAACGCATGAAGAAGTGCCTGGCGTGTGGGGCTGAGGGTCATCGAGCTCGAGAGTGCCCAACGAAAGGTGGAGGAAAGCGAAGTCATGCAAAGCGTGAAGAAGGAGCTGAGCGGATGCAAATTCCACAGACCACGCCAAAGGTCGCCGAGATACAGGCCACGTCTGCTGAAGCAATACCTTCGTCCTCATCCAGCACGATCATATCATCAAGTGGGTCGTCAATCCCACCTTCGGCGGCTACGATTGGCAGCGCAGAAGGGGTGGCGACTACCCCTGGAGAGCCTGTGTGGACCCTGGATAACTTGATGCAGGCCGCCCAGCAGGTTGTGATGGCTAAGAGCGCGGGTGAGAAAGGTGACATCAAGTTGAAGGCGGCGAAGGTCATGGAGTTGGACGCCATTAACGAAAGGAGCGACAGGGCACCTATGGCTTTGGCGGATACCGGCGCTACCCATTCCCTACGCCATCCGCATTCGCAGGAGGAGTGGGATCAAAGCATGTGGGTTAATGTGGTCTTAGCCGGCGGTGAGCAAGTTCAGATGAAGATGAATAATGCCGGCACGCTGCTTTTTGGAGCGGACGGAACTGCCAGGGAGACCACAACGAATGCCATCGTCCCAGTGGGTGAGCTGGTGAAGACCCTGGGGTATCGATTCGAGTGGGGGCCTGCGAGCTGCCATTTGGTGGGCCCAGATGGGACCATTGTGCGGCTTTCGACCAAAGAAGGGTGCCCGCACATCTCGGAGGCCAGGGCTTTGGAGCTCATCTCGAAGATCGAGAAGAAGAAGCTGGACCAGTTCACCGAGAATGTCAAGGGCACAGAGGCCAGGGTTCAGGCGATGGCGAGGACGCTGGATAAGTCGTGGTTCGACTACCTGGGCGAGGCTTGCTATGGGCATTCAGGCCAAGAGGACAAGGCAGTCGCGGCGGCTCCCTTCTTGAAGGACGTCCCTGTGGAGGCACTGTATGGCCTGGCAACGAACGTGGACAATGAGAGTGGATGGCAGATCCTGAAGAAGCTGACATTCCTCAACCGGAGGCAGCGGCGACGCTTGTGGTCATCGAAGAGCTGGGTGGTTCATCTCTTTGCTGGAAAGACGAAGAAGGAGGCATTCAGCTGGTTGAACGATGGCGACAGGGTCCTCCTGGAGCTGGACATTGCGAGGTCCCAAGGCCACAACCTATTGGACCAGGACTTGTGGCGGGCTTTGTCATGGGCGGCGTCGCAAGGCAAGATTGCAGCAGTCATCGGAGGGCCGCCGTGCAGAACATTCAGTCGACTTCGTTTTCGGGAGCCAGGGCCATCGCCAGTACGTTCTCGGGCAAACCCGTATGGGTGGCCGGACCAGTCACCCAGTGAAAGATTGCAGGTGACCCGGGATACCAAGCTGTTCGTTCGCATGCTTTGGCTCCATGCAAAATCGACGGCAGGGAGGTTGCAAAGTTTGGGCCGGAGAATGTCAGCATCGACGGCGGCGTTTGTTCTGGAGCAGCCCCAAGACCCCCATGAGTACTTGCCGAGCACGACCCCAAACTGGAGTGAGTTGCCATCTTTCTGGGATTCCGAAATGTGGAAGAGGTACGCAGCGGAGGCAGGACTCACGGAGGTCAGCTTCGAGCAGGGCGCCTATGGTCACAAAGCCATCAAGCCGACGACGCTGGGAACGAACATGATGTCTCTGGCGTTGCTTCGAGGAGCGAAAACCAAAGGGGTCCTCGAGCCTTTCGACGGCCCATCCGAAGCTCTGGCGGCGTGGGCTCCAGGCCTATGCGCAGCGATATCTCTGGCCTTGAAGGAATGGTTGGTGACCCCGGCATTGACGGCTATGACGGTGGGCCAATGGAAGGAGCACGTGGCTCGGGGCCATTTGCCTCCTCGTCGGGACTGCTTGTACTGCAGCATGTTCGGGGCCAGTGGAAGACCGCATCGCCGAGTGAGCCATCCGGAGATGTTCACGTTAACATCCGACCTTTCTGGCCCGCATGAAGCAGGATTGGACCACAACGCCCGAAGCCCCTTCTACAAGCAGTTCAAAAACCTGTTGGTGTGCAAGTACCGATTTCCAGCGTCGTTTGCCAATGGGACCTGGGAAGAGACTGCTGAGGATGGGGAGGTAGTCGATGAGAACACCAGCCCGTTCGACGAGGGTGACCAATTGGAGAAGGAGTTGGAGCCATATAGCCCTTCTGAACCTGAGGACCAAGAGCAAGATGAGCGAAACGCCCATGTGGGTGCAGGTGTGAGTGATGGTGATGGTGAGTTGGAGGAGGATTGTGAAGCTGAGGAAAGTGGAAAGAGGGTGCAAAACCCTCAAATGGCGGAAGGGGACACCAAACCTCCAGAATCCACCTACTTGGTCTTCGCCACGCCCTTGGTTTCCGGAACCTCAGCTGAGATCTTGGAAGCTCTGCAGGACATCCTCACATATCTTCGCCATCACAATCTACCTGTCCTACGACACCACTCTGACAAGGCCTCTGCGTTTCAAGGAAGGATGATCCGCTCCTACCTGAAGAACCAGTCGATCAGGGTGACGACATCGGAGCCGGGAGTGCCTCAGTCTAATGGTTCGGTGGAGCAGACGGTCAGGTGGGTGAAGCAAAGGACAAGGACGCTGCTTGGGGCTTCAGGGCTGCCGAAGAAGTTGTGGCCGCAGGCGGCTGCAGCGGCGGCTGCCATGCAACGGGCGGACGTTCTGGGCTTCATGACAAAGTTGATGGCGCCGTTTGGGACGAAGGTCATGGTGAAGAAGCGGCACTACGACTACGACCTCAAAGAAAAATCGAAGGCAAAGGACTCCTTTGGCGCGAAGTGGGAGGAAGCGAGGTACGTGGGCTTGTCTGACTATGTCCAGGGTGGCCATCTGGTGTTTAACGAGGCGAGAAACTCATTCATCCACACCACCAATGTTCGAGTTGGGCTACATGATCCTGGTTTTCCCAGTGACGTCCTCGAAGCAGATCCCAACCCACCGCCTCGTCGCCGAATGACAAGAAAGACGCATGTTGGTTTTGATGAGGACCAGGAGGAGCCAAGGAGACTGCAGGCCCTAGAGCATGTGAAGCAGACAGTGGTGGATAGTGAAAAACGAGCGGCGCAATGCTTGCAAGAGTGGAACCTGGAGGAGGCTATCCAGATCATCAATGACGAAGTCGCGGGGACCGTGCTAAAGTTCGGCCTTTTTCGTCATGGAGGGGTGGTGGGCTTCCACAAGGCCACGTCTGAGCGGCCAACCCTGGTGAAACTAGCAACTAGGGCATTGACGGAGTTGTGCCCGGAGGCAGAGTTTACCTCCCTCTACATCTCCAGCATTGATGAACGGCGCCTACATCGTGATTCGCAAAACCATCCTCTCACAAAGAACTACGCGGTGGTCATCAAGCCTCCGAAATCTGGTGGAAGCTTGTGGGTCGAACTGCAAGATGGAGATACAGTGCGAGGGCCGATTGTGGCCGCCTCTGACAACAAAGGAACTTACTTCGGTTGCGCCCATCCCATGCCGGACAGACAAGTACGACGAGTAGACCCATTCAGAAGACATTGGGTGATGCCATGGAAAGGGAAAAGGACAGTGCTTGTCGGCTACACCGTGAACACCATGAGGGGATTAGACACCTTGGCCTATGAAGTCCTAGAAGACCTGGGCTTTGTGGTTCCCGTGGTAGCTTTGGAAGCGGGTTCTGGGGAAAGACCAACAGGTGTAGCGGCGCAATGCGTGGTGGATCGGGCGTGTGAAGCTGTGGAGAGCGGCCAACATGAGATCGAGGATGATGAGGTGGAGTTCGAGTTCAATTGGGGAAAGCCCTGTGCAAATTGGGACTTGGATTTCGCGGGCGACGTTGGGGGCACAGAAGAAAATGCCCTTTGGGACATCGCAATCCCACTGCCCACATCGTCAGCGGTTGATGGCAAAGCTTTGCAGCGAAAGTCCGTGATGATGGTAAGGATGCAGCCTGGCGAGCCAACATGGGAGGAGGCGTTCCTGAAGAAGGTGGAGGTGAGCTACACGACCGGAATTGAGGAGGTGTTGAAATCGTTGGCAAAGCCCCTGGCAGTGGTCCACAATGTTGCGCAGGCGGAGGTGATCCCGGTTCTGGAATCCTGGAGGCAATCCATCCAGAAAGAGTTGGACGCGGTATCGCACGCCATCATCAAGGTGGTCCCAGGCCAGGAGGAGTATTACCAGATCCTGAACATGCCAGGCCTCCAGGTGCTGCCGATGAAGTTTGTCTTCACTTGCAAACCTCCAGCTGAGGCGCCGGAGCGGCCAGAGGACCCATGGTATCGCCGAAAGGCGAGGATCGTGGTGTGTGGAAATCATGCCCAAGACAATGAAAACGAAGTCTACACGTCGGGAGCCACTGCCGAGGTCCTTCGAATTGCAATTGCGCTGGCAAGCCGAAGGGGATGGAAGCTGGGAGTGATCGACGTGACAGCGGCCTTCTTGAGGACGCCGATCCGCAATGAGCCTGGGTTCCCAGTGGTGGCTGGAAGCCCTCCGAAGCTTCTACTTCGCCTGGGACTCATAAAGCCTGGTGAACTTTGGTATTTCACCCATGCTTTCTACGGGATGAAGGAGAGCCCGCGCCTATGGAGTCGCTTTAGAGATGGCGAGATGAACATCCTCACCTTCGTCGTTGGGGATATCAAGTACCTCCTGCACCAGGGCAAGATCGAGGACACGTGGTGGACCATCCAGACCGAAGACGGCACCATAGAAGGTCTGGTCATAATTTACGTGGATGATTTCCTCATATGTGCAATGCTTGAGGTCATCAAGGCGTGCGCAGCCGCGATCGAGAACCTGTGGAACACGGGAGGGCTGCAGATTATTGGTCGAGACCAACCGGTGAGGTTCTTAGGAGTGGAGATCGAGGAGGTAGAGGGTGGCTATGTGTTGGGACAGAAGGCCTACATAGAAGAGTTGCTCCGCCTGCATCGTATCCCAGAGACCGCCTTGAACCTCATCCCCGTGCCCCGCGACATGGCAAACTTCGATGTGGAAGAAGGTGTGATTGCCGAGGCTACCGCGATCCGAGATGCTCAACAATACACGGGAGAGCTGTTATGGATTTCGCAAAGGACCCGACCAGATGTCGCCTTCGCTTCCTCATTGGCGGCATCACTCAGCACAAGAGATCCAATGAGGGTTTCAACGGTGGCGGAGAGAACTTTGGGTTTTCTCCAGAGGACAAAGCATTGGGTGCTGAAGTTCATCGCAGACTCCACAGAGCTCCGTGGATATGCTGATGCCTCCTTTGCGCCGAGCGGCGGGAAGAGTCACCAAGGCGTGGCAATCCTGCTCTACGGATGCCCAATTATGTGGAAGTCGAGCCGTCAAACGACCACGGCAATCTCCACGGCGGAGTGCGAACTTGGTGCAGAGCTGGACGGAGCGCTGGCGCTGTTGTCAAGTGGGGCGATGATGGAGGATTTGGGCCTGAGCGATCTTTCCAAGCAGTTGTGGTGCGATAGCACCTCGGCAATCTCCATCTCGAAAGGAGCATCAAGTTGGAGGACACGCCACCTTCGCGTGAAGGCAATGTGGCTTCAGGAAAGGCTAGAGGCGCATGAGCTCGGCCTCGGCCACATCGAAGGCCGACTACAACTGGCAGATCTATTGACGAAAGCCTTGACGTCGACCAGGATACTGGAGTTGGCAAGATTGTGGGGTCTTGGCCCGCGGGAGGAAGCAACGGACTCGATCAACCCCGGGACAGGAAGCACAGCTCGAGCGGCAGCAGCACGTGAACAAGCAGCGCGGGTGATGACAGTGATGATTTGGTGCATGATGGTTGTGCGTTCGGAGGGACGGACGCAGCCTGAAAGCTCCGGAAGGGTCGAAGGCCATGTGCGCAAATCCTTGGAGCTGGACACCGACCTGGCATCGCTGTTCTTCATGTTGTTGGTGGTTGGTGGAATCTTGACCATGTGGGAGATCGCGAAATGGATGGGCTATGAGTTCATCGTTACGTGGACACCAGGAGCAAAAGAACGGAAGATACGACGACTGAAGAAGGTGAGGGATGCAGCCGCCATGGCAATCCAGGACGAATTGCAGGCGAGGAAGGCCCGGGGACGTCGTGAAAGAGAAGAAGAGCAGGAGATATCTCAGCTCCTTGGCTTGCCGCAGGCCCCGACTACGCCTTGCCCGACTCGTCCATGTCCAGAGCACGATGACAGGCCGACCCCGCCGCCTATGCCCCCGGGAAGTTCACATGAAGTATATGATCCACCGCCACCTCCATCTACATCTTCAATAAGAAGGGCCCGTAGGAACTACACACAGTACGTACCCATGCCGCCGGAGGCCATCTACCTCATCAACGACAGCGACAAGTACCATGCATACAACAATTGTGCCGGCTTGAGACGTTTATCAAAGCCTTTGATGTACAGACAGCTTTGTACGTTTTGTAAAGATCAAGCGCAGGCTGAATCTGCATTCCCAATCCCTAGCTGAAGAAGCCTTGCGGCTCTCCAGAGGAGGAGTGTGGATATGAAGGGCATGGGAAGCTGTGTGGGGAGAGAGCGTAGCGCCTAAAGGGTATGCTGCGTTTGAAGACCCGAGAACGCCAATGCGACTTGCTGGTTCAAGGGAAGGCTACGATGTCATGATAAACCCTTGGCCAGCACCTTTTATGGAAGTGTACAGTCTTGTAACGTCACACGAGATGACGTAAGCAGAATAGTAACTTGACATGTCTCTTGTGCTTTGAGCGGAAGAAAGGGGATCTTTCG
This sequence comes from Symbiodinium natans, assembly GCA_905221605.1. Classification (NCBI taxonomy): domain Eukaryota; class Dinophyceae; order Suessiales; family Symbiodiniaceae; genus Symbiodinium; species Symbiodinium natans. Next base: position 33,104 of record CAJNDS010001413.1, read on the forward strand.
TCTTTGCGAGCAGCGCATGGATGTCAATGCCAGCAACCCTTGAGGCAAACCTGGAACAACATATATTATATAGATATATTATATATATATATAATATTATATATATATATATATATATATTATATTATATTATATTATATTATATATTATATTATATATTATATTATATTATATTATATTATATTATATTATATTATATTATATTATATTATATCATATTATATTATATATATATATGTATATTATATAGTAAACTGTTGCACCTTGAATGTCGCTCGGACAAGTTGGCGTCTGGGATGTGCGCAATCTGTGCAGCCAGGGCACACTCGCCTCGAAACTTCTCTTTCCCTGGCCAATCCACATCTCTCCCTGAGCATGGAGGAGAACTAGGGTTTAGGGTTAAGGATTTAGGGTTTAGGGAAAGTTTAGGGTTTAGGTGCAGGCTGCACGCTGAGGCAACTGAGGCAACAGCTCTTTCCGATCCGCCGGTTCGTGTGGAAGCAAACGCTTTTACAGTGGATCTGCGCCGCACAGAACTCCGCAGCTTCCGTCATAATATTTAGAGCATCTCACAGCAACAGTGCCAGAACACGTCTACCCAGCAAAGCAGGATCCCTGCAAAGGCATGCAACGTCGCTGGTGGGAAAGCGCCCGAGTTGCGCAACACTTGCAGTTTGCCAACCCAAGAGCAACATCCGGACCCTGCATCGGGAATGCCTTGCCCGTCTCACCCGTCTTCAACCTTTTCCACTCGACCATGTATGTCTTGTCCTGCTCGAGAGGCTGATGGAGTCGTGGTCGCTTGTGTGGCTCTCAGCTACGTGCTCGAGAACAGAATGGACGACGTAAGTAGATGGAATCCGATTGACCATACTTACCCGATGAAGACTGGCAGGAAACACCAAGATAAACCCCGAAACTGTCCTTTTGCTGCTTCACCTGCGCGCACAATTTGGGACACGGGGAACAGGCACGTCGTGTGCAAAAGTCACTGTGAAAGCAACTCTGCCACATTCTCCAATGATGTCGCACTCTGTTTAAATGAGGCCGCCTCAATGAAGGGTAAAGTTTGCCAGCTTAAAACCCTGAGCTCCCTCATAGCTGCGCGCGTGGCTAACTTGGGTCGTGGGTCTGGGGCTTTTGGAAAACGGGTCTGCATGGGTCTAAGTCAAAGCCAATTCTTGTTTACCAATCATGTGAAGGTCTGCTCCCAAACAATCCTGCAAAGGGCAGTCCCGTGCCAGCCTGCAATGCCTACAATGGAGTGATTTTAGCTATACAGCTACTACTTGACTCGGCCTCACGTTCTGGGGCAACCCTCTTGAAAGGAACACCAGCAACATAGCAAGTAGGACGACTATACCGAGCGGGGTTCTTAGCACAGACCCACATGCCAAACATGGCTGCTGAATTTTGGTGCTAGGCTGCTAGGGACTATGTTGTCCGCTCTTCTCTTGGAACAAGGCCTGGCTTTCAGAACACTCTTTCTCGAAAAGATCAGGTCCTGACGTTCAATACTATTCAGGTCCCTGAAGTCTATCCATGGCCCATGCATTCTGCAAAGAGTACGTAGCTTGTACAGCAGTGCCTGCATGAAAAACGTTTTGTGTACAACTCGACCCCAGCCCGCAAATACCAGCCCCCAGTTCAAGAGCAGTCTGTTTCGGGCCGAACCTTCAGAATCTCGACGCCACAGCGGAATTTGCCATGAGCAAACATCGCCGCGACCTGCACTCTTTACCAACCCTTATGCAATCTTGCGCCAACACCCACATGCACGATACATATATACATATATATATATATATATATACGGTCACTTTGGCAGAAGTTTTGCACAAGTTTGCATACCTCTACAGCCTTAGGTTTGGCTAAGGCCAGTACGCAAGGGGACATCCAGCGTGCTCAACTACCGAGATGAGAAGGCGACACTTCGCCAACCAAAGCGTCCTGCATGAAGACTTTCTGAGAGTCTTGCCGTGTACAAGTCCCGAAGGATGTCGTGCGTGGGAGAGTGGTCCTGAAAGAGCCAGTTAGGCTTGAGATGGCTTAAGTCACTTCGTTGAGGATCCGGATGGTCGTGGAATTCGGGGATGGGATTTGGGGGCCCTGGGGGATATAGACCCTTTCGCTCATTCCGACTTTTTCCAGCCGAGTCGCCCGGGAGGGCGCTTGGGTCACAAGGACTGTGAGGTACTGTTCAGCAAGCCCATAAGAATCAACATCCACACTCCCAAAGTAAGGCTGTTGGCAACACAGGCTGGCTCAAGTATGCCAAGCTGAGGTTAGCAGAACTTTCCTGTCTCAGACATACGGGCGCATTTGGAGAACAGAACAATCCAAAGCACGGCCAGATTGGAGGCATGGGGTGCGGCAACTGGAGGAGAGTCCAAAATTCACAATCACCAGACTTTAGAAACAGAAGCGACTCCTTGCAACGACGCCTTCCCTTTTTGGAAGTGGTGCTACACGCCTCTGGATCCCCCCACTGCAGCTCCAGATTCGCACATTTACGCAAGTCATCCTGGTAGTCTTGGACTCGGACTTTTACTTGCAAACCTCAAGAACAAGGCCCGCCCCCACTGCCATGGCGTTCCATGTCCTCATTCGGACGAGAACCCGGGCCTTCTTGATTCACCATTCCTGAACTCCAGGTGCATCAGTGTGTCCATGGCTCCGCAAGCAGCTTCAGAACTGCCAGATACTGCCAGATACTGCCGCCACGCAGCGGTAACCAACCTCTGAAGTGTTCACCCGGGAGAAGATGTTGGCGTAGTACGTCCAAATCCTGTCATCTGATGTCATCTGCCATCGTTGCGAACTCTTCGGAGACTGCCGAGCTGGCAGCTGCTGGCAAAAGCAAACTGGCTGGCAAACCCTCCGATGGCATCGTACTTGTCGAAGACGATGAGGTCCCTGCGGCCGATTTCAGACCCAAGCGGACGCTAAGCAGGGAACGCAACCGGATCGTAAAAGCACTAAAGTCACTAAATGCTCAAATGTCAAGACATGAAACGACTGACATGAAGAGCTCTGCAAGTGCTACACACGTCTAGATGCCTCCCAGCTTCTGCCATGGCCCTGGCGGTGGTTACTCCGGCAATTCCCGCACCGACGATGATGCAGTCGGTCTCAGCGTCTCATCATATATATATATATTTATTTATTTATCATTTATCTATATATATATATATATTTTTTTTTATTATCATTTATCTGTATATATATATATACTATTTGTGACATTGTGCTTGCATTTGTATTTATATTCATATGAAGATGTGTTTATGAGTGCCAGAGAGCAGTGCGTGAGTGCGAGTTGAATCTCCCACGCCGAATCTCTGTCAGCTCTTGGTAGATCTACAGCTCTTCCCGAAGCCTCCCAAAAATGAGCCAATATCGCAAATATGAGTGCCGCGCACTTGCCGGGATGTCACCGTCCGTGGGTCCAATGTCCGGAAGGATTGTGGCCAGGTCCTTCTCTCAGTTTTTCGGCAGCTTTGGCAAGCTAGCTCAGCTAATTGCTTTCTTATCACATTTACAGGTTTCAACTGCACATATTCGACATTCCGCCACACATGCCACAAGGAGTTGTTCAGCGTACTCCGTACCGGGTATTGGGCAAGCGGACAGTCATTCGTAGTAGGCTAGGAGCGCAGCCACTCACCGTGGCTACTGCTGCTCGATAGGATTCTCACGGCCTTTGCGCAGGTTCGCCTGTCACACACACACACAGACAGAGTCACAGACAGAGTCACAGAGAGAGTCACAGACAGAGTCACAGACAGACACACACACACACACATATACACCCGCGCACGCACACCGAGAAATGCACCATGCACGAATGTACATTGCAGGGTGAAGGTCTGGAAGATTGGAAGAAGGGTGGCGAAAGAAGGGTGATGTTATGGCAAAGGCTTGGGGGTGAGAGCCTCGAGACGGCACGTCGTCACACAGCAATCTCATCTCCTTCCAACTCACCTTCTCCTGGCAATCCTCCTCGCCCTTCAAGTTCCATGCTCCCTTCCAAGCACACCAGAAAAATCTCCCAGTGTCGTTTCCGAGCAAAATGTTTCTCAGCCGGGCTAGACATCAGCATCTCCAGCGATTTCGCATTGCTGCATGTGGAACAAGCTCGTCTGTAGTTGCCAGCAAAGATGTCTACAAAAACGTCTGTGGGCATCTTGAGGCCTCCTTCCGACCTCTCTGGCTTCGGGTTAACACTGAAGGCGCTGCGTCATTTGGCCGCTGAAGAATGCTGAAGATGGCGCAGCCGCCGGTCAGCACAAGCCGGCTCCTATACAGCTCGTTCGTATTTCCCGTCACCTTCGGGCACCAGATGTGTCAAATCTAACCCAAGAACTGACATGGGGGGCCGTTGCTCTTGTGACGGTTGTGACGACTTTGAGCAGTGCGCCGACACGTCGTCCTGCTTAAATGTCAGAGGCTGGATGCCCGACCGAAGGTTCCCAGGTGCCATGTCAGTTCTTGGGTGAGATTGCCAGAACATGCGGGGCCAGAAGATCCGTCCCAAGAAAGGGAGTCCGCCAAGGCCCAGCTGGAAGCCCTGGGATCCAATCGAGCCTCCAGGCGGGCAGGATCAAAAAGGCCTGGCGCTCTTTGCAGCGAGCCATGTGGACGGGGATCCATGGCGTTGTCAGAGACAGCACATAGGGGCGCATGCTGCTGGGCAGCCAGGGCATCTATGACACGGCAACAATCGTGCAGTGGGTGGCCGACACCGAGATGATTGTTGATGCCTGGTCCAGCACAAGTCACACTGGCAAGAATGGCGCCGGTGGTTGATCCAAATTTGGTGGCAGGTCCCACTGAAGCTGAGCAGGGGAAGCAGCGTGAACGCCTTGCTCGGCTTGTGGAAGTACGCAGTGTTGCCAAACTGCAAACCTTGCCATGGAACGAGCAGCGTGCCGAAACTCATGGCCGAGGACATCATGTTCAGAAAGCCTCAGCCACATGACCGGCGCGAGATCCCAGAACCCTTGCGGGCCCCCTTCCCTCGCAGCCTCCTAGTGCGGAAAGGACGTCAACGGTGCAGAAAGAGTAACATAATTTGCTCGGGTGGAAAAATTCTCGCCACGCTGGGTATGTTACATGCGCATGTCGTCGAGCCCACGACTCCGCAACATGTTCAGGCTTCCTCTCTTCCCTGCTGGATCGAAGCTTTAGTTCTGCCATTAGCCAACGTCATCCTTCAGCCCATGAGCTTTTCTAACACATGGAAACAGGAATTATGCGGCCGAGCCAAGTCAGGTTTGGGAGGGCTCCTTGGGGATCTGGTGCTTGAGCATGGTGTCTGAGATCTTCGCAATCAGCTCCGGGACAGGACCTCGTTCCGGCCCGGCAGGAGCAAAAAATTGCACACTTTGCCCCTTTGGCAAGATTGAAGCCTTCGAGACCGATCGGCCCTTCAGGAGGCTTTGGAATTCAAATCCTCCGTACTGCCCCTAGCGAAGAAGGAAGCTGAGGGCCCAACGCATGGCATAGCCATGCCCTTGCTCCGCCAAGACTTCGGAATCTGCAATCTCCTGCACGAGAAGAATTCTTGCACACCTGCCCGTCGCCAAATATATATATATATATATGTACATATATATATATATATATGTACATAAATTATTTCGCCATTATGCACAGAGTCTCTCCGGGTCTAGCCAATGCTAGTTTTGCATTTAATGATGCCAGCACAGGTCGTGACATCCTTTGCTGTAGGGCGGCAGCAAGTGCGAACTGGATTCTGATTCATTCACAATGTGCGTTGAGCGAGCGCTTCTGCTTCTGTGGCACACGAACCTGAGAGTATTGTCCTCGAGGGCGACGAACTCGAAGCTGCCAGCAGGGGCATATGCCTCCCAGGCCTCACAGAAATCGAAAATTATTTCAGCGAAAGCACAAAGACGTCGAGGCCAAAGAGCCTTATGAGCCTGAGGCAACCATCTACGACTCTGTGTCTCTGCCCGTAACTCCGTAACCCTGTGGAGAAACAGACGGAAAAGCGACAAAATTGGGCTGCCACGGCCCATTTCAGTACCCTGTCCGTTTAAACAGGCCCGGATATCGATGCAGTGTGGCCTTGATACCGCAACAGCTGACTCAGCAAACTCAAAGAACTGCGGAGATTGGGGGTCGTCACCTTGGAGCAACATTTTCGCATCGACCAGCCTGGACTTTCTGCGGCTCCACAAGGCTGTCCTCGTCATGTGCCATGGCGACGACCTCACGAAGATTGTCGTAGGGCCGTACTTGCGAAGAACAAAACAAGCACTATCCCGAGAGCCTTGAAGACCTGTAGCTTCCCGAAGGTTGGAGTCCCTAAACCCTAAACCCTAAACCCTAAACCCTAAACCCTCAATTGGGGCAGTCTTGTGACAAGTATGTTTGAATCTGATGAACAGGCCTCTCCAGGGTTGTTTTTGGAACGGTGAGTCCGCGCATGATCCGCAATGGAAGCAACTTCCAGGAACACATGCAGCACTTCCCTAAACCATAAACCCTAAACCCTAGAACCTAAACCCTAAACCCTAAACCCTACTACATGCAAGCACGGATGCACTCACATGCGCTGACAGCAGGGCCACCGACCGGGACGCTCACTGCTTTGGATTCACCCTGCGGGCGCTTCTGCAGCGAGTCCACCCCCGGGCTTACGCATCAGGTTTAGGGTTTGGGGTTTAGGGACCCTAAACCCCTAAACCCTTAACCCTAAACCTTAATTAAACCCTAAACCCTAAACCCTAATAGGGTTTAGGGTTTAGGGTTTAGGGTTTAGGGTTTAGGGTTTAGGGTTTAGGGTTTAGGGTTTAGGGTTTATAAACTGGCAGAGGCATGCAAGGCCGATCGTGGGTTCCAATTGTTGTACATGACACCGCGGCGGGTCACTGCAGGAACGCTCTCAAACACTCTCAGACCGCTGCATGTTCAAAAGCATAGGCCATCAAAACCTTCAAATCGGTCACGATGGCCTGCGGGGCGCAGGGTGCTTCTCAGCATGTAGACCAGAGAGTCCAAGCTGGGACTTTGAACAAGAAATCGACCAGGGCCAAAACCTACAAGAGGAGACCAATTGGAACGCAGGCAGAAAATAATTCCAAAGCAGGAACCTTGCGATAGTCGGCCTCGCTTTGCACCTGAGTCGTCTTGCAAGTTGATGGTGGTGCAGAAGCCGCCGACCCCAAGGCTCCCAAAGTGGCGCACACGGTCAAAGCCCAGGTTTAGGGTTTAGGGTTTAGGGTAAAAGATTCCCAGATACCTCATATCAAGCCGATGGACGCCCCTTCCCGGGCTTTGAGGGTGGGCCCGGGGCCCGCCGCTGAGTGTCGCGCATTTGTGTAATTCAGAATCAAAGAAGTGGCAGGAGGCTGACACAAGGTGTGCAACATCAGGTCCGTCGCCCGGCGCTGAGCAGCCGGCAGAGTCCGAGGAGTCGCTGCTATGCAGGGTCACGTCCTGCCGCCGACAGTGCTTCGCTTTTTGCCATGGCTGCGGGCTCCAGATATGAGACTTGATCATGTCTCGAAGAAAACAAGCAGGCACACCCCAAACTCGCCGTTCGTGTCCGAGCCTTGAGGACATCGTGCCGATTGTCCAGGCACACCTGAAACCTTGGTGTACCCTTCTGAGCCATTCACGTGTGACAACTGAGCCAGCTGACGCTGGGTCTCACCGTGTTTGTTGGTAGCCTTCTGCCCAGTCCGCCAATGCACAGCATCGCTGAGATGCGTGCTCTTTCATCAGAATCTCTCGCCTGAGCTTGCTACCGACAGCTCCCAACTGGAGAAAGACAGGCAAAAAGTGAACAGCAAGCACGATAACAGCCTCAGTGCTGTCAGGATTTTCTGGGGATGCAGCTTTTCCTGGGTCAGTATGTCAAAGTCGTTGGGTATGCCTGGCTTGGACTTGACCATGTGCCTCGCTACAGCAACACTAAAACATGTCATGTGCTTACGTAGGGTGACCCATGCTGGCCGGTTGTGCTCAGTCTCTCTGACTACAGCAACGAGATCCAATCGGGGCGGGTATACGCAGCTTCAAGAGGAAGTCGTGCTTGTCTTGCGGCCTTGTGGGGCTTGCCTGGCCTGAAAGACCTCCTTCCGATTACAATGTGTTTTTGTCTTGCGTGCTGTCATTGAGTAGGGCATGGCACAGTGAGGATCATAGCTTCAAGACGCACTCGTCAGAGGAAATGAAAATTCAAGATTGCGGAGTCTGTGGTGCACAGTGCTCAGGCCGCAACCGGTAGTCTGCTGCAAAAAGATGCGGGGCCTGTGAGGCAAATCTTGGACGTTCTGGACCTTTTCTTTTGGTGCACGCACCCACCGCTTGCCACGCACGTACGCCAGTCATCGTCCACTTGTGGTCCAAATGTGGCAATTGTACTTGCCTGCTGGTTCTGCCAGGCAGGGGGGTGAGGCGCCAACCATCCCCCCGAGCTGGGAGGGACACTTTTTGGCTGGTGATCGCTCATGAAACTCTCCACCGTCACTCTCTCACTCTCACTTTCTGTCTCTCTCTCTCTCTCTCTCTCTCTCTCTCTCTAAAGCCTGACCAACGACAAGCTGGACTCCAATTTAACATGAACGCGAATTCACTCTGCGGCGCTCCATATAGCCCTTTTGGGGTCGCAAACTTTGGTTTTGGGTGTGCTCTCGAGGGGCAGTTTGCTGAAGGTACACGCGGAAGCCCTGCGGCAAACGCACTGCGCCCTAAACCCTAAACCTAAACCCTAAACCCTAAACCCTAAACCCTAAACCCTAAACCCTAAACCCTAAACCCTAAACCCTAAACCCTAAAGACCCTAAACCCTCAAGATCCTAAAGCCTGAATTTGCCATTGCTTCCAAGGCAGCTGCTGGGCAGCCACTCACCATTAGCGCCACCGGCAAGTTCGGCCTTTGTGTTTGAGAGGCATCGTGGCGTTGGTCTAGGGTTTGGGGTTTAGGGTTTAGGGTTTTCCCTTAAGCTGCTGCTTCAGAAGTTCCAACCGCAACTTGACAGCTTGTCCCCTCATATCGGCCAATGAAAAAATAACGGCCTGAAACCCTAAACCCTAAACCCTAAACCCTAAACCCTAAACCTCATGGTGTCGTTGGGGCGGGCCTCTCATCGCCTCCAAGATACGACCGATATTGCTTGTCAAACCGTTTCAGCACCTCGTACGCAACGATGGCGCCCATGGAGTGCCCATACCAAACAGTACCTGCAGCAACTCCCGGTTCAGGGTTTAGGGTTTAGGGTTTGGGGTTTAGGGTTTAGGGTTTAGGGTTGGAAACTACGCTCAAATGGATGATAAACCGAATCCTGGCTTTGCAGACGAGGTACTAACTCCATCTGCAAAAGACAAGACCTTGCGGGTAACTTGCTCGATCATCTCCGTCCTGGGATGGTCAGCAATGCTTGTGCAGACATGTTTGGCCTACTACGAGGTGTCCTCCTGCAACGTCTATCTGCCTGACATCCCCTTTGAATGCTGACGATGTTCGCCAAAGCAAATTGCGTGACTCATGAGCGACCTTTTTGATACGTTCCCCCGGAACAGTCGAAGACGACTTGGACTACAGCTTCATCGCACGGAATTTCGCTGTTGGCCAGAAGACCAGAGGACCAGGAAGGGACTGCAAGAGCAGAGGACTAGGGGAAGACGACAAGACGGCCCGGGAGACCAAACGTCCGACAAAAAACACCAACCCTTCCAAAGAAAAGGATTGCGAAACATTGCACCTCTGGAGAATGTTTGGTGTGTAAAAAGAAGGCAGGGATCAAGTCTGACAAAGATTCAAAGCTCTTGAAGCTCTTGTCAGCTGGCAAGCTGGTTTGCTTTTGCAAAAGCCAGAAACATCCAGAAACCTTACTAAGGCCCGGCCAGATCCTTCACAGTGCGATGCCGCGCAAATCTTCCGAAAGCCAAAGGGGTGTCAGTATATGTTGCAGCCTAGCAAAAGCAGGCGATCTAGGAATCTAGTCAGCCATCCATAGTCAGCCAAGCTTCCAGCTGTCCCACCCTTGCCAGCTGACGATCCAAAAGTCCTGTTCAAAGGCTTGGCTCGTTGAGCTAGGTGGTGTGAAGCTTCGAACGCTCCACGACACTGTCTGCCACAAACTGCGCAAATCTATGACGGATAACCTCCAAAAAGCTCTGTAGTTGAGTGGAACCAAGACAAAGCCGGTTTTGCCCGGGCCATGGCCGCTTATCACTATACTAGCCCTCAAGCACGCGAGGACCGGCATGGTCCGTATCAAAGCTCGGAGCCAACTTGTCCCAGGATGATGCGGCAAACGAGTTCACGCTTCCAAACTCTGGCGTGAACAGAAGGAAGCGCAGCCTGAGGAGGCTTGCTTCATAAACAAAGCGAGCGGGGTTGCTGCCACGGCTTGTTTTGGTTAACCTTGTTGTGGCTGTGATGATCAGACCCTTTTGCATTTGGTTGCAAGTGGCTGCTCACTGGCTCAAGCCTAGCGCGGGCTGTTTTGAATTCTCTGCCTCGCTCTCTCTTTTCTTTTTTTTCTTTCTAGGGGCGTGGGGGGGGGCGAGCCCCCGGGCTTCATCGCCCGCCCCTGTATTCTCTCTGTCTCTTTCTGTCGCGGTCGCTATTTAAGTCTATCTCACTATTCAGGGTAAACCCCCGGTTTGTTGCGGGGGGTCGGTTTCAAACCCTTGTTTACAAATTCTTGTCGCAGAACTCTGCCTGCTCAACCCAAAAATGGAAGTACACAAGATGTTCCCGCAGTGTGGATACCCTCTTGCATGGTGCTGCTACTGCTGCTGCATCTCCCTGCACACTAAGTCTGAATTTCACCCTCCACTGCAGGGCCAGCGGCTGGGGCGGATATTCCGTGACCTGACGGACGTTGGTCAGGACCTCCCAGCGCTGTGCTCTTGGCTCATACGTTCCATTCCAACTTCTGGCTCATGGGAAAGCACATTTGCATGTCATGCACGCACACAGTGGCTGTTCACGGATTCAGGCGCGGTTTGGCATGCGCAGCCCTTTTTTGTTGACACATCGGTGTTGTTGATGTCTGTGTGTGTGTGTACTTTTGCAACTGCTTCAGGCTCGGAGATCACCTTCATGACTTGTGGCCCTGCACCTTGTCCCCAGCCACGCCGCGGGTCCACTCCCGCGGAAAGGGGTCGTTGTCCCCGGACCAGGGCCCCTCGAGGGCTCGCATCTTGTTGGTGGCTTCGCGGAAGGGATATGGGAACCTGCAGGTCAAGCGCTGGTCAGGGCTGCGGGGTTTTTCAATCACAACTTTCCTCTGAGAAAAAACAACCCCTATGTTACCCTTGAAATAAGGAACAATATTATCTTTTTTCCGGGGTTCTTAAGCAATTAGTAGTATCTCTAAGACACTCTAAGAACCCCAAAAGAATATGGTATATTTTCCGGGTTCTCAAGCAAGTAGTAGTATCTCATGGTATCCCTCTCCTCGGCCAAGTGGCGCTTTGTCCCTGTTGCTGGCCCATGGCCGCGACCGCATCAAGGAGTCCTTGGATAGAACTGCCGTGCAAGATGAAGCAGGGTTTAGGGTTTAGGGTTTAGGGTTTTTTGGGTCATGCGTCTGCCTGAATGAAGCATCCTGCTGTTTTGGTCATGGAGTCATGGGTCTGCCTTCTATTCCTCCTAAGGGTGGGGGCGCAGTGTGGTGCAGCCAGGAGCTATCTGTGAAGAACAGGTTTGTAAGCTACCGCGACCACCTGCACAACGGAGACAAGCTTCCAAACATATCCACTCTCGCTCGTTCTCGTCAAGCCACTGGTCTGTACAACACCTGAATGCAAACTCACGGTTTGACGTGCGGGTGCCGAAAGCAAGCCATCACAAAAGCTAACAAATTGCTGCTGATGAACGATGATCCGAGTCACCTCTCACGGATGTTCTGGGCCTGGACGTCACGAACGTTCTGGAAGATCCTGGGTGCTGCAGCCACCCTGTTAACCTGCTTAATCGCACGTTGAAAAGGGAAGGCTGACATGGAATTAGCAGCAACGCCGCACAAAGTTCTCATGGGAGTCATCCAAGGCTGAAACCGTGAACACCCATACAAGCCAAAGAAAGCCAGCACCCCACCATGCAATCAATCCAGCAAAGTATAGCTCAGTGGCCTTTGACCTGCCGATCCTCCGAACGCACATGCAGGGCATCGCATGGCATTGCATGGCAAGCATCTTTGTGTGCGCGCCCAGGGCGGTCATCGCCCGGGCTGACAGTTTCCTGATGCAGTGGGGAAAGCGGTGCGCTCAAAATGGCTTCAGGTTGTCTCTCGGGTACCCAATGCGTGTGGGCCCCCAAACTGCCCACGAGTAGCTGTTCTTGGTTCATGGACTCCGTCGCAATGGCGCCATACCTTGAGAGCTTGGAGTGAGGATGTCCATAGATTCCGGTACCCTTCCATTGACTGTGTTGAGATTTACAATCGTATACAGCATCCCCTTCAACCAAACAATCCCTGAGGCCGGAACACGATAACCGATAACCTTTCCCGAAGTGGCCTCGAAGAGCTGATATTCAATAGCGGCCTTGTGCCTGCCACTCACCCCCCCCAGTTTCCGAAGCCAACCCGAAACCAGCAACTAGGCAACCACCATCGTGACAGAATTCTGCGAAGACGAGTGGCTCTGGGATGGGGATGTCCACAGCCACGGCGGAGCTCCGCATGGTGGCCATGACCAAGATGGTAATGCAGATCAAGACCACTGGTTTGTGGCAGCAGAACTAGCATGCGGTAAGGTAAGATTAGGGTGCTCGTATTTGTATCTACTTGTCTAGGCGCGTGCCTTCTGCCTTGGTGCACGAAAGGCAAGGGCCGTCTGCGGAAGTGAAAAAGGATAAATCTGTGATCAAATGTGCCACTTGAGCAAGTGGGAAATACAGCTTTGAACGGTCCAAGGAAGCCGCCAACCTCCCGAAGACCTTGAACATAGCGCAGCGTGGTTTGGCCCAAGTACCTACAATTTGTGTTTAAAAAAAACATACAAGCTTGTTCAATGTAATTAGAAATCAACATAACTAGACATTGTAGCTAATTATAGCTAATACACATTAGCTACGTAAAGTCATTTGTCCATGTTCTTGATTGCGTCTGTTCTTTTTGTCAATGGCGAGGCATGTGGCTCCCATAGTTCGTTTTGCTTCAACTGTTTCTGGACGGCGCTAGCAACAGCAATTCTTACATTTGAACTTTTACTCTTTTTTGTGTGAATATGTTCTCGTATACACCTGAGTGTTCAAACTGAAAAATGGCAAGCTCCTCTGCCTCTTTGCAGGGATGATAAACGCTGATAGGAAGTGGAAGAGCACCTTCAGTACTAAACAAATGAAAAAGTTCCTCTGAATCTTACTATAACAAAGGCTACAAAACGCATATATGACCTATATAAAAGCTCCTGTCTCTCTTAACAACGAAAAGAAAGAGCTCGTCGATTTCATGAGAAAGCTCATCCTTTGCTTCCTATTTCGAAATGCGGGCGCAGAGCGCATGAGAGAGCTCCTCAGGCTTATACTATGGAAAGATAGAACCTCCATACCTCTTCATAAGAATTCAGATTTTGTATTGTATCTCCGAATAGGAAAAGAGAAAGATCCTCACAAGTAGTTCTTAGTACTCCGATCTACTTTTCAAAGGAACGTGACAAACCCATTCTAGTCCTCAATATCGATCACGGCAGCTCTGTACCTTTTTTTTGTTATCTGTTCACAAGAAAGCACAAGATCCTTTAAGTCGCAATCGAGGGGTTGAGAAAAAGCATGTCAGAGGTCTGCTCTCGTTCTGGAAATGACCTATAAGAGGAACTCTCTCTCCCTCTGTCGGAATGGAAAGCTCTGTCGCTTCGTACAAGAAATGATAAACCAGACTAGAGGAGTCACTCAGAAGCGTGCCTCTAATTGGGGACCCACTCCTACTTCTGAGGGCGGGGAAATGATAAAACTCTTCGGCTTCGCTGGCTGCGAAAACTTCCGAATTCGCCTCATTCCTTGAAATCTTGGAGGTCCTGTACAAGACTTTACAAGGCCGTGACATGGTAGTCGCATGCTGGCCGGATGCTACAGCAGCTGCGCAGCTGCCATACATCCCGGGCTTAGGGTTTAGGGGTTTAGGGTTTAGCGACCCCGGGAATCCGAGCTGAATTTCTGTGGCCTCAGAGCTGCGCAAGCTGTCCTTTACAAAGAGGCTCGCGCTAGCTTAGCCATCTTGGATGTTAGATACTGCGGGTCCCTAATGAACCATGGGCTCATGGACCCTATAACCCTGTTAGCCTTCGCACAGCCACTTGGCGACGTCCGCCGATCCGATGACCTCTGCGATGGAAGCGGCTGCTGAAAGCTGTAGGCGCTGAGCAGCTTCTGGACAGCTTTGGGCCTCGGGGTTTAAGGGGATGTTTCGGGCGCTTTGGCAATTCGACACGTCACGCGACTTCAGGTCAGCAGGGTTCACTTTGGGTTGACATCCGTTTACGTGTTATTCCTTCGTGCTTTCATGGCTGGGCCTGCTGCACCTCTGCCAGCATGAGCTTTACCGCAGCTGCGTCTGATGTGTTGCCATGGCTTTCATGTCCGCGGATGATGTCCTCACACAGGGCCTCCGCTTCTTTGAACTGCTGAATGCATGGAGACACCAGAATTTGTACCAAGCCGTATTTGGTTCCAAGAGTATCAGCGTGCCACTCACCCAGCCTCTCCCTGCGGCTTTGCAAAGACTCCCTGTAGCAGGCTTCCGCATCACTCAAATGACCAAGTCGGACCAGAACCCTGCCTAACATGTCCATGGTATCATTGGTGTCAGGGTGCCTGGGGCCTAGAGCTTTCCGTTGCTTGCTCAAGATGTCCTCGTACTCGTGCCTCGCATCCGTGAGACGCCCCTGCATGATCAAGGCGTTTCCCAGCAAAGATCGGTGTGCTAGGAGTAGGGACCCACACCCGGCCACCCCGAGCCCTGCACACAAGTCGAAGTGTTCCTGGTAGGTTTTCTTGCCTTCCTTCTCGGTCTCACGCCATCTCGCCCGGAAAGGCTCTATGTGGAAACCCGTGCGCAGCGCAGCATGTACTGATGCATCGCCCGCGGGACCCATCATCCTTACCCCTGCCCAAGTGTCGTCGATGCGAAGGAAGTCCTTCTCAGCCTCCCCGTGCTCCAGCGCCTTGACGAAACACTCCTCGCACAGGTCAAAGTTCTCACGCACCTCACTTTGAAATCGGGCTCCAACAATCGGATTGGCCTTGCAGGGCCCATCGCACAGGATTCCGAAATGCACAAACTTGTCGGAGCCCTTTGCCAGGTCGGATGCTTCATGCGAGCTTGAAATAACCTCGGCTGTCTCGACCTTCGAGCCTGACACTGCGAGGGCGGCGCATGCGCTGCTTGTGTTGCCTGCGCCAGCCCGGCCAGCCAGGCGGCCGCCAATGTCAGACAACATGCTGTCCAAGCCGAAGAGCTTCGCGTTCTTCAATTCAGAAGTCCATGCGTCGGTTCGGGGGTGCCGGGTACTTCTCTTCTCATTGCGCGCCAGAACGTCTTGCAGAAGCTGGTCGGCATGGTCAGTCCTGTCTTGGGCTCTGAGCCAGAAAGACATCTCAGCCATCCATTCAAGGGTGGCATCGCTCGTGGGCTCGTTTTGCTGCAAGTCAGCCACACGCTTCTCCAGGAGTCCCAACAGGCTGACGTATGGCATGATGGCATGCAGCTTCTCATCATCTGCAAGGCGAACTATCCAAACATCTCGGTTTTCATGCAGAGGCCGCATCTGGTAGTCGTAGCCTGCGGGGATTCCCAGCTCGGCCATGTCAGGAGTCGGAGTCGTATGAACATTGTAGGCAAAGTTCTTGGGAACTATAAGAGGTACACAGTAAGCCGCCCGGTGCCCTTCTCCTCGGCCTAAGGTACATGCAGATAACGCTTCGCCCTGATGAGCAACAAACAACAGCGTTCACCCATCTCGCTACTCACTCTTGCAGCCCATCTCGCATGGTTCTGAAAGCTGATCTAGTCACTAGTCAGCCCTGGCCTGATCCCCACTGGCTGTCCCTCTTCTGCCCATCGTCCGATAGTGGGTCTTCGCGAAGCGGATCGCCATTGCTGTAGTTGTTGAGCAGGACTCTCATACGATTGCCCCAGACCTCGCACGCATCATACTGTTGCTGTCTCCAGTTCCCCCGAAACAAAGGAACCGCAAGTTGCGTCAAACCTTCCAGAGTAGCAAAAGAAGAAGGCACTTCGAACACCAATGAGAGAGAAGCTTGGATGTCACTGCGACGGACGTGTATTCAAGCTTGAGGACGCTGTTTCAAGTAGCGAGGACAATGGTACCCCTGATTGCCTTCGATTGCCAGCTGCAACCTCGCCTCGGAAAAAAGACCCGAGGAGTTGACTTTACTGCTCGGCTGCAGGCATCAAGTCACGGAACTCGACACTGCCCGACTCCCCAACCCAAACGCTCAAAAAGCCCTCAAGGCCCCAGACCCCCAGAACAGCCCTGAAAACCCTTGTCACCAAGTAAAACTACAGACGCTTAAAGTCCCTAAAACAACTGGCAGAGCACCGCAGGCTCGTGCTGCGTCGCGTAGATCCCCAGGCCGAAGTGCGCTCGCTCGTACACAAGGGACGCCCAAAGTTCGGTCGCGGTCTGCTTCAAGTTTCCCACGTTCCTCAGGGGGTTAAAGCGTAAATCCCTTATACTCATAAGCCACCCAATATAACATTGCTACACGTGTCACGTATCAGGTCCCTACTTTGGGGAGTTGCGGAGTAGCGGAGTAGCCTGAAAGTCCGGGTTTGGGAAACAGGAGCATGGCCAGGGCACATACTGTAAGGCTTAGGGTTTAGGGTTTAGGGTTTAGGGTTTAGGGTTTAGGGTTTAGGGTTTAGGGTTAAGGGGTAAGGGTTAAGGGGTAAGGGTTTAGGGTTTAGGGTTTAGGGTTTAGGGGTTAGGGTTGGCTTCTCCATGCTCCTAGATACCCTGCCGCAAACCGGCGATGCAAAGTTCGGAAAGACTTATGTTGAAGGGTCCCTAAGGTCCTTAGGGGGGGCTTAAGGATGAGTAACCCAATGTTCCCGACTGACCTTCCCTACTACTGCCGAAAGGCTCCCTAAAAAACCCAGAACCCTAAACTCGTCTCTATTAGGAGCTCTTCCCTGTAGAGCTAAGGGCGCCACTCTTCGGATAGTTACACGGTCCCTTCATAGGGTCCTTGCCCCCTAAAGGGTTTCAAACTATGGGCCATTGGTTTGTTTGGTAATATGAAGGGCATCTAGGGGTTCCCCAATTGATAGCACGGCCCCTCCCTGGGTTCAGGCGTCAGGTTTGGGGTCCTTTACGGTCACTTGAACCCTGAAGATCTTTGGCCCGACACAGCAGATCAATATGAAAACCGCACACATTATGGACTTTATGAAAAGCATTACGATAACAAAATAGTGCTAGTGATAATAGCAAGAAGGATAACAAAATATAGTAACTAGTAATAAGGATAATAACAGTAATGGTAACAAGAAAAGCAGTAGTCATAAATCATAATGATAATAATAGTATTTGGGGTTGGGGATTTTCATCTTAGGGAGAGGGTGATACCCTAAATTTGAAAAGGTTCTTAATCTTATGCGCATACACCTCAACCCCAAACCCGGAAAATCAGCGCGCCAAAACCGCAGACCTCGAATGCGAAACCCCCAAAACCCACGGCGCAATCAAGACCCCGAAGCCCCCCACTACATTCAGACCCTGAACCTCAAAACAAATCGCTGAACAGCAGGAACCCGCAAGCCGTGCCTGAAACAAGTTTCGTCAGTGTAATGGTACAACACCACGACTTCGTCGCTAGCTCCCGGTACTTCACGCAAATCAAAAGCGAACTGCCACACGTGAATCGGCTCATCCCGGACTTCAATCTTCGTGTTCGAATAATTCGAATATATGAAAGTGGGAACGTCCATGATGCGGCTGCTTCTGTATCTTGGGCTTTGTAACAGCTTGCCATCCAAGTAAGCGGCCATGAAATAGGAAGAAAGCTCTGGCCCATCAGCTGAAGTTGTATCTGTTCGGGGATGCGAGCCGGTAGGCCCCTGTACCTAAGCTTAGGGTTTAGGGTTTAGGGTTTAGGGTTTAGGGTTTAGGGTTTAGGGTTTAGGGTTTAGGGTTTAGGGTTTAGGGTTTAGGGTTTAGGGTTTAGGGTTTAGGGTTTAGGGTTTAGGGTTTAGGGCTCCTCCACCTTTCACATGAAAACAACGACTGACGCTACAGACAAAAGCCGAAAGAATACCAACAGGAGTCAGGCACGCGATTTCCACAGCCAGCTTCGACACATCCCATGGTTGCGATGGACCAGAGGCTTGCGGCTTTAAAACCGAGACGCTGCAGTTGCAAAAAATGTCTTTGGACAACCACTCATACAAATAAACTCGTCGCCATTTTCTTGATCATACAAATCCGAAAAGGGAGTTGTGAGGTTTACAGAACTTGTGCCATCGAAAGTCACGGCTCCCATCACATCACATGCTGCCAACATGAAGGGGACATTGCTCACGATTTAGGATTTGGAAAGCAGCGAAAACACCAACATGAGTGACACTGCTTCGCGATGTAACATTATACCCTTGCCGGCTTAGAATTTTATGCTTTAGGGCTTTGAAGCTTTCAGGGCTCATAACAACTGGTGATAAAGGCGATAGACATAATGGGGGTGACAAAGGAATTTGCAAATATACTACAGGTTGTACATGTGCTACACATAATCGCAATCAGAACAATCATGGGTATGTGGCGCATGGAGCTTTTCTGTGGTCCAAATTCTGCTGAATCTGCTGATTTCTTGCAGATTAGACAATTCATGCCCCCAAGCTTCGAGGAAGACGCTGGTGCGGGAGACATCCTGTAAAATCATGTCTGCTCATCATTAGCTGGCCCGACCGCGCCCTTCATCGAGGCTGGCTTTGGCATTGCGCTTTGTCTCCTCTCCCAAAGCATCCGCAGAGGTGGACACAGAGGGTGCACCTTGCAGGCAGGCAGGTCATGGAGCACACAGGTGCCGGTGCATGGATTCACACGCATCCACGCGATGAGGCCTACTAGACCCATTCCACCTCAGGACGTCCCTCCAACTTCATCAAAGGCCAGCCCTGAGTGACTTTGGCAGCTATCAAGGCACGTGCCAACTGCATTGTCAGCTTTCAGTTTGGCGCTTTGCTTGGGTGGATTCAAGAAGGCCTGTGGCTGGCCTCACTAAAACTCTCAACATAAGTTGCTCAAAATTGTTTGGCAAACTTTCTCAAAAGTTTTCGAAACATTTGGAATTGTTTGGGACGTAGTCTTAAAACTTTCCCAAAGTTTCTCAAAACTTTCCCAAACTTTCTCAAAACTTTCGCAATCCTTTTCAAAACTTTCCCAAACTTTCTTGAACGTTTCCCAAACTTTCTTAAAACTTTTCAAAACTTTCACAATATTTTCAAAAGTTTCCGCGGGCCCGGAATTCAACGTAACTTATGTTGAGTGAGCCCTTGTTTTATTCAAAATACAATTAAAAGAAAGGGCCGCTCAACGTAAGTTATGTTGAATTTTGGGCAAGCGAGAACTTGCAGAAATCCAAAACAAGTTTTCAAAACTTTCTCGAAGTTTTCGAATCTTTCTCAAAAGTCTTCAAAACTTTCTTAAACATTTTGAAGAATATTTGGAAACTTTTGAAAACAATCGAAAACTTTTGAAGAATTTTTGGAAACTTTTCAAGAATATTTGACAACTTTTGAGGAGGTTTTGGAAACTTTTGAAGAATGTTTGAAAACTTTTGAAGAATATTTGGAAAGTTTTGTTACATTGTGTGCTCTATTAAAACCATACAAACCAACATAGGCCATGTTGATAATGCCACAGGCCTCTTGAATCCACCCAACGCTTTGCACACTCCGCAGAGAAGTGGAGCACGTCTATAACACATGCGGATAGCCCTTACATAAACCCTAAACCCGAAACCCTAAACCCTAAAACCCTAAACCCTAAACCCATAGCGCCTGTACTGCGGATTATTGCGGGTGATTTGAGACCAGGGCCCTTTGCTCCAGCTCTGGTGGGCATCGCAGAGCCTGACCCAAGACATGGCAAGACCGTTGAGCCTCCCCAAAACCCTAAACCCTAAACGGGCTTGGCATGGCAACCTCAGGCGACCACCCACAGCGGGCGGCTTCTGGCCCTGTGGGCTCGCCTCAAAAAGATGCTCCCGCGACCGATGAGACATGAAGCATGGCTCACGACTGCCAGTGTAACAATTTTAACAAAATAGGGTTTAGGGTTTAGGGTTTAGGGTTTAGGGTTTAGGGTTTAGGGATTAGGGATTAGGGTTTGGTTGGAAGAAGTCGCCTATATAGGCCTATGATTGACTAACAGTGTCGGTGTGTACACAGGTGCTTGAGGCTTTGGCCTGTACACTGAGACCTCAAAAGTCGGTCATGCGCTGCTCCACCGAGCCTAAGTGGCACAACTCAAGGAGTATGTCAGGTAGAACCCTGAACCCTAAACCCTAAATCCCAACCCCAACCCCTAAACCCGGTTCACTGCGGGGTCACAACATGGCTCTGGACTCCTGCGCCTTAGCCAAAGCCAAACAAAGGCTGTCACGTCGCACGAGCTCCAGCCCTTGCTTGTCGAGCTCCTGTGAAGTTTAGGGTTTAGGGTTTAGGGTTTAGGGTTTAGGGTTTAGGGGTTTAGGGGTTTAGGGGTTTAGGGGTTTAGGGGTTTAGGGGTTTAGGGGTTTAGGGGTTTAGGGGTTTAGGGGTTTAGGGTTTAGGGCTTAGGGTTAAGATTTCAGGAGATCTGGTGCATGAGTCAAGTAGCAGCTCAGAAGCTGATGCATCGCATGCGCGACAGAACATGCCAGTACCGTGACACGGTACAGCGAACAGAGTGCAGCAAAAGGTCAAGGAAATACGCAAGCTGATGCAGCGAAAGTGCAGCCTTGACGAGCGCCAGCACAGCGCAGAGAATATTGTCCGTGCGGCTTGCACCGTTCGCTGCGAGGCGCGCGCCCTGAGCGCAAGCCCTTCTTGGTCATGCCAATGTGCAAGAGAACACTTCCGCAAGTCAAACGAAATTAGAACCTCATGACATCCCGCGACATCCTAAGACTCCTCGGCGCAGGGTGCATAAACCCTAAACCCTAAACCCCAAACCCTAAACCCTAAACCCCATAAACCCCAAACCCCAAACCCACTTTAAACCCTAAACCCCAACGAAAGAAGGTTGGAGAGCCTCTTCGCGATGCGGCCTCGGAGAATGATCTTGTCTAAGCTTGTAGGGTCTAGGGTTTAGGGTTTAGGGTTTAGGGTTTAGGGTTTAGGGTTTTAGGGTTTTAGGGTTTTAGGGTTTAGGGTTTAGGGTTTCCCCCTTATACTAACAGTCCTTGCTAGGGATTACGGTAACCCCCTACTATAATCCCTAGTAAAGTGAGGACTGTAAGGACTGTTAGTATACGGTACTATAATCCCTAGTAAATTAAGGACTGTTAGTTTAAGGGGATATAAGGGGGAACCTCCCAACTTGTAGGCTTTAAATTGGTTTTGAGAACCCCTTGCAGCCGGCCCGATGGCCTGAGCAGGAGAGACTTCTGTTCAGGAGGCAAAGGCCCAGCCGTTTACTTGAAATCATCTGTTCCTTCCACGATTCTGCGGCTCTACATGCCAAGGTGATTTCAGCTCGAACCAACCTCTGGGACAACTCTCAAGAGACAAACATAACCTCTTCCCGCTTGGTGACTGGCCCGTCGGTCCAGGCAGGCCGGCCTGGCGTTTGTCTACCAATGCTCACGACTCTTCAAAGGAGTGGATACAACTGATACAACTGTACTCCCCTTAGAACCTTAATAAAAAAACAATATTTTTAATATCCTTTTGGGTTTTATATAAACATAAAATAATTCCCCAAGGGGGACATAGACAACATGACCTCGCCTTCCAACAGCGGTCGGCCCCGACCAGGATCGAACGGGGACCCGATCTGTTTGCAGAGGTTGTTGGGCTGGGGGCCGGCGGGCTTGGTCATCTGAGGGTAAGCTCGAGAGCGTTGCCAGTTGGGTCCCCAAACGGTGCCTGCTTTGCACTGTGATGCTCTGACGTTAAGAGTAAGAATTATAGCGAAGGGTGTCCACAAGAGTACATCCAGACATGGCCTAGAACTCAGTGAAACGGCTGGGCAAAATACACCACCGTAAGCAATCTGAGGCCTGAACTCGCGGCCCGGAAAACAGCCAAAGTTCTAAGTCTTGAAACCTTCAACCTTCAAGCGCTGAATCCCCAACTCAAGCAAGCCTCAGCCTTCAGCTGGAATGTGCTTCAGGTCTTTGGAATAATCCAAAAAACCCCAAGACAATGCGGATCCGTTGTCCATCCGAGAACATGCGCGGCCCTGCAGGCCACCCCGAACCAAGGTGAATCGAAGCCCGAGAGACTCTCTTGAGAGGATCAGGCGTCCTCGCTATCTCGTCGGCCTTGCGGAATGCCTGCCGTGATTCTTGGTTTAGCCTTCTTCGCAGGTGTGTCACTGTCAGCGCCTCGACCAAAATACCTACTGAACCGTTATCATCCAAGATGAGTGTGAGTCCATTAGATGGTGTCATGTGTTTGGGATTTCTGCCGGAACTACGCATGCTTTACCCACTGAAGGCACCTGAAGCGCGAACCGGCGATTCTGGGAGCCCGCTCCTGCGGGCATTGGAGCTCCGAAGACCATCAGGGAATATTATTTGTAATTAGTCTGACCCTGTGTTAATATATTACCTGGCATACCTCCACTGTCCACAGGCCTTGGCCACAGATAGCCCTGAAGAGCCTGACACTGAAATCATGAAATTGCCCCCAGCCGGCAGTCTTCAGACCAGCGCCCGGATCGCATGGCTGAGAGTTCTTCCTGCCACAAACCCACAAACGACGGTTGTGAGCCCTCGGCCCGAAGAATCAAGTCAAGGCTTGTGGTTGAAGGTGGTGACATTGACATTGCAGGTTAATGCTGGCAAAGTGCATATGTTGCGTCAACAATCTCTACTTCCGGCTAAGACAAATTATCAAGATGGCGTGCCACAATCGGTGCACGAGAATGGGCTGCCTGTGTACGTATCTTGAGGATCCGAAGGTTTCGGTGTCCGATTTGCAAAATAGATATGCTCGCACAGGTGCCCCTACGACTCCAAAGGTATCATTCCACATGTGTCCCGACGGCTTGGCACGAACAGCAAAAAACGTCACAGCTGCTCTCAAAACACATTTTTGTTGTTTGGGGGGAAGCGTAAAGAGCGGGTTGTATAAGATGTCCGAGGCATGTGAAGCACGTGGGGTGAAACACGAGGGTTGGGGTTCAAAACCACATTCTCCCTTTTGGCAACTTGGTTGATTGCCATGATTGGTTTGTTGACCTGCGGCCATCCACAACAGAATTGCTGGCAACTTCAGGTGCTGGAACTGCCTGAATACGAACATCAAGGGATGCCTATGCCTGTAGCTTCTATAGAGTTTCTGTTTGAATCCGGTGCGCTGATCAGCAGAAGTGCGTGCCCAACCTCTGCGGTGGGCGACGCTGCTCCACCATGTCCTCCTGCGCAGGATCAGCGTGGGCTTGAGAGGAGGGCCCCGGACATGGGTGGAGAACCTTGGGATGTTACCCCTCAGACCAACAGTCCTTAACAGGGATTCTAGTACCCCTATTGTAATCCCTATCAAGGACTGTTAGTATAAGGGGGAACATCCCAAAATGCGACTGACAAAGTATCTAAGCGGGGTCCATCGGCAGTGTCTCCCGGGCGGGCGCTGAGCGGAAAGCCGGCCTCCGCTGCCCTGCACAATCTGGAAGCTTCTGGCGACTTGAAGCCCTATACCCTAACCCTAAACCCTTACAGTAGTCACTAGGCTTCTCCGTTTGGAGCTGATGCTGTGCGCACTTAAATACAAAGGATCTCATGGCTCTCTCCACGAACGCACCGACTTCGTCTCAGAGGATCGCAGTTGGATCTGCCGCTGCTGCTGTGTGTTGCAACTGCAGGCGTCCTGGGAGCTTACCCGGGTCGGCATCGTCCAACGAATGCGTGGACGATGGCCGCGCCTGACTGGCACCCGCAAATGCTTCTGGCAAAAGAGAGTGGAAGAGGTGGAAGATGCTTCGGGTAGATGGTTGCCGCTCTCTGTGGCAGGTTTTGCTAACAGGGAATCGGGCTTCAAGTACTCTGAACTCTAACGTGATTCAAGATGATGATTCAAGCATGGTAGGCTTCTTCTTGGGGAGGTGTCCAGATGGGAGCTTGCAACACGAAAAACCCGCATGCTTGCGGGAGCTGGAGCGGGTCTGCGGGCATTCTCACATCCACATCGGACCCACCGCAAGAGGAGGGGACACCCCAAGCTCCAACCAACTCGCTTGCATGAGACAAGATGCCGAAGCTCCCAGACCCAAATCCGCGAAAAAGGCGCAACATCATCTCTGAGCTTTCGACCACAGCACCGGCCGCGACTTCTTGTCGCGGCACTTGTGCAACAGCCTGTGCCCGCTCGTGGACCACTGAGCGCCTCCACCGACAGCCATCTTTGGCTGAGGGCTGCAAAACCGTTTCCCAGGGGTGACCGCAAGTGAAACACACACACACACACACACACACACACACACACACACACACACACACACACACACACACACACACACACACACACACACACACACACACACACGAGGCAAGGCCATTCTCGGGACGGCTAGCCTGCATTGTGCCCGGCTGTCAAAGACCTGTCCTAGGTACTCTTTCCGGGACCTCCTGGAAACCTCCGAACCTCCAGACCTCCAGCACGAGGGAACCCCTAACAGACAGCAGATGGTTTCTGGAATTCGCGCCTTGAGAGATCATCTCTGCATAGCTTGTAGGTCCCCGAACTTGGGACCTTCCTTGTCCCCTCCATAGGCTCAAGACCCAGCGAAGTGGGCCGCGCAGCGATTGAACCCCCCCAATTGAAAAACCCTCGTTGCTCAAACCCACACTGAGCTGGAACCAGTGGGGAGTTGCATCCCTTCTGCAGAAACCCTACCCAAGCCGTGATTCGAACAGCTTGCGAGCACCAATGAGTCCCACGTGTGGGGCGCGGGGGAGGTGGTGCCGGACTTGTATCCAGATAAGGCTGAAGGGTCAACAAAAGTCTTCGACCAGTCTCAAGGTAACAACAATGTAACAACCTATCCCTGCAGCTGCAAAGCGCTGGGCTTGAGGACCTCGGCTCCAATGCCGGCTGTACTGGAGGGCGCCGCGAGGGAGACTCCTGCACCAGCGCTTCAATGAGTACCGGTTGCCTCCGGTTGCGACGGTTGCATGACACATGCGTGGCTTTGGATGAACTTGGCTGAGACAGTTTAGCCCCAGCGTCCTCGTGGGGCCGTCGTAGAGGAGCCTGCCGCGCTGGACCGGAAGGTTGCTGCCGTTGATTTACAGGTGCAGACAGGGATGTGCGAGGCGCTCGTGCTTTCAGCGCGGTGTTCTGATGGAATCTTTCCATGGAACCGTGGCGGGAGATACTTGCGGTACCTCACACCCGCTTTGACCTGATGAAATAAAAGTCCTGACACCGAATCCTAGAGAGGCATCCTCCACCCCCGACCCGGCCTCACGTGCCCTCGGCTCATCCTCGGCCGGAAGCGGTAAGCGTGCAAGAAACCGTGCAAAGGCACGAAGAAGTCTCTGAGTCGAGCCCTTGAGCTCTGCAACGCGATAATGACCTGATGAAGCTTAACAGACTGGGATCCCGGTCAGAATCCTCGCTCTCGGAGCGACGTCGCGAACCTGCGGCGCGCTTGCCAGGCGGCGTGGTGGACTGAAGAACTGGCTGAAGGGCTGAAGGCAGTCTTGTCATTTCAAGCATGGCCCACCTTCATCGTGAAATGCCTCAGGCTCCTCCGCATGGTACCCGAACTCACCTCAGCAACGCGGGCGGCCATGTAAGCCAGGCAAACACCTGTCCCCCCGGGCCTAGGCCTTGTTGGCTGAGAAAAGGTGCTTCAGATCAAGGGGAAGGGAGATCTGAGCTGGGAGCGCTCGGATGGGCGAACGTCGCTCGAACTCTACAGATTGCCTAGACCCTAAACCCTAAACCCTAAACCCTAAACCCTAAACCCTAAACCCTCTCATGAGCTACAGCCGCGGGCCCCACCATGCCCGGCTCGGTCCGCGGGATTCGTCTCCACTCCGCCGAAGTCAATCTGCCAAGTGCGCAAAGGAGATGGAACCGGGTCTAGGGTTTAGGGTTTAGGGTTTAGGGTTTAGGGTTTAGGGTTTAGGGTTTAGGGTTTAGGGTTTAGGGTTTAGGGTTTAGGGTTTAGGGTTTAGGGTTTAGGGTTCCCGAAGCTGTTAATTAGTGGATTTTCAGTTCATGACATTAATACTATTACTACTATGGATATTCAGAATATTCATCAGATGAATAGGAATCAGAATGCTGTGTCTGCAATGCAAGGATCGGGCCATCTGTGCATCACGCCGCTCCTCTTCCGTGACGTCCTGCGGGTGGTCGCCAATACCAGTGAAGCAGTTTGGGGTGCCAGTAACCCTACCCCAAACCCTAAACCCTAACCCCTAAACCCTAAACCCCAAACCCCATGTCAAGCTGAGGAAGGGCTGCCTCAAACAACCAAGAATAGACATGACAGCTCCTCTGAGTCAATCTTGGTGAGGTTCGGCAGGTGATGCAGTATGTACTGCCTGTAATACCTAAGTCCAAGGGGGGCTTAAGCCCACACGACGCATGGTGTGCCCTGCCCTCGGAATGATGAGAAAGGCACGGCAGATCGGCGCAGGGGTTATCTGCCAGCCACAGGACCTGCGGGTTCTCAACGAAAACACGAGAATCTACCCCCTAGCAGAAGTTCGTGTGAGTCGATGGCAACATGATGCAAGGCCTTCATGCGCCTCAAGTGTCTGAGGTACAGAATTTCTGACCTGGATTTTTGGCAGAACTGGCGTTGACTGTAACACTCTTCGATCTCACGACATGGGTAAAGCTGCCAGATGCAGGCACCATGATCAGAGGGGGCCAGAAGTTCTCACGGGACATCCGAGGTTCCTGCAAGTCCATGATCTCATTCTTCCTCAAGTAGAGCCTCAGGAAGTCATGGCTTGTGGGCTCACCCCGCTTGCACAACTGCCGACGAGACGAGCTTCAGAGGCGAGCGTTGATCAATATTCTTTCATCCGGATTTAGTTTCTTCGCGGAGCATGGCTTTCTTTTGGTGGTGGTGGCGGTGGTGGCGGTGGTGGTGGTGGTCGTGGTGGTCGTGGTCGTCGTCGCAGTAGTGGTGGCAATAGTAGTAGCAGCAGCAGCAGCAGCAGCAGCAGCAGCAGCAGCAGCAGCAGCAGAGCAGTGGCTGTAGCAGCAGTTGAGTGAAAGTCCGCGGAGTTTTGGATTGAGGTTTGAGGGTTTGAAGGCTTGAGGGGTTGAGGGCGTGAGGTCCCTGGATCCGGGGCAAAGCAAGGAGTCGTGGGCCATGGCCTTGAAAAGCCGGTCCGTCTGGCGAAAAACCTACCGCGATTTTCTAAAATTCAAGCTGCAATTCCGGAATTGCTCCCAAGTTGGCTACACAGTTGTGATGGCATGCTCGGTTGAGTATATGGCCCATGAAGTCTGTCACCTAATGACGTCCGCGGATTCTCGCTCTCTTTTCACGGACATGTGTCGTACATCGACATCATAGTCGAGTTTAGAATAAAGTGTAGACCATGGCAGCACGGGCGCCATCAGCAAATGAGCAGTGCCGAAAACCCTTTGAACTTTTCATTCGACTATGGAAGAGTTCTCGCGGGCTCTGACGCGGCCTGCTGCAGGTCGCATCGCGCGCTGACGCGCACGTGCTTTTTGGGGTTACACTGACGCGGACTATCGCGGGAAGCCAACACAAGACCCCAAACCTTCAGACTAGCCTGAACCCTAATATTGAGCCCGAAATGCCTGAACACTAAACTTTCCAAGAGGTTTGGGATGAGACCTGGAAATGAAGCCCTCACTGGTCATTACTTCGCCCAACCCCATTAATTAAAGACCCTGTGCTGTTTCGGCTGTTGCGCGGTTTTTCCGTCAGGGTGTGGGCGCTATTAAGCTGAAGATGAAGGGTTGGGTCACCTCGCCTACCTGTTGCTGACGCGCGGAGATCGCGGAGCTGACGCGCAGCTGACGCGGATTTCGCGGCCCTAAACCCTAAGCCCTAAACCCTCAACCCTCAACCCTACCCTCTCGCGCGCTATCGCGCGCTCTCGCAACCAGAGCTCTCTCGCAGAAACTATCGCGCACTGGCGCGCCTCGGACTTTAGCTGACGCGGGCCAATCAAAGGCGAACCCTCAATCTAATTCTTTCATGGAAGGTTTACGGCGCCGCTCAAATAGCAACCGCCAGCTGGGGGAATCAAGCGCAACGCATTGGAGCTGCTTTTGGAAGAGGAACAGAGACCGCGAGGTTGTAAGGCTATGTACGGCTGTTATGTACGGCTGTTATTTGCACAATGAATCTAGAACTCTGATTCGCTGTCGCCACTGGGGTCAGCACTCGGAGAGCTTCGGACAGTGCCTTAGGCAGCTCTGTGTGTTGTGTGCTGGGTGTGGGTGAGCGTGTGGGTGAGTGTGTGGGTGAGCGTGCGTGCGTGCGTGCGTGCGTGCGTGCGTGGGTGGGTGGGTGGGTGGGTGTGTGTGTGTGTGTGTGTGGGTGCGTGTGTGTGTGTGTGCGTGTGGGTGTCTGTGTGTGTGTGAGTGTGTGAGTGTGTGTGTGTGTGTGTGTGTGTGTGTGTGTGTGTGTGTGTGTGTGTGTGTGTGTGTGTGTGTGTGTGTGTGTGTGGTGAGGGTAGTCGGTCTGTCGTCTGTCTGGCTTTCTGTCTTTCTGTCTGTCCTGGTCTGTCTGTCTGTTCCTGTCTTTCTGTGCTGTCTGTCCTGTCTGCTGTCTGTCCGGTCTTCTGTCTGTCTGTCTCTGTGTTTTTTGTGTGTTGTGTGTGTGTGTTTGTTGTGGGGTTGGTGTGTTGTTGGGGTGTGGGCGTGCAGCGTTTGTGCGTGGTGTGTTGTGCTTGTGTGCGTGTGTGGGTGGGTGGGTGGGTGGGTGGGTGGTGGGTGGGTGGGTGTGTGTGTGTGTGGGTGTGTGGGTGTTTTGTGTGGGGTTGGTGGGTGTGTGGGTGGTGGGTGTTGGTTGTGGTGTGTGGGTTGTGTGGTGTGTGTGTGTGGTGTGTGGGGTGTGGGGGTGGGTGTGGGGGGGGGGGTGTTGGGGGTGTGGGGGGTGTGTGGGTGATGTGTGTGTGGTGGGGGTGTTGGGGTGTGGTGTGGGGGTGTGTGGGGGCGTGGGGGCCGTGGGGCGTGGGGTCGTGGGGGCAAACAAGGGGGCTGGGTGTGTTGTGTGTGGGGGTGGTGGTGT
>CAJNDS010001413.1:67500-281670 GCA_905221605.1 Symbiodinium natans
ATAGTGGCCCAGCTAAGCTTTGTAATATGTGGCCGTGTCCTTCTCACTTAATTATTGCTTGCTTTCCAACCATGGCAAGTAACATCCCGCTGTGTCATTTTACCATCGGGTTCTCACAAAACCGAATTGAGAGCACGGCTGACTGTCCATCTCGATGAGTCACTTCTCAGAACGTGGACGCACAGCTGCACGTTCACAGGCGATGTGCAGGTGATGTTTTTTTCACGATAAGGAGCATGCAAGGACCCATTCTGAATGGGCAACAAATGCATCTCTCAACATTCGGTTGTGAGTCATCCAGCAGCTCCCTCTTGACCAGCACAATCTGTCTTTGTTGTTTACAGCACTGAGTTGTATGGAAACACATAATAAGGCTCCTGAATGGAGTGTCGCTCATGAAGGATCGTCCTTGTCAAAAGGCGAGGACTGAAACAAGCAAGCTCACTCAGCGTGGGCTTCAGGCCTTCGGTATTCAGTGTTTGGACAGGTGCCGGAAGTTCGGATACAGAAGCACCCCTCGAATCCAGAACCACAAGCCCTGTCCATGCCAAAGGATGGCAACTAGTAAGAACCAGAGACGCCATGAGCCTCAAGTCACACTGATGCAGCCTCAGGACGAGCAGGTCCGAGATTCTTCAACATCGGACTCCTCCGACATGGACAGGTGAAAGGAATGGCCTTTGGGCGCAAACAGGCCTGAGCTGCAGCGTCAGTTGCATGACGTTTCTATGCGCATGGTTGGCTAAGACATGGCTCAGAAGTCTCTCGAAACTGCCTGGTGTCCTTCAACACCCTGTGTCCAAGAGACTCACAGCTAGCAACGCCAGGCCAAAAAGCCTGGGCCACATGCATATGGCTGGGCTCATGAGCAGGTAACCCTCCACCGCTTGCCAAAGCCTGTCCACACATGTCCCCACGCCCCGGCAGCCCTGGCATCCTCAAATCTCCTCAAAACCGCCGCAAGTCCTTCACGTGGCTCTTTCAGAAGCTTAGTGAAGCGATAGATGAAGCACAGCATGACGATAACCAGGAATAAGCCCTAAACCCTAAACCCTAAACCCTAAACATTAAACCCTAAACCCTAAACCCTAAACCCATTCTGCAAAACATCTGCAATCCAGGAGGCCCACCCGAGAGGATCCAGGCAGCTTTCGGGTGACCCGTCTGGAGAAGCTGTCCCAGGATCAGGGTCTGACCTTCTGGCTGGTTCTTAGCTCAGGGTTTAGGGTTTAGGGTTTTGGGTTTTTGGGTTTAGGGTTTAGGGTTTAGGGTTGAGGGTTGAGGGCTTAGGGTTTACAAGGATTCTCAGAAGGCAATCCACGAAATTAGGGGGCCCCTTTCTGCTCCCTTTAACATTATACGTAGGGCCCGAAGTCCCTCATGCAGTCCCTACTAAGAACCAGGGTTTAGGGTTTAGGGTTTAGGGTTTAGGGTTTAGGGTTTAGGGTTTAGGGTTTAGGGTTTAGGGTTTAGGGAGACCTCTGCGAGCTTCTGTGGCTCAGTTGCTTCGAGTGTTGGTGCCAATGGCTTCTAGGCAAGCCCTTGAGGGGTGGTGGGGAGGGTGGAGGAGCGAATGCACTCTACAGGTATGGGAACTGCAGGAATGGCTGCTCGCATGGCAACTCAAGTCAACTCGTGTCAGCTCATGCCAAGCATTGCCAAGCTGCCTATGCCCAGGATCTGGCCGCCTGACATGCAGAGGCCGGCCAGCGTTCCCTCGCCGGTGGGATGTCCAACCACGACAGCCGCCTCGAAAGAGATGGGCATCAGAGGTGTCGCTGAGAAGCCAAGGCCTGCAAAGGCCAGCAGCAAGAGCTGCATGCCTCCAGAACCATGGCCCACGTAGATCACGGTCAAAGCGGCGAGGGCGGCGAAGAGCACACAGAACACGCAACACAAGCTGAGGACGGCCTTGTGCTTCCCAGTCAGGCCCACGAGCACAGACATGACGAGGGCGCCAAGCACGCCACAGACCGTCACGGCCACTCCAAAGATTGAGGCATCATCGGCGCTGTACCCGAACGGGGCCACGAGCTGGGCGGCCAGGGTGCTCAAGGTGTTGAAGGATCCCAAGCTGCAGCTGAAGGACAAGATCAAGCACCACCTCACATTGCAAGCTACGAGTATTGTACGGATGCAAGCCTTGCTACCGTACGTTCTGCCATTACTTCCCATTAAGTGCTCAGTGCTATCATGTGGTGTGCCCGAGCCGCAAATTGCCATTTGACAGCGCCGCACCCAGCTCCTGCGTGAACGACTTGCCCTGACAAGGAGGCTTCTCACACATCAGACCTCTCAGGCTTCTTGCTTGCTTCCGGCGAGATCCTGCGCTTGAGAGCTGAGGGTTTCTCAGCATGCGGCGGCATGTTAGATAGATGTCATGGTATCATTTCTCGGAGACCCTGGACTGAGTGCTTCAGCCGCGTCGAGCACATCTGCCTGCCCTGCGTCTACGGCGGAACTTGCATGGCGCGCGCTGGTTGCGAATAATGGTTCAGGAGATCAGGCTGTTCAAAATTCCAGCTGATGCATTCCATGTAGACCCCTGTGGATGCCAAGCTGCGCTAAACCGATGGCAAAGGTTTGGCAACACAAGGCGCTCCCAACGGAAGAGTCTTTTCGGAGTGAAGGAAGCTGGAGAGACTGTGAGACTTTGATTATTGCCATATTATATATCATCCATCTATCTATCTATCCATCTATTCCTATTTTGTGTATTGTGTATTGTATACTATATGTGTGTATATTATATATATATGGTCAGCCCCCCCCCCCCATGATCCACACCTATGGTTTTCTTGTCTTCGTCTTTGTCTGATTTTCTGCTTTTTCCTCGGAAAAATGCAGTCAAAACTGCACTGGAATACAAAAAGCTCTAGTATATTATCCTCTATAAAAACACTAGTGTTTTTATGGGCATTTTGCTTCTGAAACTTGTGTCTTGCGGCCCCATGAAATTTTAGAAAGGTAGCAATTAGAAGTTTAAGGCTTTTCAGGGTTTAAGGGGTTTGTAAAATGTAGATGATCTGTGGAAGGCACCGGGGCTTCCCCAGACCATTTGCAATTTTAAAAATCCTTTAAAGGGGCAGCCCTTTTCAAATTTGAAGGGTTTTAAGGTACTTAAAGCCTTTCAAAAATTTCAAGATTTAGAGGATCTTAAAAGGCTTTAAAGCCCTTAAAAACCTCGAAGCGTTTATCCCTTAAAAGTCTAAAATTCCTTAAAAATTAAAAACGGGCAGCCGTTTAAAATTAAGGAAGTTACGGATTTTAGAATCGAACATCCTAAAAACTTTAAACTTCAAAAGGACAGCCATTTACAACTGCAAGAATTTCAGGGTTTTACGGATTTGTAAAAATCTATATGGTCTGGGGAAGGCACCGGGGCTTCTCCAGACCATTGGCAACTTCAAAAATCTCTAAAATCCGCAAAGGGCAGCCACTTAAATACGTAAGCAATTTAAGGTCTTTAATAGGCTTAAAAGCCTTAAAACCTTCAAAATCCTGAGAATGATTAAACAGAAGCTTAAAGATTTTTATAAGATTTTAAGGATTTTCAAAGTTTAGATGGTCTGGGGAAGCCCCAGTGCCTTCCCCAGATCATGTAAACTTGCAAAAACCCTTAAACCCTTAACCCTAAAAACTTAACACTAAGCCCGTAGCGCAAACCCCAAACACTTAACATGAAAGCCTAAACACTAACCCTAAACACTTAACACTAAGCCCTTAGCACAAACCCCAAACACTTAACATGAAACCCTAAACATTTAACTAGACCCTAAACACTAAACCCTAAACACGTAAACACTACACCCGACTCTAAAAACTAAACCCTAAACACTAAACCCTAAACATTACACACTAAACCCTACACACTAAACCCTGAACACTAGTAAAAATCCTTAAAACCCTTAATCCAAAAAACCAAACCCGAAACCCTTAACACTAAACCCGAAACACTCAGCACTAGACCCTAAAGAGTAACCCTAAAAAACTTAACACTAGGCCCACGAACCCCAAACACTTGACACGAAACCCTAAACACATAAGCACTACTAAACCCTAAAAACTCAGCACCAGACCCTAAACACGAACCCTAAAAACTTAAGACTAAGCCCTTAGCACAAACCCCAAACACTTAACAGGAAACCCTAAACACTTAAGCACTAGACCCTGAACACTAAACCCTAAACCCTTAAACACTACACCCTAAAAACTAAACCCTAAACATTACACACTAAACCCTACACACTAAACCCTGAACACTAGTAAAAACCCTTAAAACCCGTAACCCAAAAAAGAAACCGAAACCCTTAGCACTGAACCCTAAACACTCAGAAGTAGACCCTTAACACTAAGCCTAAAAGCTTAACACTAAGCCCTTAGCACGAACCCCAAACACTGAACACGAAACCCTAAACACTTAAGCACTAATCCCTTTCTAAACACTAAACCCAAAACACTTAAACACTACACCCTAAAAACTATGCCCTAAACATTACACACTAAACCCTACACACTAAACCCTGAAAACTGAACCCTAAACCCTAAACAGAAGGATTTTCAAGTTGTCAATGGTCTGGAGAAGCCCCGTTGCCTTCCACAGGTCATTTAAATTTGTAAAAATCCTTAAAACCCTTAACCCTAAAATACCAAACCCGAAACCCTTAACACTAAACCCTAAACACTAACCCTAAAGCTTAATACTAAGCCCTTAGCACAAACCCCAAACACTTAGCACGAAACCCTAAACACTTTAGCACTTAACCCAAAAACTAAACCTTAAACATTTCAAACTAAACCCTAAACGTTAGACATTAAACCCTGAACACTAAACCCTAAACCCTAAACAGTAAACCCCAAAGCCGGAACCTCGAGCCCTACTAAATCTAAACCTGAAACCAAAAACCCATCGGGGTTTCAGATGCTTACTGTTTGGATATCAGAGTTTAGGGTTTTTTGGGTTTTAGCCGAGCCGCTTGACCCTAAACCCTAAACCCTAAACCCTAAACTTAACGCTCAACCCTAAACACAAAACACTAAACCCTGAAACCTACACACCAAACCCTAAACACTAGATTTCCAGAAAAAGTCTGGCGTACCCGGGCCCCGGACTCCAGACTCCAGATTTCCAGAAAAAATCTGGAGTACCGGGGCCCCGAACTCCAGACTCCAGATTTCCAGAAAAAATCAGGAGTACCGGGGCACCGGACTCCAGACTCCAGATTTCCAGAAAAAATCTGGAGTACCCGGGCCCCGGACTCCAGACTCCAGATTTCCAGAAAAAATCTGGAGTACCCGGGGCCCCGGACTCCAGACTCCAGATTTCCAGAAAAAATCTGGAGTACCAGGGCCCCAGACTCCAGACTCCAGATTTCCAGAAAAAATCTGGAGTACCCGGGGCCCCAGACTCCAGACTCCAGATTTCCAGAAAAAATCTGGAGTACCCGGGGCCCCAGACTCCAGACTCCAGATTTCCAGAAAAAATCTGGAGTACCCGCGGCCCCAGACTCCAGATTACAGACTCCAGAATCTGGAGTCCAGGGTCCCGGTACTCCAGATTTTTTCTGGAAATCTGGAGTCTGGAGTCCGGGCCCCGTACTCCAGATTTTTTCTGGAAATCTGGAGTCTGGAGTCCGGGGCCCGGTACTCCAGATTTTTTCTGGAAATCTGGAGTCTGGAGTCCGGGGGTACTCCAGATTTTTTCTGGAAATCTGGAGTCTGGAGTCCCCCCCCTCCCAAAACCCCCTTCTCGAGGCCAAATGTGTGGATCATGGGGGGGGGGGCGAGCATATATATATATATATATATATATATATGTTGTATGTTGTATTATGTATTATCTATTACATGTTCTAGATTGTATTATATATATATATATATATACATATATATATATATATGCTACCACATACTATATACTATATTTTATATATTATTTCTCCTATATTCTATATTATATATTATATATTACATATTATATATTATATACTATATACTATATATATATATATATGATATATTAGAAACTACAGATTGTATAGTCTAAATCAAATATTTCATATTCCAAGGCCACCTCGTGGCGATGCTTGGACGGGCTCGGAGGTGTTATGGGCGCTGCTCGGAAGAAGGCGAAGATCAGCCCAAGAGACCTCGACTTTGGGGGCTTTAGGGGCTGTGGGGATTTTACGGGTTTTAGGGGCTTTAGGGGCTTTAGGGGTTACCTCAAACCCCCTCAAACCCCCGCAAGTGCTTCAAAGGAGAGGGTCGCATGCTAGTGCTGCTCGTGAGACTGTGGGGCCCACTTTGACATGACCCGTTCAAGTCCTCTTACCCCAAGGCCAAAATATGCCGCCCCCCCCCCTCCTAGGGTTTAGGGTTTAGGGTTTAGGGTTTAGGGTTTAGGGTTTAGGGTTTAGGGTTTAGGGTTTAGGGTTTAGGGTTTAGGGTTTAGGGTTTAGGGTTTAGGGGTAAGTATCCTCCACTTAGCCCAGACCGACATCAAGCCGGTCGCGGGCGGCTACAAGTGTTCTGTGCACAGTAGCGCCGAGTCAAACTTAAGACATGCGCTGACAAGCCCGTGATTTGCTTGTCCCACCATGGCTCCAGAAAACACACACACACACACACATTGTCGGGCAGAAAGCCATGGCATCGAAAACACACAAACCGAAGGGCATAGGCGCTCTATGAGTCAGAACTGCTGCAAAGCACCTTCTCTTAGGGGGGGGGGGGGGGGAACCCTAAACCCTAAACCCTAACCTAGGGGGGGGGGGGGGGGGGGAACAGACGCGCCCGAGTCAGAGCCAAAGCACGAAGCCGCCCAAATGAGCTGCACCCAGAGCATCTCATGAAGGCCCAGGACAGCTGGCAGGATGAAGCCCAGCGCCGCACCGACTGAGATTGAAAGCCTCAAGGTTTAGGGTTTAGGGTACGCCAGCGCATCAACAATTGAAGGCAAAAAGCCTCGTTCAACAGCCCTATTGATGTCAGGCAATTTGATATCCCACGCCAAGAGTCGAGGCCAGCGTGTCTGCCAGCACACGTTGGTAGGCCGGAAACCAATCCGCTGCAATCCTGGAAAAGAAGTGCGGTGCTAGGAAGTGCGGTGCTGCGTGTGACAATACAGCGGTGCTTTACTGTTGGCTGGCTTCTCATGTTCTTAATTCCAGGCGTGCCCCAAGAAACCACAGCTCAACAATGCCAGGATGGCTTTGGCGGCATATCAGTGAAGAAAGGTTGCCCCAGAGCTGCCAGTGCTTGCCCAGCCATCACCTCAAGTTTGCGAGCACTTAAGGCTTAGGCGCCCTTTGGCAATACTCTCAAGCAAAAGCTGCAAATCCATTATATAACTAGAGCAACTTGCGACGGGGAAAAAACAACGAGCGCACACACGCATGCACGCATGCACGCATGCACGCACAACGCACAACGCCCAACGGCACAACGCACACCGCACACCGCACAACGCACAGCGCACAGCGCACAGCGCGCAACACGCAACGCACGCCCGCACGCCCGCGCACGCCTGCCCGCCCGCAAGCAAACCCGAGAGCAACAACGCGCGAGCACGCGCACCCGCTCCGGCATCGGCACCACCAGCACCACCCGGCACCGACAGTGGCCCAGAACTCTATGTAGATTGTAAGTTGACTCAGCAGACTTTGCCCATCATGGCTAAGCGGTTGAGGATGCAACTTGCACTTAGCCATGTGCGCTGCTTCACAGGAGTCGCATCTCGTCCAATCTCCTTCTTACTGTGACAGAAACTGACTCGCAGCGCCAACTCACCCCGAACTCGTCCGAGGTGCCGTGTACCATGCAGTTGCAGGGTCGACTGGCAGGCACCTTCAAGGGTGTCCGGCCACGCATGCACCTTCCTTCTTGCAACCCTAAACCCTAAACCCTAAACCCTAAACCCTAAACCCTAAACCCTAAACCCTAAACTCCCCCCCCATCTTTCCAGGCTCTCTCTTTAAGTTCTCGAGGCTTTTTGAGCTCGACTTAAAGGGACCTGAGGACAGCCCCGACAGTCTGGAGGCAGCCACCAATCAGCAGAGCCGATCCTCGGGTGTGCGAAGAGAATCTGAACGCATCGGAACACACAAAAAGAGCTTCAAAAGACTTTTAAAGGTTTAAGGCTCTAAAAAAAGCTAAGGCTTAGAATTACTTAGTTGAGGCTCGACAGCCCAACACGTCCATGGCGTAGGAGGCTGGGAAGTTCGCTGGAAGGTATACCTGAGCCCAGCTGCAAGATGTCGCGGCGAAGGTCACACGGCGGCGCTCTGCCTCTCCGTTCCCTGCAAGACGCTACCGCAGAACATCGGAACCTCTCTGGAAGATTCGGGAACGACGCTGACACACGAGTATATGTACGTGGCGAGCTAGTTTATAGGGATGTCAAGACAGCCAACCTTCAGACAAGTAGCAATCATGAATACCAAGGACAGGAAGTTCACATACGTTGCAGATACTCCGAGCTCCTTCATCACGTCGGATTGGATTGGAGCAAAGCCAATCCATATGGCCTGCACGTGAGATACAGATACGTGTCCCTGCATGAGGACTTTTCTCAAGCCGCCGACAGTTTATTATTTGTTTTTTGATTATTATTTTTATCATTATTTTTATTATTGTGATTATTATTGTTATTATTATCATTATTATTATCATTATTATTATTACCATTACTATTATTATTATTATTATTATTAATATCTTACCATGAGATTTAGAAGTGGCTTATTGAGCACATGCCCTGTCCCAACCTGGTTCGACATGCAGCCCAGCATGAAGAGCAGCAGCATCCGCCAGCGAGCCGGGTCAGGGCGCCATGTGGGAGGGGAAGCCTGGAAGACCGGCGTGCAACATCGAAGAAGGAGGCTTGGTGGGTGGATGCCCAGCTTGGACCCCCAGATGTTCTTGGTGTTAGGGCGGTTTAAGGTCTGACGTGCATGTCACGGCACTAACAAGCTCGCGCAACCGCCTGAATCCTGAAGCTACAAACTGCGGGGGCTGCTGCCTCATCGGCAGGACCAGCTGACGCGACCTCGTCCTTGCCAACCTGACCACATCAGAACATGTCAAAGCAACACATCGACTCTCCGGGATCTGCTGTTTCGGGAGCGCGCACAACAACACAACTCACAGCACTTCTGACATCCACAGAGCTAGGCCTCAGCTATGCCTTGCGAAGCAACACCAAACAGCAATGCTCCTGGGCTTCTCATTCTAATTTTACATGTCCGAGCCACGAGCAGCTCAAGAGCTGCTGGCAGCACGCGGATGCGGAGGAGGCCATCATGCTCCAGAACCTTCTGATTTCTCTGTCCAGTTTTGGCCATCGTAGGTGTTGTCCATTGGTCCAGGGATGCTCGTTTACGGAAACTCTTACGTTCCAGCTTTGAGTGAAATAGATGGCCGATCACTACGCAAGGGAGAGCGAGGAGGGGGGGGGGGGGGCTGCAATCCCCGCTGCCTCACCGTCGACATTGAAAATGCCAGGGCCGTCGAAGGTCAGCTCTGCGCTGGTGACCTGCTTGGAGTCCCATACGTCCTGCTCGGAATAGGCCCCCTTTCTGAAGCTGGCTCACACTGCTCACACTGCTCACACTGCTCACACTGCTCACACTGCTCACACTGCTCACACTGCTCACACTGCTCACACTGCTCACACTGCTCACACTGCTCACACTGCTCACACTGCTCACACTGCTCACACTGCTCACACTGCTCACACTGCTCCCTGCGTATATTTTGCGCTGCACCAGCAGAGAAGAAAAGGGAGTCTTCCCTCAACCCTAAACCCTAAACCCGAAACCCCAAACCCTAAACCCTTCCCAAGATGTTCATTCTGGGCTGTGGCCACCAAACCACCAAACCTCGACTCCCGAATCGACCCTTCTCCTGTCCTTGTCCCCGGTGTGTGCTCCATTCGGCAGTTTCAAAAATCCTGGGTTTAGGGTTTAGGGTTGAGGGTTTAGGGTTTAGGGTTTAGGGTTCATGGTTGGGATAATGTTTAAGAATTAAACTGTTATTCCTTATTGGGTTTAAGTACCCTTAAAAATGTAAAATGTTACCCAACTATGACAAAGAATCCTGCAACTGTCTGGTCGACTGTGGCGCCTGATGCGAGTGCCTTAGGCTGCAGAAGATAGGAACTTATAGGCCGGGAGATTTTTCCCGAAGATGTTTTAAAGCTGTCCCGCCGCCGCCGCCGCTTTCTGCAGCAAAAGCAGAGAGTAAAGGCGGCGCGCGCGCGCGCCCCTCCAACAGAAAAATCTCAAAACCTTGAACAAGCGATGCAAAATTAACGGACAAGCTCCGCCAACCCTAAACCCCAAACCCTAAAACCTCATCTTATCTAGTGGCCGCCTTCTACCGTAGACTCCTACGAAAGGAGACTTGAAGACTTTGAAGGGGGCTACGAAACCTGCTTGCGCGACCTTCAAGGGCGGGTTTACGAATCTACTGCTGTGTTCCAGTAAGCCTGCTAAACAAGAAAGACTGGGTAAAAAACAAAGATGAACGGTTCCGATCTGCCGAAAAGTCACGCATGGGTTGCGGTATATCTTGTGAGTCTACGCAGGGACAGCGCCCGCTTACCCGAACCATCGGAATCTAGCAGCATCCTGCAGGTTAAAAAAAAGTTGCACAAAATTTTCGGTGCCAGCAAATCCCACAGCACCGCTCTCCCGGGCCGAGGTGGGGCATAGCATGTACAATGATTCGGACGCGCACAGTTCAAGGCAAGCCACCGAAAACTCCGCCAGACCGTCATCGAGCTGTGCCTGCCCATCTTTCCAGCCACTGACTTTAATTCTGTCGGATGGTGCAAGGAGAGTGACTGGGCTACATTCACCAGCAAGCAAGGAACTCTCTGGGCTTCTTTCAGCGTCACTGAGAAAAAGACAACAACAGCTCTGGTCATGAATCCTTGCTTCGCCTGTGGCACAGACCGCAGTTTGTCCGAGAAGTGCTGGCACAAGCCCACGCAAGCTCCGATGGTAGACAAGCTCTCCTCCTGGATGGTCCCGTCCGCAAGGGTCAGTTTGCACCTGTGCGCTCAGGGTCACAGAGTGCAATCGCATGCCAGTATCAAGGATACAACATGTCACGACATCTTGCAAAGTAGAAGTACGCAAACGCAGGACGGAACATGCCAGAACCAGGCCAGCTGACCTAGTTCATGGTTGAGATATTGTTAAAATGTTACATGTTTATTCCTTCTTGGGCATAAGTACCCTTAAAAATGGTAAAATGTTACCCAACAATTACAAAAAGACCTGAGAGTCTGCGGCTGCTGCTTCAGGATCATGAGCACGCTCGCGAGGTCGAAGCGCGCCGGTCCGAGCCATCTCAGCGGCTCCGCCACGACATCCACTTCGGCAAAGAGCCCAACGTAAACCTATGCTCCCCTTCGAACCTCAATAAAAAACAATATTTTTAACATCCTCTTGGGTTTTTTTATAAACAAAAATATGTATAAAAAAGAAAAAAGAAATCCCAAGGGGGGATATAGAAACCATCATCACTGCCAGCAGGCGCCGGTTCATGACCTCCACCTCCAAGAGGTCGATGCAGGAGACCTGGCCGCCCGCGAGCCGGGCGAGGGACCACTGGAGCACCGCATCCATCCTCTACTCCCCTTTAGAACCTTCAAAAGAATAATGTGTTTCTTAATATCCTCTTAAATTTTATATAAACAAAAATAAAAAAAATAATTCCCAAGGGGGATAGAGCATCTCCGACCACACGGACACTTCCTCGCCTTGTCGCTGCATGTTCTGGCGCAGGGTCGCCGACAGGCCGTTGCCGGTGCCCAAGGGGATCAGGCTCACGGGGATTCGCTGGGAATCCTCTCGCGCGAACATGCCATTCACAAGCTCGTGAAACGTGCCGTCGCCCCCAAGTGTCACTGCCGCCTGAAAATCTGTCAGCGGGAGGGTCATTCCCAGCTCGCGCGCGTGCCCTACACTCTCAGTGGCAATTGCTGTGCAATCGATCCCGCGACGCCTCAAGCCTGGTAAGATCAGTTCCTTCAGAATCTTTTCCGACTGCCGCTTCCCGGCGTTGGGATTGTAGATAAGCAGCAGCTTCTTGATCTGTATTTTCCTCGCACCGGGCATTTTGGACAGTGGGGGTACCAATGGCGCTGGCTCCGGCGGATTGAAAATGCCCTCGCAGCAGGTGCGCCGCAGCGAGAAGCAGCAGACGCAGCAGAAGACCACAAGGAACACCAATCCAACTGCCAGCACGATGTCTCGGTAGCTCGATTCTCGAAACTGGCTGCCGCAAATGAGAAGGCCTGCTGGCACCAGGACCTTGACCGGAGTGTCAACTTTCAACAGCACTGACCTTCAATAGTACAGATTAGTACAGTACGAAACTGCGGTTCGTGGGATATTAAACCAAAGCTTAACGATGCGGGCGGCCAGCGATGACAAGTGCTGATGTAATTTGTCACAAACCCTGTCTAAAGCCTGCGAGGTCCGCGCGCACCTTAAATGCATACACAACACATGTGAGTTAGGGGCCCGCATTGGTGCAAGGTTCGGTAGCTGTGTTCAGTGCTGTGCCAGGCCGCTCCCAAAGTGCAGCAGGCACAGCAGCTTCGGAGGAGCCGCATGGTCCGGTCGCAGCACCCCAAAATTCCCAGTCGCTGACAGTCTGCATCCTGCAGATCTTCCACCTCTTGGCACAGCTTGGCAACACTTCTACTCGTTGGGGAGGCTCGTGCTTTGCAGTTTACACATGATCCCTCCAAGGTCCCAAAGCTCCGTGCCAAGGGGCGTTGACAGTGATGTCAGATATTTGAGCTCCCCACCATTGCCTGTCTCATAGAATGCATCCGTCTTGCTTTGGCGTATCGATCTTGACAACTATTTGAAGACTGGCAAAATTAAAATTAGCCGGCAACAGCAGGGCCTGGTACCCAGCTCGATGCGGGGATTTGGTAGGCCGGATGCATCGGCCAACAGCGCCATGCTACGTACCAGCACTGCCAGGAATAACGTCGCTACTTGTGTCTGCTCGCCAATTTCTTCTGAAATGCAGGGTTTGAAGGAAACAATCTGACCACACTGTCTGTTCCTGCACCGATGTACCAGTCAGAAATCCCTCTTCGACATGCGTTGTACAGTGTACACCATATGCGCTAAAACTAATTTCACACATAACACGAGAGCTACGTTGTATACTTCACATGATGAAAAGCAGCTACTGCCATGTTCCAGGGTGCGCGTGTCGCAATTACAGTTTATGACCCGGTCGACTTCCTCTAATGTCCAAGTAGGCCATAGTGAAAGGCACCCCCAACTACACACATACTCTCGTTGCAAACACCTGACGGATCAATGGCGGGCTGGTAGAAACCAGCATTCTGTACATGTTTACGAAAATAAGGTACCCCTCTTATAGCCTCCCAAATAGATTCCCTAATAAGATACCCCTAATATCGTAAACCCCCATGTTGTGCGGTCTTTGGGCACCTATCCCTCGCCCCGAAAGTTTTGGTTCCATTGGTTTTTCTTTGTTGCGAGCTCTCGTGCGGCTGCAAAACCCGGAAAAGATGAGATCTCTTTGTGCTTCACATAGTGGCAAGGCACTTTGAGGCTTGGGAGCAAGTGGGGCCTGCAGATCCCCCAAACATTGGCTTTTACACAGCCGGCTTGGCACATTCTTTGAACCCCGAAACCGACACAGTGGGACCTCTCCAGGGGCTTGGAATTTTGGAAGGCCCGAGGAGGCGCCGAGGAGGCTCCGGCGAGACCAACGCATTGGTTCTAACCCGGGCTTTTGTTGGGGTTATCCAGGATCCCCAGTGGCGTGGGGGCGGAGGTGTTATGAAGCGTGGGGCTTCCGCCTCCGCCCCGTGTTTTGGGAGTTGGGGCTTGCGTGGGTTCCGGGCTTGGGTTTGGGGCTTCGATTGACCTTGTTTGGTTTGGGTTTAGGGCTTATAGGCTTACCCTTTTTATAAGCTGTATAAGGTTACTGGACCTTGAAGTCTTACAGGGCGAAAAGGGTTCATGAAATTATATAAGGTTTCCGGGCTTATAGTTCATAGGGCGT
Organism: Symbiodinium natans; assembly: GCA_905221605.1. Taxonomy (NCBI): domain Eukaryota; class Dinophyceae; order Suessiales; family Symbiodiniaceae; genus Symbiodinium; species Symbiodinium natans. The sequence goes on from CAJNDS010001413.1 coordinate 81,568, forward strand.
ACAACGATAACCAGGTCCAGATCATGTGCTCACTGTGTTTGACTGAAGTCCAATTCTTTTTTCCCAGAACGAACGAGTCCTAAGCCCAGTCTTGCCCTTCCAGGCCTAAGGCTCAGCCTTCCCCTTCGCCCTCGCCTTCATGTCTCGACACTCTCAAACATCCCTCACAATCTTCGATCTTCGTTCCTTTCGTGCCATCGATCGAAGATCGTGGCTCTCCTGGAACCCAGGTACCCCAAAACAGTTGGAGTAAAACAGCTCTACGCCAAACTTTCTGATGGACACGAATGATGCCATTTTTGCCTCGTCCGGCAACAACTCATCCTCAACGGCTAAGACTGAATTGCTAATTTCCTTCCTTTCCACGAAGTAGACGTTTCCCCCTTCTCGTTGTAGCCCTTGTGCCCGCTTTCAACATGGATACTCCTTGTGAACACAGTAAAAACGTTCAATCTGATTTGCCACTCCGCCCGCCCGGCGTCCGGGTCTTCCTTGGTCTGGGGCTCCTTCCTTCCCTCGACATCCTCCTCTTGAAGAATCGACCTTTGCCCCTTCCTGCCCTTACGGCGCTGCCACGTAAACAGTGGATGACTTTACACCCTCACTCCTCCCGACGTAGACAGGGGAGGACGGGGGGCCTGGAGACGCCAGATGCCAAACCACGGATCTGCATGTGTATATATATATATATATATATTTATTTATATATACATGTGTACACATATATATATATATAATTTTTCAAGAATCCACTACATTGGAAGGTCATGACACACCCATGAAACCTGCCGTGAAACCTACAAATTTCAGAGCCAGAACAGCGTAGAGACCCTCTCGCTGCAAAGAGGAACCTCTGCAAGGCTACAATTGTCTGGACGGTTGGTGCCTGACGCGCTTCTGAAGCCCCCCAAACCAACTTGAAATCCCAAGCCACATGTCGCTGCAGCTGAAAGATAAACCCAGAGCTAGCTGCTTTCAGGTGAAAATGGGTCAGGGGATACAGCCAAACGAGGGCCTGGCGAAGTTTGGGAAGCAGCGCGTTGCCGGTCTTTTCTGCTGCGCAATTCAGCAATAAAACGAGTAGCAAACATGAAGATAATGCCCAGCGACTCCAAAAAAAATGTGAACCCTAGAAGGCCTCAATTGCCAATCTCATGCCATGTCGGCTTCTACATCTCCTTAAGAAACATACACCATCTCAAGCTTTATAGCGCCCTAGGCCGACATATACATCTCTTGCTGCGGCTGCCCCCTCACTGAAGTGATGGAGCCGCAAGTCTCAGTTCCTTCGTGGATTTGCTACTGGGCGTTGGCTCTGAAGAAATGACGTTTAGGGTTTAGGGTTCAGGGTTCAGGGTTCAGGGTTTAGGGTTTAGGGTTTAGGGTTTAGGGTTGCTAAATACCCTGAAGAACCTGCAGTAACCGGCCCATCGCATCCCAACGCGGAAGAAGAGGAAAGGTTGCCCAAGGCAGACTTGGTGTCGGTCTGTGGCTTCGTCTTGGCGTGGGTGAAGCTCTCATACACCTCAACTCTGCTTCAGACGAAGTTGGGCACCAGAAGCTCTCAGCGGGTGAGGCTTCAGACTTCAGCGCACCCCGGCGCCACTACCCCAAAGCGAATACCGCTTAAGCACTTTGGGTGGTCCGGGGGGAGGGGGCCTGCATCAGCGTGCAGCCAAGATTCCGCATCGCGTGAGAAAAAACGCATCGACTCCTTCACCTTCAAGCTGTCGTCTCGGGCCCATAACCGCCTAATCCCTGAGCTCCAAGAACTACGGTATGTTTTGTGACTTGCGAAAGGGCTCGCGATCTTTAGGGACCTGTAGCTTGAGGTGCTGGACCCTACCCAAAGAGATCCTCCAACGTAAGCTAGGACCCGCGAAACAAGACACAAGAGAATCGCGGCAACAATGAAACTGAGTCTGCTCAGACCTTCGCCTAAAGAGGAAGAAACACCAAACGTCACACATGGCAGAGTCTCGAAGAATTGCGAAGAAGGGACGCTCAACAAGGGAGGGCTTTGGCATAGTTCCAGGGTCACCCCCTTCGCTAGGAGCAGCCGAACTTAATCCCAAAAACACACACACACACACACCCACGCACGCACACACACACACACACACACACACACACACACACCCACGCACGCACGCACGCACACACACACACACACCCACCCACCCACCCACCCACCCACCCACCCACCCACCCACCCACGCACGCACGCACGCACGCACGCACGCACGCACGCACGCACGCACGCACGCACGCACGCACCCACGCACACACACACACACACACACACACAAAACTCAGAATCATGTGCCTTGAACAAAGACCCTAAACCCTATGCGGAGCTGCAACTGGTATTGTAGAAAGGAGTTGGTGATGGGAGTTGAAAGGGTCAACGTACCCGGAAATCTTTTTTGGCTCGGTTGCCCCCCGTAGGTTATGAGCCCAAATTAGGCTTCCTGCGGAATAGGTAAAGATTTTTCGTTTGTTTAACGCCATGGACATGATGCGGCGTCGCTCTGAGCCTGGACTGTCGCCAACGGCCAATGAAGCCGAAGGAAATCGCGGTGATGGGGGTGATGAACGACAACAAATGGTACAAGCGCTGACAGATGGTAGGGAGGTTGCAATGATACAACCAACGCCTCAGGTGGAAAACGAAGTGGTTCCGGTTCAAGCAGCAAATCCTTTCTGGAGCGAGCGGGCTCAAGAAGAAATGAGACTTAGGCAATCAAGGCCGGCAAGTCTTCCTGCGAGCGGAGGGGATAGAAGTGGTGAAGGTACGAGGAGGCCGCCTTCGCTGCAAGATCTTTTGGGTCAGGAACCTGCACCTGTTGAGAGACCATCGTCAGGCTTAATGGGCCAGATGGAACGAGGTACTATTGGTGGAGTGCAAGCAGACGAAGAGCTCATTCCTGATGTTAGTGGTGAAGAGCAAACTGAAGATATGGCGGTGGTAAAGCGTGCGCTGAAAGAGTTGCTTGTGCAAACAAAGGAGCTGGGGAACAGGTTGCATCGGGTGGAGGAGAAAAGCTATACCTCTGCTGCATCTGGGTCAGCTTCAAGGGCACGGAGCTCTGGAGTGGTGGACGCAAACACGGCATATCCTCTAGGAATGACTCCAGAGAAGCAGTACCTGCCAGGACAAGTTTTCTACACGGATGGTATGGGTGGTTTTTGGACTGTGTTGCCTGATGGGACATGGCTGCCTATTGAGGGCTACGACCTGCCAAAGGGTTGTGATCTTCAATCCTTGCCTGGGTCCAGGAAGGGGGATGTTCAAGTGGAGGATGAAAAAGAAGTGCCAATGATGCATGTAGCTGAAGGGAAGAAACCCTCCAGATTGCCTCCATTGAATTACCCCACGGGAGGTCCTGCAAGTGGTGGATATGCAAGTGGACCACCTGGTTTAACACATGTTCCGATTACTTCCGTGCCGTCGGGTGTTGATGGTTCTGCCGCACCTGTGGGGAACCAGCCCGGTTTTGTTTCAGCTCGGGAAACTGCAACGCAAGAGAACTCAGCAGGATCGGGTGGATATACAATGGTGGATGATGTTCCGTATCGGTGGAAAATGGTCGCTGGGAAGTTGGAATTGGAAAAGGTTCCGCTCACAGCTGTTACGCCCGGTATAGGACATGGACGACCTCAAGGGCCTGGTGGAAGGGTCAGTTTACCTCCTGGAGCAGTGGTGCCACGTGGTATGCCAATCATTGGTGATAGTTCTGGAACCGAACGTCCGGAGGCTCTCGGGAAGCATGTGATGAGCCTTCCAACTTTGGCAGACTACACACCAAGCAATCCGACGGCACTGGGTGATTGGATCGCAATGATCGAACCAATGTTGTCTTCGCTGACAGATACAGGAAGAGTGTGGTGGCAATGCGTCTACTCAAAGGCGTATCAGGCGTATGCCAAATGGTTGAGTGTTTCTCCGCTGGAAAGGTTGGGCATCAAGGCTGAGCTGGAAGGGCTCAAAGTGGTTCAAACTGTGCATGTTTTGTTGGAGCAGAGAGCGGTGTCTTTGCTGTTACAGGCGATCCCGGAGAGATTGAAGACCGAGATCGTTTCCACTCGAATGTTGGGGTCAGTGATGATATTTTACAAATTGCTGACGGTCTACCAACCAGGTGGAGCAAATGAGCGCAGCACAATGTTGAACTTCTTGGTGCAACCATCTCCAGCAACCTCGATTTCAGAGGCCATAAAGGGAGTGCGTCAATGGGCACAATGGCGTTCCCGATTAAGGGAGTTGAGAGCGGCCGAGCCGGACGCTACCTTGCTTATCAAGGGATTGGATGGTTTATCATCCGCGTTGCTGGCAAAACACCCTACGGTTCATTTCAGAGTGGCATCCTTTCGGGAGAAATTGGGGGTGGACTACTCGCCGACCTCTGAAACTGCGACAAAACTAGCTGAAATGTTACAGGCAGAGTTTGAACTGCTATTGCATAGTGCTGGTGAACAAGAGGTGAAGCAGGACTCGGACGCCAAGAAAAGGGCCAGGTTAAACAAGGCCCAAAAGGGAACTGGTGACGAGACAGAGGAGGGTGACAAAGGCAAAGGGAAAGGAAAAAGGTACAGCGGAGATGGTGACCGTCCTTTCTGTTGGATATATGGGAAGACTGATGCAGGTTGCAAGTTCGGATCCCGCTGCAAATTTCGCCATGACAAAGACTCCCTTGAGCGAGGAAGATGTTTTGAGTGTGGGGCCGTTGGCCATCTGCAGCCGCAATGTCCATATAAGGATGGTGCAAGTTCCAATGTGGACTCAAATCCTGAGAGGAGTAGATCTAAAGGGAATTCTCCCAAAGGGGGAAAGGGCGGCAAAGGTGCGAAATGGGGAAATGCCAAAAAGGCAGAGGTAGCTGAAGGGGGAGATGAGACGGCTAATGCGGGATTGGATAAAGGTTCTGCAAGTCCCTCATCGCCATCAACGGCCAATCAGGTCCTTGTTGAAGCGTTAAAAGCGCTGAAATCTATGAAGCTGTCATCAGAACAGTCGGCATCAGGCGGGGATCCCAGTGTTCGAATGTTATGTGGCTCTGGGCTGCTTCAGCAGGAAGGGAGAGTGGCGTTGGTGGATACAGCTGCTACGCATCTTGTGCGGACGCTTTTTCCATGGGAATGTTTACCCGACACTACTGTTATGGTGCAAAGCGCGCTTGGTGGTGTGACAATGAGGATTACAGAGAAAGGGACGTTGATTAGGGAAGACAATGGGCCCCTGATTATCCCTCTCTGGTTGATTTTGGAGTTTGGGGCGAACCTCACTGTGATCAATGGGATGTGTCACGTGGGTGCAAAATCTTCGCTGGACCAGCTCTTGTGGTTTGAACATGGCTGTTTGGTTATGGATTACAAAACAGCTGAAAAAATGGTTTTGCATGCTGAAAGGCAGCGTGCGTCTTGGTCCCATTCTCAATGGAGGAATGGAAGGGCGGACTGTGGAGTCGGTTCGTCGGATGCCACGTTGTTGCCGAAGCAGGGAGAAGGCCGAGGAGTATGCGTTCTACATGTGGCCAGGGTTTCTGACACCAATGAGTGTTCGGGAATGGGCATGTTGGACTCGGGAGCATCACATCCTCTCAGATCACTTCGTCCTGGTGAACAGCTTCCGCAGCAAAAGGTGTTGGTGTCTTTAGCTGTTGGATCTCGGGAGATGTGTATTACCCCAGGTGGGACCCTGGTAACTCCTGAAATGGTAGATCCACTAGTGCCAATTGGCAAAGCGAGCGCCTTGGTTGGTCTCAGAGTTCAGTGGCGTGGTGGCAAGTGCACAGCCTCACATCCTGTTCTGGGGGAACTTCGCGTTCGTGATCTGAATGGGTGCCCTTGTTTAGAAAAGGAGGTGGCGCTTCAGATCATTGATGAAATGGATTGGTGCTCACCAAAGCAAGCTTTGAAGGTGGCACGTATGGTTCAAGGGTGTCCGAATACGGACAACGAGGTGGCTGTAAAAACGTCGTTGCAAAGCGCAGCGCGGACAGCGTCAGCGAATGAGGAGGAGTTCGTCCAGGCATGCTGGAGATTTCTTCGGTGGTATTATGGGGATATACCAGAAAATATGCTGATGGAGCTGTTGCCACGTGGAGATATTGCGGCGTTGCCTTTCAACCGTCATAAAAGGAGACGGCTGGCACGAGCAAAAAGGGTGGTGGTACACCTATTTTCGGGGAAACAAAAATGGCATTTTCCCAGTCGGGATGTGGAGGTACTGGAGCTGGATTTGACAAAAGGCGGTGACCTACATAATTCGAGCGTCTGGAAGTATCTTCTGCATCTGGCGGCTGAAGGAAAGGTGGTTGCTGTGGTTGGAGGACCTCCATGCAGGACAGTGTCAAGGTTGAGAGGTGAAGACGGTGGTCCACCTGTATTACGCCGACGCTGTGGGCCTGAACGGTTGGGATTAAAAAGTCTTCCTTGGCCACATCAAGAATTAGCTCAAAAGGATGGTGTTTTACTTCTGAAGATGCTTTTCCTATATGACGTGGCGGTGCATTCAAGGTGTGGAACTGCTGAAGTCATCAATGGAAGTTCTGTCTTCTTTGGCATGGAAAGCCCTGGGGACCCTGAACTCATAGGGAAAGATTTCTCTCAGAACGGCAAAACGGTCTTGAGTGCTGAGGATCTGGTGGATGGTTCTCAGGAAGGGCTCTCAAGTCCTACCTTCTGGAGTTGGCCAGAGGTGAAAAGCTTTTGTGAGCGTTATGGAATGTACGCTGCACATTTTGATCAAGGAGCACTGGGACATGCTCTGGTGAAACCTACGACTTTCCTGGTGTCTGATATGGAACTATGGGAATCGTTGGAACAGGTTCGCGTGGTTGTTCCGTGGTCAGCAACATTCGCTTCTACCCTGGAAGAGCGGATTGGACAATCCTCCATATGGGCGCGATGGGCGTTTGGATTGGTTAAAAGAATACGTCACAGGTTGGCACAATGGTTGCATGAGAGCGATGCTGAACGGGAAGCTATGGTGTTAAAAAAGAAGAACGAGAAGGGACGTTACGGAGGTTGACAGACTGAGGAGCGAGCTTTCCGTGACCATTGCCTAAGGGGGCATATTCCTTTCAGACGTGATTGTCAAATCTGTGTGTCTGCCGCTGGAAAAGAGCGTCGCCATTTGAGGCGGAAGCATGGGGATGCTTACACTTTATCATTGGACTTAGCGGGTCCATACAAGTGTTCAAAGGATGCTCACCAGCAGAAGCCACGACACGCTGTTATTGGTGTGTATCAGTTTCCAATGTTGGATCCCAATGTGGGTCGCCCTCCAGAAAAGGAGGGAGATGCGGATGAGGTGGAAGATCAGGTGGCAGATGATGGTGCTGGTGTCGGAGAATGGTTAGGCGATGCAGTCGCTAACTTCGAGGAGGAAGACTCTGCGCCGGTGGAACCTGCGCCAGTTCTGGAGGCAGAGGTGTTGAAAATCCAAGCTTCTGAAAAATCCTGGAAGGAACTGAAGGACCACTTGACCCAACCTGTCCGTATGATCAACTTCGTTATGGTGGAGCCGATTATGGACAAACAGCAAACAACTGTTTTGTCGGCAGTTCAAAGAATGATGGTGCGCTTGCAGAGACATGGGTATCCGGTGTTGAGAATCCACTCAGATCGAGCGGGGGAGTTTGTCAATGCACGCTTCCGGTCCTTTTGTGAAACTCGTCTGATATATAGGACCACTGGTGATCCTGGAGTCCCGCAAACAAATGGGCGCGCTGAAGCATGTGTGGGTTTATTCAAACGTGGTGTCAGGTCGCTCTTAAAGGAGGCGCGACTCGGGCCGGCGTACTGGGCACTGGCTGCTCGCCATTGGTCAATGTTACGGTGGCAGAAAGCTGAAAGGGAGTTGGGGTTAAATCCTAAAGCATTGCTTCCCTTTGGTGCTCAGATTCAAGTCAAACGTCGTCCGTGGGAGTTGCTGGGTCCGGATGGAACAAAGAAAGGTCGGCAATGGGTCGATCGTACGCAGCCCGCGCTTCTTTTGGGTCCATGCGATGACCTACCTGGTGGTTATTGGGTGGAAGCTCAAGGGACTGCAAAAGATCCGGATGAACTGGTGTTATTTCCCTGCACTACGATTTTTTCCAATATAAAGGAACCGCCTGAGTTGGAGCTGGAAGGGGTGGTAGAGAACAGGAGCCTTCTCCTCCAGAGCATCGTCTCAGGGGGAAAAAACCGGCGCTTCGGTTCGCTGATGAGGAAGGTCCTCCTTTACCTCCGCCTCGCGATCCTCCAGTTCGCCATCGGTTGATGGAGAAAAGCCCGGCCTCTTCACTGCGTGGTCATGTGGGTTCCTTGCGCTTGCTTCGCAAGCGGGGGGAGAGTCCGCCCTTAGAAATTTTTGAGGATGACATGCAGGGTCTGGGGGAGCTGGAAGAAAATGCAGATGTTGAGGACAATGTTCCTGGTGATGAGTATTGGCCGACTTGCTGTTCTCCTCATGAAAATGCTTATTTGGTCTGCAAAAGTGAGACTGCTGAGGATGGAACACAGTTGGACAAAGAAGAGCAAAAAGCCAAGTCAATGTATGAAAGGTCTATGTATGATTACGTGGACTGTGAGGAGCTTTTGGAAGGGATTGTATACCCAAAGAGGGTGAATCGAAGAGGTGGTATCAACAATTGGTGTACAAGTACGCGAGCTCTGGCGTTGGGCCACTATACTCATGGCGGAGTGTGTGGTATTACAAAAGAGACTCATCGAAGACCATGGCTATGTCGTTATTTGGCATCATTCGTGAGGCACCACAATCCTGAAGCCAAATTTTCTGCTCTTCAGATCTCGTGCAATGCTCCGGTGTCATTGCATAGGGATAGTCACAATGAAAAGCACTGCTGCAATTATGTGTGTGGCTTTGGTGACTATAAAGATGGTCAGCTGTGGGTTGAGGATGAAAAGGTTTTAGAGGAAGGAGCTGAAGTGGTGGAGCAATCCTATGGGAAGAAAGTCTTACCTGGAAAATTGGTGGATATCCACTGGAACTTCATGTCGTTCTTTCCGAGAAAACTGCATGGTCCTATGCCTTGGAAAGGGAACAGGGTATCCTTGACAGGGCACACACCTGTTTTTATGGAGCGTTTGAGCTACAAGGATAGGTGCTATCTTCTCCAATGCAAGTTTCCTCTTCCAGAACCACAAGCTGAAGAAGGTGAAAAAAGGAAATGGTTAAAAATGACGTTGAAAGAAACCTCGCTGGACGACCTTGCAGAGGAAGTCGACTACGCTGTGTTCGAAGCGCATCAATGGGCTCTAGAGGAGCATTTGAGTATTCGGCGCCTAATTGCTGAACAGGAATGTTGCATTTTGGACGAGTTCCATGGATCGGCCAATGAGTCGAATGAGGAAAAAGGATCAGAAACTAGAGAATGGCTGGTTAAAGCGAAAAGGGCTGAGGAACAGCTCTCGAAGTTTTTGGTCAAAGCAGCTCAAGTTCAGCAAATGGTGCAAGAAAATACCGCGCTTGAGGCAGCAGAGGAGGTTGAGTTCCTGCAAACAAAAACAATCCCTACACAAGAAGCCATGCAAGAGCTGGAAAAGTGGAGGGAATCATTGTCGGACGAGGTGACGTCTTTGGTGAAAGAGTTGGAGGTGGTGGAACCAACAACTCAAGAAAAGCTGGACAAATTGGCGGAAGAGCCTAATGCACCGGTGATTGAGTACGTTCCCAGTCTGGTGGTGTTTACCCGGAAGCAAGGGACAGGGAGGCGACGTGCCCGTATCTGTGCATGTGGAAACTTCATTTCGTCAACGGCAGCTACAGAATATGAAGGGCCGAGGTCACTCAGTCGTCACTCGCTGTACGCTCCAGGTTTAGATTCAACTACATTCAGGTGTCAAGTGAGGCACGCAGCATATATGGTGTGGATCATCGCTGGTTTAGACATTTCCAAAGCTTTTCTGACGGCGCCGATGAATAGGGCGCAAAGAGAAGGGCGTCTGGTGGTGGTGCAGCCCCCAAGGGCGGCGGTGAAATTGGGTCTTTGCACAAAAGAGGAGCGGTGGATTGTGAGAAAGGCCTTGTACGGTTTGGCCGAAAGTCCTGCAGCATGGGTGGAGTGGCGAGACCAACGTCTTCAAGGTATGTCTTGGGTATCAAAGGATGGACAAGCAATGAGCTTTCAGAGGTCCAATGCAGACCCAAGTCTGTTCCTTATTATGGCGCAAGAGAAGCCGGAAGGTGCAAGCAAGTTGGTAGGGACAATGGGTCTTTACGTGGATGATTTTTTGATGGCTGGGACTATGACAGTGCTCCGGGAAGCCTTGGAACAGATTAGGAAGGAGTGGAAAACTTCTGAACCCGAGTTCTGTGGTCCAGGCTGTGGTGATGGATTCCTGAAGTTTTTGGGTGTCCAAATCTGGTATCGAAATGGCAGCTTCTTTCTCAACCAGGAGGACTTTGTGAGAGATTTGCTGAACCGAAGAGGGTGTCAGATTGATGAAACTGGAAAAGGTAGTAACCTGCCAATGGTGAAAGAAACTCCAGGTGAAGAAGAGGAGGTGGATATTCCTTCCTTACGAGCGGCTCAAGGTGCCGTAGGGGAGTTCCTCTGGGTGGCAATCAAAACTCGACCTGATTTGGCGTTCTGCACGAGCCAGTTGTCTTTGTGGACATCCCGAAGGCCGCGATTTGTGGTTAAAAAGGCTGAGGAGGTTTTTCGATACCTTGCTGCAACTCCAATGTTAGGCCTGACGTTCGGAGCAATCGCAACATGCGAAAAAGAAAGGAATGAGGTGTTGCGTTATGGACGAGGCGTCAAGGTGGTGGAGTCCTATGCGGATGCCAGCTTTGCAGCAGGTGAAAATGAAAAGAGCCACTCAGGAGCGGTGGTGGTGTGGGGTGACTGTCCAGTGATGTGGGCAACACAGAGACAATCAACGGTGGCTTTAAGTACAGCTGAAGCTGAATTACATGCGTCCATAGAGGGAGCAACGATGATTCAGTCGTGCACCCCTATAATTGCCGCTTTGGTTGGAACAGGTGAAGAATCGCTGCAAAAAGTGCTGTATACAGATTCGGTTTCAACGTGCTCGATCATTCAATATCCTGCTGGAAGCTGGAGGACAAGACACCTGAGAATTCGAGCAGCCGGTGTCAGGTCTCTGGTGGACCGTGGTTATATGGTGATAGCGCATCTTCGCGGTGAGTATATGATCGCTGACCTGTTGACCAAGTTGATGAGTGGACAGGTGTATGCAAAGCAAAAGGCACTTTGGGGTCTCCGACTGTTGGTACAAGGGACTGACTTGAAGAGGGCCTCGCTTGCAATGGCGGTCATGATGGTGGCTGCATCTCTGCAAGGGATGGCAACTGGTGGCGAAGAAGTGTCAACTGCTGGTTTCTTTTGCTCGGAAGAAGGGGTGTGCAAGGTCGCCAACACATCTACGGTGATGGTTCTGGCTCAAGGTATTGAAATGGTTATCAACAATTCAGACCTTGTTGCGTATTTGGTGGCAGCAATTATACTCTGGGAATTGGCATGGTGCCTCTTTCGGCAGCTGTATAAATGGCTGTGGGTTAAGAAAGTGGTGGTTATTCCTGCGAGTGCCACTTTGTATACAACAGTGGGTGGGAACTGTATGCACGCAAGCAGTGACTGTGATGTTCTGCGATATTCACAGCCCAGGGCTAAGACGCTTTGTAAGCATTGCCTCAAGGATGGCTGGGTGGTGAATGCCGAGTTCCTTGGTGAGGAACGGGCCGCTGGAACGTGAATTTTTCAAGTGCGAGGGGAAGAAATCCTCAATGGTAAGGGATTCGGCCAATGAGCTGAAGGTTCGTCCTGGATGACGTAAAACCATAATGTGCATTTTAAGCAGCTGGCTACTGCCTAAATGGCGGTTTTTGGCCAAAGATCTGCACCTCCAATGTGTCCTAGGAAATCCTAGGACAGGGGGAGTGCGGAGCTGCAACTGGTATTGTAGAAAGGAGTTGGTGATGGGAGTTGAAAGGGTCAACGTACCCGGAAATCTTTTTTGGCTCAAGATGACAGTGCACTTAGTGAGAAAAGGGTGCTTGGTCTTTTGGGTTTGGTTTGGTGTTGGTTGGTCCAGGGGATCAAGGGCTTCTGTTGGGGTTGACTGTTTTGTTCCCTGTCCTCCTTCGGTTGCCCCCCGTACCCTAAACCCTAAACCCCAAACCCTAAACCCCAAACCCTAAACCCTAAACCCTAAACCCCCTGAGAGAGAGCCGGCATGGCCTTCAGAAGGCCTGCACGAAGGCCTTCAGCCTGGCATCCCGGAGCTTGGCAGCGGCCGTCTCGAGCTGAGTGTTGACCTCTCGCGGTTTAGGAAATAGGGTTTGGGGTTTAGGGTTTGGGGTTTAGGGTTTAGGGTTTAGGGTTTAGGGTTATTTGGGGTTTAGTGCTTAGGGTTTAGGCGAAGCTCGGCGGAGCTCTGTGGCAAAGCTCTGCGAACTTCTGTGGGTCTTTCAGGGGGGGCCATCAAGAGGTTTGCGGCAACTAGATCTCGGCTTATCTGAGGGGGTATGCAGCCACCAGGGGGCAACTAAAGCAGGTTTGAGAAGCCTCGAATGCTCAGGGTTTAGGGCTTATAGGGCTTAAGGTTTGGGGGTTTGGGGTTCAGGCAGGTTTAGGGTTTAGGGTTTAGATTCAGAGTCCCTTCCCAAGCCGTGACACCTGAACCCAAAAGCAACAACGCACGAGACAAGATCAATCCAAAGGCTACACGCCCTAACCACCCCGAAGACCCCTACGAAGACCCCCTTTGTACTTTCTTCGCCCAGATATGACCAGATACCATCCTGGAAGCCCGGCGAAGAAACCCCACAGAAATTCGAACACTGCGTGTGTCGAAGCCTTGTCAACGTAGGAGTTGGCAGCGCTATCGTTTGTGGTAGCAATGGGCTTGGTACCCAGGGACTCGGGCAAGGAGTAGCCCACCTGCATGTCGAGAGGTGTAAATGCAGAGTATTGTTCAGCCACCGAATGCGAGCCATGGATTGATCCCAAAAAAGCCATGGAACCCTGGAACCTTCTCTAGGGTCCGTAGTCTAGGATTTTATCTGCAGAGCCCTAAAAGCACTCTTGCACGGTCAGAGCTTCAGCCCGAAGGCCTGAAAGGCCTGCGAAGCACACCGAAACACACCAACAAACCCCTATGTCTTCGCCCAGCCTTGGCGTTGATGCTGGTGTACAATGCCTGCCGGCAAAACAGCCAGAACAGGGGGAGTGTGACGATTCTGCGTCGGAGCTCAAATACAGCAACTGGGCCTTGCATCCAATGTCAACCAACCGGCTCATGCTTTGTAGCGTTCTCAAATCGATGGCACACAAGTTCCTTCCTCGAACAGATCTGGAAGTTTGACCAGTCGAACCCGAATTCAGGCTCTTTCAGCTGGACATGAGTTTAGCTTCAGAGCGTGGGCTGTGGAGATCAAGGCGCCTTACGGTTCCTTGAGGATGGGCTCACTGTCTAGGCTCAAGGTTGGGGCTGCGCTCTATCTGTAGGAGCCTTATAACTTCAAGGATCCGAATAGAAGTCTGAAACTTCACACTGAATCGGTGTTGTGTTCAAGCTGATTCAAGCAAGCCTTCATTCGGAGTGCCGAGGACGAGGACTGAAAGCCTATAAAAGCAGAACATATGCCTGTCCTGCAAGAGCTAACTAAGAGTACAGCATACATCCAGAGCCCGCAACAAACATACTGGGCTGCTCTCTTGCAGCATGGAATCCCAACCCTGGAAACTCCAAAGGCCTCCAACCGCTGCAGCGCGTCCGCCGGGAGCTTGCTGAAGTCGTAGTCCTGTCGGGCTAGGCTTGGTCTGTGTGGCGGGAACGAGTTTGGGGACGGAACGCCGATTGGAGCTTCGGTAGCAGACAATGCAAATGAAAGAAGTACTGTTGGCGAAGCACACAACAAAAATCTTTGTTGCGTACAGTCTATGTCTTCACATGGTTTCGGTGTACAGTGCTTGGTGGCCCAGCATCCCTTAATGCAGTAAGGGCCACATGTTCTGAAGCGGACACAGCTTCGCGCGCCCCTAGCAGGCACGGCTCAAACGCTCGCGGACACGGCATGGAGGCTTGGGAATTCCTTCTTCGGATGCTGCAGTGCCACAGCAACGAACTGGATCAAATGTACTCCTGGAGCCCAAATATCTGAGCAGACATCTCGAAAAAACCCTTTGCGTGAACTTCCCAAGACCTTCTCAAAGCTCCGACGCTGCCTCAAGGATGCCCAAACACCTTCTGAACCTAAGAAATTTTCGGTCCTGGCCGCTCTTCGCCTTGCTGGCCAGCGACTTCACCTTTCAGCTGTTGAACATTGCTAGGTGCCCCGGGCGCCTGGACCTCGAAGTGGCCGAACGAAGCGCCTAACCCCTTCCTGATATTGCAGTGTAGGTTCCCCACTGCTGCAACTACTGCAACTCTCTGCACGAAGGGGTTCAAGGGGGGGTCGGGCGGTCTGGCTTTGCTGGCTACGCGGGGTGGGGCGGGAATATGAAGAAGACGATTTCGAAACGACCCTCCCTTTTACTAAAGACGCAATATCAGAGGGTCCGGAGCGTTCTGCAAGGGCTGGAGCACGGGAATGTGATTTGTGGAAAGGTGCAAAAATTAGGGGGATTGGAGTTCCTCGAACTCCCCTAGAATCCCAAATCAAACGCCCTGACAACCCTAAGATCCACCAAGCCACGAGATTTGAAGCCGAAGCCTTTTTACAGGAAGCCCTTGTTGCGCTTGGAAGCCCCGGACCCTCTGAAATTGAACCCTAAACCCTAAACCCTAAACCCTAAACCCTAAACCCTAAACCCTAAACCCTAAACCCTAATCCTGGTTCACCTCCTCGGCTTCTTTGGCGGACACCATGAAGGTCTCCTTGGGTTTGAGGGCAATTCCTTGGAGTTCTTCGAAGAGTTGCTTTGCCATGGGTGGTTGAACTAGTAAGGACTGTTTCGTGTCAAGGTGGATCCTCTCAGGATGTATACGTACATACATGCATACAGGAAAAAGTTCATACACACATACATACATACATACATACATACATACATACATACATACATACATACATACATACATACATACATACATACATACATACATACATACATACATACATACATACATACATACATACATACATACATACATACACACACAAAGGTACACATGTACATACATGCATATATACCAATATACATATATACAATACACATACACATTCCCATATTCACACATAAATAAAATATACATGTCTACATATAATCTTTTCTATGTGTGTGTACATTGGTATATTTAAGTATTCAAGATTCATACATTCATGTGACAATCCCAGTCCTGGAACTCCTTCTCCTTGGCCTGCTGGGCGAAGGCCACGCGCTCAGCCAAAGAGCCCTTGGCATCTGCCTGTCATGGGGTTTAGGGTTTGGGGTTTTAGGGTTTTTCGGGTTTAGGGTTTAGGGTTTAGGGTTTAGGGTTTCGGGTTTAGGGTTTAGGGTTTAGGGTTTGGGTCCCTACAGGCCTGGGAAAATCTGCCTCGTGGTTCAGCTCTACGGCCGCGACTTGAACGGTTGGTTTAGCTATCGGGTTTGGGCTTGACATGTCGGATCGGAGTCTCATAAGATGCTTCTTTGACGGCAGCTTCCTTCACAATCTCAGGCAGCTCTCAGAAATATTCTGTATAAGAGGCTACAGTAGAGTCAGTAGAGCCCAGCAAACCTGCGCAGCACATTGCATCAAGTTGAATCGCTCATGCCGCAATTGCCGAGTTTAGGCTTGGGTCATGGTGCAGCTCGACGGCTCTCATGCCTCCTCAAGCC
Organism: Symbiodinium natans; assembly: GCA_905221605.1. NCBI lineage: Eukaryota > Dinophyceae > Suessiales > Symbiodiniaceae > Symbiodinium > Symbiodinium natans. The sequence goes on from CAJNDS010001413.1 coordinate 97,368, forward strand.
CTCAACGAAACAAACTCATCAAAGCCTCGAGCCCTTTGCCCCTCGGGCTCGGCCTTCGATGCCCCACCCCACCATACAATGAATAAGCACCACCAATACTCTCCAAGAGCTTAGAAGCATAGCTTTAGCATACGTGCCTTCGCAGTGGCCAGGTCCACCCCCTGCAGAGGCTCCGTGAGGATGGCTCTGTCTTGGGATGTTCCCCCTCATGCTAACAGCTCCTTAATAGGGAATTTTAATAAGGGTACGATAATCCCTACAATCACTATTCAGCCCTATTAAGGACGGATAGTAAAAGGGGGAGCATCCCAACATCTCCCCTTTCTCTCAGCTGAGGCAAGTGAACACCAGCTTGGGCCCTAGAAAGTCTGAAAAGCAACTTTCCTGCCGGCCTATAGATCTGCAAAGAGTATATGAACAACTCAAGAGACCACAAGGAGCCCTCGAAGCTCCATCTTTAACCATGGAGTTGCCCTGGTAAGGTTGTCTATAGTGCACACTGTTTCAAGCTGAGGCACCTGGGAGACTAAATCCAAGCTTCCCGCGCACCACAAGAACCTCATCATTACTCTTTTGAACCCTAAACCTTGAACCCTGAACCCTAAACCCTAAATCCTAAACCCGAAACCCTACACCCTACACCCTACACCCTACACCCTACCGACCAACCCTGCCGTCCTGGAGGGACTGGAAGGCGCTCGCAAAATGTGCAGCGACCGGATCCTTCCAGCCGCGTCAGCATGCAAATCGGAGTGTAGCTCGGCGTGGAATGCTGTGCCGCGTTGACAGCAGTACAGCTTGGGACTTCCGGGTCTGATGTAGGGTTCAGCGCCGGGATCCGGGTATACAAATGACTAGCTAATACCCGCGAAGTCCCAAAGCAGCTTAAAGTATAAGACACGACATGTCCCCAACAATCCAAGAATTTAAAGTTGTTGCGTCATGAGTGCGAGAAAAGCCAGGCCAGCGGACGCAGGTTGATGCTGCAAGGCTGGCATGCTAAACACAGAGACCAAAGGACGCCCTGATCAGAATACCCAGCTCGAAAACGCTCGCCTTAAGCCCTCCATGTTCGAGTCGTGCCGAGGACTGGCAGTCACATCTGCTGCAGCTTTGGGGGTTGAAGCTGGGTGTGCGAAGGATTCCTCTGCCTTCGGGCATGCGGCATAAACCCTGCCCCAAACCCTAAACTCTTCTTCTTGAGATTCAAAGGTTGGCCAATTCAGGGTTGTCGCAGTTGTCGCGGGCAGCGTCCTCTGCGGCTTCGACTGTTGCACCAGACAGCGACTTCACCGCTGCTGCGAATGCCTGTGAGCATGCTTTGCCAACTTTGGCATACGCATTCACTGCATGCAACGCAAAACATGGCAGAACTACCGTCAGACAGTGAAGGTAGCAAAACATTTGGAGGTCTTGCTACTGTGAAGAAGATTGCACCCCCCCCCCCCCCCCACCCACCCACCCCCGGTCTTGAAAACCAAAAAACTCATCCAGAACCCTGAAACCTCGGTGGGATCTGCCGAACCAGGCAAAGCATATTGGAATGCCCGAGAGCGGATTTGGCGATTGATGAAGATGCGGGATTGTGGATTGTGGGCTGAACAAAAAAACTAGCGCGGGCAGCCCAGCCAAGGCCCCTTCACGCCAAGCCCTGCAGCCCCATGGCCTCTATGTACAGTTTCAGCCCGCGACGTCTTTTGACGCGAGTCCCCTGTATGCCCCAAACACACGCACGCACGCACACACACACACACACACACACACACACACACACACACACACACACACACACACACACACACACACACACACACACACACACACACACACACACACACACACACACACACACACACACACACACACACACACACACACCACACACACACACACACACACACACACACACGACACACACACACACACACACACACACACACACACACACACACACCACACACACACACACACACACACACACACACACACACACACACCACACACAGAGACAGAGACAGAGACAGAGACAGAGACAGAGACAGAGACAGAGACAGAGACAGAGACAGAGACAGATACAGAGACAGAGACAGAGACAGAGACAGAGACAGAGACAGAGACAGAGACAGAGACAGAGACAGAGACAGAGACAGAGACAGAGACAGAGACAGAGACAGAGACAGAGACAGAGACAGAGACAGAGACAACAAAATCACGCCCGAAGCCCAGTACCTATTCACAACGCAGGCCTCACACCTCGAGCCCCCTTCCGGGCCTTGTCCTGCATGCCAGTGTCTGTGGGGAACTTCTCCTTGAAAGATGCGCCGGCCTTAGAAGGGACCGAGGGGGCTGGCATCATCAGATCCTGTTGAGTCAAAAAGGGTTCATTTCTAGGGGCCTTAAAGACTAGGATAGGGTTCCGGGGGTTATTATAGTATAATCATATCCAAGGACCATAAGGGAAAAACTGTTAGTGATTTTTCCGACCCCTCATATGGGGGTTTCCGAAATCAGGGGTACCTTATTGAGGAAGGCCGGTTATTTTTTGGTGCGTGTGTTGGTTATACGAAATTTCCTATGAAATCCGGACGCGCGGAGTTCCTTCTAAAGCGGGTGGATATTGTACACTTTCTGTTGTAGGGGGATCCTACTGATAGGAGATCTAAATTGGGGGTCCCCTATTTTCGTAAATCCCCAACATTCAGGAAGCTCAAACCCTAAACCCTAAACCCTAAACCCTAAACCCTCTTAAGGAAGCCCAGGGCCGCCGCTGCCATCCTCTCAGCTCCTTTCATTAAGCGAGGCGCCTCGCGGACGACCAGCTCCTGCATGGCTGAGCCCATGCCAGCCTGGAGAGGGTTTAGGGTTTAGGGTTTAGGGTTTAGGGTTTAGGGTTTAGGGTTCAGGGTTCAGGGTTCAGGGTTCAGGGTTCAGGGTTCAGGGTTCAGGGTTCAGGGTTCAGGGTTCAGGGTTCAGGGTTCAGGGTTTAGGGTTAGGGTTTAGGGTTTAGGGTTTAGGGTTTAGGGTTTAGGGGAGGGTTTAGGGTTTAGGGTTTAGGGTGGGTTAGGGTTTAGGGTTTAGGGTTTAGGCTTTTAGGGTTTAGGCTTTAGGGTTTGTTTTTTAGGGTTTGTTTGTTAGGGTTTAGGGTTTAGGGTTTAGGGTTTAGGGTTTAGGGTTTAGGGTTTAGGGTTTAGGGTTTAGGGTTTAGGGTTTAGGGTTTAGGGTTGGGTGAGGGCAGCAGCTTCTTCTGATTAGAGGGCTTGGAGGGCTTGGAGGGCTTAGAGGGCTTAGAGGGCTTAGAGAGCTTAGAGGGCTTCGAGGGCTTCGAGGGATGCGAGGGCTTAGAGGGCTTGGAGGGCTTGGAGGGCTTCTGGGGTTTCTAGGGCTTCTGGGGCTTCTGAGGTTTCTGGGGTTTATAGGGTTTAGGGTTTATAGGGAGTTGAGTGTCAGTGAAGGGCACGGAACCCGTCTGGATCTAGGGCTCGCGAGCAAGAACATCGCAAAGCAGAACGGTTCTGATGAAGGCAGGGCTGCTTCCAGATGCAGCGTTTGGCTTTATGACCGTGGATCAGACCCAGCATACACATCATGCATGATTCGTTAAAACCCTGATCAGCGCAAACAGGAAGCTTGAACAGCCTTGCGTTGTAAAAAGAAGCAGGCCTCGAAAGCGGCAATGGCCTGCAGCTGTTTCTGCGCCCTCTCCGACAAGTCGTCCTTCGGGACAAGTCGTTGAACCTAAACCCCTCTAAGGGATTCATTGCTTAAAAAAGGACTGTGAACCAATTCTCACAGAGAGGACATGCTTGTGGTTCTTTGTTGAAAACAACGGCATGAGTTGAAAAGAGATGGGTTCAAAAAAGGCTCGGGCTTGGTATGTGCCGCTGTTGCGAAACCGCTGGTGAGAAGGCTGTGGCAAAGGGAGAATGAAAAGGAGAGCTTTCACAACTTTCTCAGGGAAGATTTTGCAAGAGACTTTTTGAATGTTTTGCAGTTGGCATTTGCTGAGACGTTCCCTCATTGGACTGGCGTATATCTCGAACCGTCGTAGGCTCTGCGAATATCGTTGCGACCGAGCTCTAGTTGGAGAGGAAGAACTGGAAGTTGAAAAGGCCGGGAAGTCGCCTTTTTAGCCACCATCTCGAAGTAAGCCTGCGACAAAAACACGACAGCTGCGTCGATCCCTGAACCTGAAGCTCCCACGGAAACGACGGCAAGCTCCGCAGTCCTTCATCTTCAGGACCAGCGCCTCACATCGCGGCGCTTATGGGGCGGCCTAGCTTTGCGGACTTCAAACGCCGGGCTATGCCTGGCTGCTCAAAATTTAAGCACAACTTCAAACAACGAAATATAGTGGCCTGAATAACTGAATAATTAGACTAGGGTTTTGGGGGGGGGGGGGGGGGGTATTTTAGTGTAATTGTAAAGGGCCCCTAAGGGAATACTATTAGTAATTATTCCCGACCCCTATAGCATCAGCAAAACTCCGAAGAAGAAACCGCACACGAACCTTGCATTGCAAAGGCCAACGCGGGCGGGCCGCCTGGTTCCGCTCTAACCTTCACCAGAACCGTGCAAGAATTTCAACTTTTCATCCGCTGACCGCAAGGACCCTCAACCGTGCAGTAAACTTCACCAAAACACGTGAGCCGTGAACCCTGGAACCATAAGGAGAGCCTTGCGGTACTTCGCGATCTTTTCTTCGGAGTCCTCCTTCAGTGTGGAAAGCAGATGCGTTGAATAGGGCCCAGACCCCCCCCCCCCCCCCGCCCGGCCCTCCCCCCCCCCCCACCCCCCCCGCAGGCCCCTCCTCGGCCCCCGGCCCCCCCCCGCCCCCCAGCCCCCCCCCCCGAAGAAAAAGAACTCACCTGCTTGTTTTATGAGCCCTAATTCGAAGACCAACGCTGGAGACTGTGCTGCGGGCAGTGTCAAAATTCCCACACTAACAGGAAGGAACCCAAATCGACGTCTTTAAATGGCAGTGCTCCAGAGCTGCTTCAGCAACATTTGATGGCTTCTGGGAAGTCGGCATCTTGATGCAGGATGCTCGACAACAGTTGTCAGCTTCAGCGGTTTGGTGGCCTAAGTGGCTGTCAGTTCCTTGAAGGTCTTCAGATACTCGACGCACTTCGCGTCGTTGGCGAATCTACGCATGGAGTCGACGATGGCATCCTCGCCCTCCATGACCTCCGGGCAAAATGTCTCTCTTGCTTGTCGGGCATCGACAAGGGTTGAACGTTCATGCTGGGTTTTTTTTGCATGCCAGAAGGTCGAGGCATAGGAGTACAGTAACAGTAGCAAACCACACAGAATGTGAAACACACATGCCTCATCATAAGATGCGCAAGTTTTGTGGCAGGCGCACTGCATTGGCAGTTCATCATCGCTGGTGCTATTGTTTGATGAGTCGGACGCGAGAAGTGTTGCTTTGCTTGACCGGTGCCATGGAGTCCGACATTACCATTCACCTGAGCATGTCCCTTATGACAGTAATCAGCAATGCCATACTCTCCATAATCAATATCAGCACGTGTCGTGGTGCTCAATATCTTTATGATTCTCGCGCATAGGCTCTTCGCATCGTCATCATGATCTTAGCCTTGCTTCGAGACCGACATCAAGCTAAACGATGTCACATGCCGTCATACACTGATAAACATAAGTGGTGGTTCGTTTTTTGGGGTGGGGCAAGCCTAAATTGTTGGGAAAGGCTTGGGCCACCAAGCAAAAAACCGGCCTCCTGCGCCGTCTTCTGGGCGGCCATGTACTCATTGCGCCGGCATGTCCTGGGGCTCGAAGCCATCCAATCATGGCCGAGAAGCATTTGGGGTTTAGGGTTTAGGGTGAAGATTTGAAGATTGCAGATCGAAACCTCAAACTCCTCTGGCCCATGACTGGCACAAAAAGAGGAGACTATCCTACTGATATTGACTGCCAAGGGCAACTGCCAGTTGAATGCCAGGAATTCTAACCTTCCTGGACGACACTTCACTCCTTAGTCGCCAGTCCATTTGGGGACGACCTTTCTCACATCTACCACATGCGTCCCCATACTCATCCTTCGTAAGTCTAGCAGACCTGAAAACCAAAGAGTCCCGACCACGAAAGAGCAACATCATAAGCTGGAGGGCCTTGAAACCAAATACGCGCCCCTGAACATGGAGAGAATCCTTTACTTCGAGTGATGCCCATCCTCTCAAAATTTGGAGTTCCCTCAGGTTCCTAAACCACGTGAATCTGGATTTTTCTCGCACTTGGCACATGAGACACTCCCAAAGCATCCTGAAGATGTCAGCTCGACACATGTGAGAAACTCAGGTCAAGAACAGGTGCAGCAAGGGCTGAGGCTCGGGGCTCATGCCCCCAACATGACAACATGGCCGGGGTGTGGGGAGACTTAAGGCGTTCAGCATGGCTCAGTTGGGGATTCGGGTTCGGACAAGAGGGGCCGGGGTCCGGGTTAAGTGAGAGGGAGATCAGGGAATCTGAAGATGCCATGAGCTGCAGCCACGAGTCTTTGCCACAAGGCGGTTCAGGACGTGCCACATGGTGTAGCACCACCTTGATGCGTTCCAGGCCTACTACACGGACATCGTGAATCTCCCAACCAGAAGCAAAACAATAAACCAGAGCAGTACCAAAAAAAGGGATCAGAATGAGAATGACGATTTGTGGATTCAAGGTGCCGTATCCGTGTATAGTCGTCAGGGGGAAGTGGAGTTCACACTTACTGCTCAAGACTAAGGCTAAAGTTTAAAAGGCTTGGGCTTGGGCCGGGGGCTTTCGGATTTCGGGGCTGGTTCCTGAGACAGGCTTCCGACTATGGGACTATTAGCACCAACTGCATCAAACTCCGGCACAGGTCCATCGCAATGGGCCTTTGTTTGTTCAGTTTGTGGGCCAGTACCGGACGACGTCTCATTGCACTGGGGCAAATTGGGCCATTGCTGTATGCTCAAGCAGTGGCGCAGGACTAATGTCGGGGTTGAGCCTGCATTAGATCGTAGAAGCTCCAACACGATATCACTCTTGCCCCTGAGAAACTTTCACTGTCTCCCCCCAAATCTTGACAAGTGCTGCAATGTTGCTGAGAGGCTCAGTGAGATAGCCGCCGTTTTCAGTACATATAATGCTCAAGGGCTGTGTGCAGCAGTGACACCAAAAGCCATGCATCGTCTAGAAGCCGAAGCCCTCTAGTCTAAACTGCACAAAAACCTATAGAAGGCTACATCATGTGACTTAATCCTCGAGATCCGCCAACCTGAACCAACTTTACACTTTCCTTACACCACAAATGCGACATTTCAACTAAACCCTCAAGTCAGCGCATAAACTCTACACTCTAAACCTTCCATACTTCAGCCATAAAAGCTCCAGTCTCAATAGCAGTCAGGCGGCATGGAGGTTCCGAAGACCTTGACACCTGCATGCTGCAACCGCCACGAGCACGCGAGCACCGGGAACAGCGCGAGCACCGGGAACACCGGGAAACTGGGAACAACGCAAACAACGTGAACGGCGCGAAGACCGCGAACACCGCGAACATGGCAACCGAGCGTTCATAAGTCCACTCATGCTGAGCCGATTCTGGTCCGACCCATCACATCATCCACTCGCCTGTTAGAGCTTCCGAGTTCGCTTGGGGGAGCTGCAATCCGATGCTGCCCACGGAACCCCCCTCCTCCCTCTCCTGCCGAAACCGCCTCGAAACCGCCTCCTAACAACCCCTACACTGCTTTCTTCACTTCTTCGCAGCTCCCATGCTTGACAACAAGCAAACGACCACGGATAACAAGTGCACCGAAGGTTTTGCACCTCCTGCTGACACTGCAAGCCTCTACCGTTAAGCACGGCAAACTCCTCCAGCAAAGGCCCATACATCCCCCCAGCAAACTCGCGCTGCAGGTTCAAGGGTTCGGGTTTAGCGGGTTTACTGGTCGATCGCTCTCCGGCATCTTGTTCCTCGACTGCTCCCCCTCACCAAGAGTCGACGACGACCACCACCACCACCACCACCACCACCACCACCACCACCGCGCCGACCCCGACGATTTCAACTACGATGGCCCAAACTCTTCGCGACCCTGAACCTAAACACTGCGCGTAAATCCAGAAGCTACGGCTTCTCGCCCGTTCTGACGGACAGGCAAGAATGTAGAGGCCCCGGCCCCAGTAGTAGTTGAAGAAGGGGAAGGTCTTGAAAATGAAGAGACCGGTGCCAAAGATCCTCGGATAAAGTTTGCTCAGGGTCCAGAACCGCTTACTGGCGTGGACTCTAATCCTCGGGAACGCCCTCCAAGACAGGTTTCCCCCACCGCTCCCGCCTCCCCAATTCCAGGCTTAAGCCTTTGTGGCAAGAGTAGGTGGGCCGAACGCATTGCTTGAGCACATTGGTCAACGTAGATTGGGGGTTCAGGAACGTGGCCCTCGATTCATACCATCACCAGAACCACCACCTCTTCCCGTCCATTCCCCCTGCGGAGCTGCAATTGGTATTGTAGAAAGGAGTTGGTATTGGAGGTTGAAGGGTCAATGAACCCGGTAATCTTTGGCTCAAGCCATGACCAAAGCGGTCGAAGGTTTCGTAAAAAGTGTACCCTTGGTTTGGGGTCTTGCTGTTCGGTTGTTGGTTGTTCCAGGGGTAATAAGGGCTTCTGTTGGGGTTGACTGTCTTGTTCCCTGTCCTCCTTCGGTTGCCCCCCTTCGTAAAAAGTGTACCCTTGGTTTGGGGTCTTGCTGTTCGGTTGTTGGTTGTTCCAGGGGTAATAAGGGCTTCTGTTGGGGTTGACTGTCTTGTTCCCTGTCCTCCTTCGGTTGCCCCCCGTAGGTTATGAGCCCAAATTAGGCTTCCTGCGGAATTGGTAAAGATTTTTCGTTTGTTTAACGCCATGGACATGATGCGGCGTCGCTCTGAGCCTGGACTGTCGCCAACGGCCAATGAAGCCGAAGGAAATCGTGGTGATGGGGGTGAAGATCGACAACAAATGGTACAAGCACTGACAGATGGTAGGGAGGTTGCAATGATACAACCAACGCCTCAGGTGGAAAACGAAGTGGTTCCGGTTCAAGCAGCAAATCCTTTCTGGAGCGAGCGGGCTCAAGAAGAAATGAGACTTAGGCAGTCAAGGCCGGCAAGTCTTCCCGCGAGCGGAGGGGATAGGAGTGGCGAAGGTACGAGGAGACCGCCTTCGCTGCAAGACCTTTTGGGTCAGGAACCTGCACCTGTTGAGAGACCATCGTCAGGCTTAATGGGACAAATGGAACGAGGTACTATTGGTGGAGTGCAAGCCGATGAAGAACTCATTCCTGATGTTAGTGGTGAAGAGCAAACTGAAGATATGGCGGTGGTGAAGCGTGCGCTGGAAGAGTTGCTTGCGCAGACAAAGGAGCTGGGGAACAGGTTGCATCGGGTGGAGGAAAAAAGCTATACCTCTGCTGCATCTGGGTCAGCTTCAAGGGCACGGAGCTCTGGAGTGGTGGACGCAAACACGGCATATCCTCTAGGAATGACTCCAGAGAAGCAGTACCTGCCAGGACAAGTTTTCTACACGGATGGTATGGGTGGTTTTTGGACTGTGTTGCCCCCATTGAGGGCTACGACCTGCCAAAGGGTTGTGATCTTCAATCCTTGCCTGGGTCCAGGAAGGGGGATGTTCAAGTGGAGGATGAAAAAGAAGTGCCAATGATGCATGTAGCTGAAGGGAAGAAACCCTCCAGATTGCCTCCATTGAATTACCCCACGGGAGGTCCTGCAAGTGGTGGATATGCAAGTGGACCACCTGGTTTAACACATGTTCCGATTACTTCCGTGCCATCAGGTGTTGATGGTTCTGTCGCACCTGCGGGGAACCAGCCCGGTTTTGTTTCAGCTCGGGAAACTGCAACGCAAGAGAACTCAGCAGGATCGGGTGGATATACAATGGTGGATGATGTTCCGTATCGGTGGAAAATGGTCGCTGGGAAGTTGGAATTAGAAAAGGTTCCGCTCACAGCTGTTACGCCTGGTATAGGACATGGACTACCTCAAGGGCCTGGTGGAAGGGTCAGCTTACCTCCTGGAGCAGTGGTGCCACGCGGTATGCCAATCACTGGTGATAGTTCTGGAACCGAACGTCCGGAGGCTCTCGGGAAGCATGTGATGAGCCTTCCAACTTTGGCAGACTACACACCAAGCAATCCGACGGCACTGGGTGATTGGATCGCAATGATCGAACCAATGTTGTCTTCGCTGACAGATACAGGAAGAGTGTGGTGGCAATGCGTCTACTCAAAGGCATATCAAGCGTATGCCAAATGGTTGAGTGTTTCTCCACTGGAAAGGTTGGGCATCAAGACTGAGCTGGAAGGGCTCAAGGTGGTTCAAACTGTGCATGTTTTGTTGGAGCAGAGAGCGGTGTCTTTGCTGCTACAGGCGATCCCGGAGAGATTGAAGACCGAGATCGTTTCCACTCGAATGTTGGGGTCGGTGATGATATTTTACAAATTGCTGACGGTTTACCAACCAGGTGGAGCAAATGAGCGCAGCACAATGTTGAACTTCTTGGTGCAACCATCTTCAGCAACCTCAATTTCAGAGGCTATTAAGGGAGTGCGACAATGGGCGCAATGGCGTTCCCGATTAAGGGAGCTGCGAGCATCCGAGCCGGACGCTACCTTGCTTATCAAGGGATTGGATGCTTTATCATCCGCGTTGCTGGCAAAACACCCTACGGTGCATTTCAGAGTGGCATCCTTTCGGGAGAAATTGGGGGTGGACTACTCGCCGACCTCTGAAACTGCGACACAACTAGCTGAAATGTTACAGGCAGAGTTTGAACTGCTATTGCATAGTGCTGGTGAACAAGAGGTGAAGCAGGACTCGGACGCCAAGAAAAGGGCCAGGTTAAATAAGGCCCAAAAAGGGACTGGTGACGAGACAGAGGAGGGTGACAAAGGCAAAGGGAAAGGAAAAAGGTACAGCGGAGATGGTGAACGTCCTTTCTGTTGGATATATGGGAAGACCGATGCAGGTTGCAAGTTCGGATCTCGCTGCAAATTCCGCCATGACAAAGACTCCCTTGAGCGAGGAAGATGTTTTGAGTGCGGGGCCGTTGGCCATCTGCAGCCGCAATGTCCATATAAGGATGGTGTAAGTTCCAATGTGGACTCAAATCCTGAGAGGAGTAGATCTAAAGGGAATTCTCCCAAAGGGGGAAAGGGCGGCAAAGGTGCGAAATGGGGAAATGCCAAAAAGGCAGAGGTAGCTGAAGGGGGAGATGAGACGGCTAATGCGGGATTGGATAAAGGTTCTGCAAGTCCCTCATCACCATCAACGGCCAATCAGGTCCTTGTTGAAGCGTTAGAAGTGCTGAAATCTATGAAGCTGTCATCAGAACAGTCGGCATCAGGCGGGGATCCCAGTATTCGAATGTTATGTGGCTCTGGGCTGCTTCAGCAGGAAGGGAGAGTGGCGTTGGTGGATACAGCTGCTACGCATCTTGCGCGGACGCTTTTTCCATGGGAATGTTTACCCGACACTACTGTTATGGTGCAAAGCGCGCTTGGTGGTGTGACAATGAGGATTACAGAGAAAGGGACGTTGATTAGGGAAGACAATGGGCCCCTGATTATCCCTCTCTGGTTGGTTTTGGAGTTTGGGGCGAACCTCACTGTGATCAATGGGATGTGTCACGTGGGTGCAAAATCTTCGCTGGACCAGCTCTTGTGGTTTGAACATGGCTGTTTGGTTATGGATTACAAAACAGCTGAAAAAATGGTTTTGCATGCTGAAAGGCAGCGTGCGTCTTGGTCCCATTCTCAATGGAGGAATGGAAGGGCGGACTGTGGAGTCGGTTCGTCGGATGCCACGTTGTTGCCGAAGCAGGGAGAAGGCCGAGGAGTATGCGTTCTACATGTGGCCAGGGTTTCTGACACCAATGAGTGTTCGGGAATGGGCATGTTGGACTCGGGAGCATCACATCCTCTCAGATCACTTCGTCCTGGTGAACAGCTTCCGCAGCAAAAGGTGTTGGTGTCTTTAGCTGTTGGATCTCGGGAGATGTGTATTACCCCAGGTGGGACCCTGGTAACTCCTGAAATGGTAGATCCACTAGTGCCAATTGGCAAAGCGAGCGCCTTGGTTGGTCTCAGAGTTCAGTGGCGTGGTGGCAAGTGCACAGCCTCACATCCTGTTCTGGGGGAACTTCGCGTTCGTGATCTGAATGGGTGCCCTTGTTTGGAAAAGGAGGTGGCGCTTCAGATCATTGATGAAATGGATTGGTGCTCACCAAAGCAAGCTTTGAAGGTGGCACGTATGGTTCAAGGGTGTCCGAATACGGACAACGAGGTGGCTGTAAAAACGTCGTTGCAAAGCGCAGCGCGGACAGCGTCAGCGAATGAGGAGGAGTTCGTCCAGGCATGCTGGAGATTTCTTCGGTGGCATTATGGGGATATACCAGAAAATACGCTGATGGAGCTGTTGCCACGTGGAGATATTGCGGCGTTGCCTTTCAACCGTCATAAAAGGAGACGGCTGGCACGAGCAAAAAGGGTGGTGGTACACCTATTTTCAGGAAAACAAAAATGGCATTTTCCCAGTCGGGATGTGGAGGTACTGGAGCTGGATTTGACAAAAGGCGGTGACCTACATAATTCGAGCGTCTGGAAGTATCTTCTGCATCTGGCGGCTGAAGGAAAGGTGGTTGCTGTGGTGGGAGGACCTCCATGCAGGACAGTGTCAAGGTTGAGAGGTGAAGACGGTGGTCCACCTGTATTACGCCGACGCTGTGGGCCTGAACGGTTGGGGTTAAAAAGTCTTCCTTGGCCACATCAAGAATTAGCTCAAAAGGATGGTGTTTTACTTCTGAAGATGCTTTTCCTATATGACGTGGCAGTGCATTCAAGGTGTGGAACTGCTGAAGTCATCAATGGGAGTTCTGTCTTTTTTGGCATGGAAAGCCCTGGGGACCCTGAACTCATAGGGAAAGATTTCTCTCAGAACGGCAAAACGGTCTTGAGTGCTGAGGATCTGGTGGATGGTTCTCAGGAAGGGCTCTCAAGTCCTACCTTCTGGAGTTGGCCAGAGGTGAAAAGCTTTTGTGAGCGTTATGGAATGTACGCTGCACACTTTGATCAAGGAGCGTTGGGACATGCTCTGGTGAAACCTACGACTTTCCTGGTGTCTGATATGGAACTATGGGAATCGTTGGAACAGGTTCGCGTGGTTGTTCCGTGGTCAGCAACATTCGCTTCTACCCTGGAAGAGCGTATTGGACAGTCCTCTATATGGGCGCGATGGGCGTTTGGATTGGTCAAAAGAATACGTCACAGGTTGGCACAATGGTTGCATGAGAGCGATGCTGAACGGGAAGCTACGGTGTTAAAAAAAGAAGAACGAGAAGGGACGTTACGGAGGTTGACGACCGAGGAGCGAGCTTTCCGTGACCATTGCCTAAGGGGGCAGATTCCCTTCAGACGTGATTGTCACATCTGTGTGTCTGCTGCTGGAAAAGAGCGTCGCCATTTGAGGCTAAAGCATGGGGATGCTTACACTTTATCATTGGACTTAGCGGGTCCATACAAGTGTTCAAAGGATGCTCACCAGCAGAAGCCACGACACGCTGTTATTGGTGTGTATCAGTTTCCAATGTTGGATCCCAATGTGGGTCGCCCTCCAGAAAAGGAGGAAGATGCGGATGAGGTGGAAGATCAGGTGGCAGATGAAGGTGCTGGTGTCGGAGAATGGTTAGGCGATGCAGTCGCTAACTTCGAGGAGGAAGACTCTGCGCCGGTGGAACCTGCGCCAGTTCTGGAGGCAGAGGTGTTGAAAATCCAAGCTTCTGAAAAATCCTGGAAGGAACTGAAGGACCACTTGACCCAACCTGTCCGTATGATCAACTTCGTTATGGTGGAGCCGATTGTGGACAAACAGCAAACAACTGTTTTGTCGGCAGTTCAAAGGATGATGGTGCGCTTGCAGAGACATGGGTATCCAGTGTTGAGAATCCACTCAGATCGAGCGGGGGAGTTTGTCAATGCACGCTTCCGGTCCTTTTGTGAAACTCGTCTGATATATAGGACCACTGGTGATCCTGGAGTCCCGCAAACAAATGGGCGCGCTGAAGCATGTGTGGGTTTATTCAAACGTGGTGTCAGGTCGCTCTTAAAGGAGGCGCGACTCGGGCCGGCGTACTGGGCACTGGCTGCTCGCCATTGGTCAATGTTACGGTGGCAGAAAGCTGAAAGGGAGTTGGGGTTGAATCCTAAAACATTGCTTCCCTTTGGTGCTCAGATTCAAGTCAAACGTCGTCCGTGGGAGTTGCTGGGTCCGGATGGAACAAAGAAAGGTCGGCAATGGGTCGATCGTACGCAGCCTGCACTTCTTTTGGGTCCATGCGATGACCTACCTGGTGGTTATTGGGTGGAAGCTCAAGGGACTGCAAAAGATCCGGATGAACTGGTGTTATTTCCCTGCACTACGATTTTTTCCAATATCAAGGAACCGCCTGAATTGGAGCTGGAAGGGGTGGTAGAAGAACAGGAGCCTTCTCCTCCAGAGCATCGTCTCAAGGGGAAAAAACCGGCGCTTCGGTTCGCTGATGAAGAAGGTCCTCCTTTACCTCCGCCTCGCGATCCTCCAGTTTGTCATCGGTTAAATGAAAAAAGCCCGGCCTCTTCACTGCGTGGTCATGTGGGCTCCTTGCGCTTGCTTCGCAAGCGGGGGGAGAGTCCGCCCTTGGAAATTTTCGAGGATGACATGCAGGGTCTGGGGGAGCTGGAAGAAAATGCAGACGTCGAGGACAATGTTCCTGGTGATGAGTATTGGCCGACTTGCTGTTCTCCTCATGAAAATGCTTATTTGGTCTGCAAAAGTGGGACTGCTGAAGATGGAACACAGTTGGAAAAAGAAGAGCAAAAAGCCAAGTCAATGTATGAAAGGTCTATGTATGATTACGTGGACTGCGAGGAGCTTTTGGAAGGGATTGTATACCCAAAGAGGGTGAATCGAAGAGGTGGTATCAACAATTGGTGTACAAGTACGCGAGCTCTGGTGTTGGGCCACTATACTCATGGCGGAGTGTGTGGTATCACAAAAGAGACCCATCGAAGACCATGGCTATGTCGTTATTTGGCATCATTCGTGAGGCACCACAATCCTGAAGCCAAATTTTCTGCTCTTCAAATCTCGTGCAATGCTCCGGTGTCATTGCATAGGGATAGTCACAATGAAAAACATTGCTGCAATTATGTGTGTGGCTTTGGTGACTATAAAGATGGTCAGCTGTGGGTTGAGGATGAAAAGGTTTTAGAGGAAGGAGCTGAAGTGGTGGAGCAATCTTATGGGAAGAAAGTCCTACCTGGAAAATTGGTGGATATCCACTGGAACTTCATGTCGTTCTTTCCGAGAAAGCTGCATGGCCCTATGCCTTGGAAAGGAAACAGGGTATCCTTGACAGGGTACACACCTGTTTTTATGGAGCGTTTGAGCTACAAGGATAGGTGCTATCTTCTCCAATGCAAGTTTCCTCTTCCGGAACCACAGGCTGAAGAAGGTGAAAAAAGGAAGTGGTTAAAAATGACGTTGAAAGAGACCTCGCTGGACGACCTTGCAGAGGAAGTCGACTACGCTGTGTTCGAAGCGCATCAATGGGCTCTGGAGGAGCATTTGGGTATTCGACGCCTAATTGCTGAACAGGAATGTTGCATCTTGGACGAGTTCCATGGATCGGCCAATGAGTCGAGTGAAGAAAAAGGATCAGAGACTAGAGAATGGCTGGTTAAAGCAAAAAGGGCTGAGGAACAGCTATCGAAGTTTTTGGTCAAAGCAGCTCAAGTTCAGCAAATGGTGCAAGAAAATACCGCGCTTGAGGCAGCGGAGGAGGTTGAGTTCCTGCAAACAAAAACAATTCCTACACAAGAAGCCATGCAAGAGCTGGAAAAGTGGAGGGAATCATTGTCGGACGAGGTGACGTCTTTGGTGAAAGAGTTGGAGGTGGTAGAACCAACAACTCAGGAAAAGCTGGACAAATTGGTGGAAGAGCCTAATGCACCGGTGATTGAGTACGTTCCCAGTCTGGTGGTGTTTACCCGGAAGCAAGGGACAGGGAGGCGACGTGCCCGTATCTGTGCATGTGGAAACTTCATTTCGTCAACGGCAGCTACAGAATATGAAGGGCCGAGGTCACTCAGTCGTCACTCGCTGTACGCTCCAGGTTTAGATTCAACTACATTCAGGTGTCAAGTGAGGCACGCAGCATATATGGTGTGGATCATCGCTGGCTTAGACATTTCCAAAGCTTTTCTGACGGCGCCGATGAATAGGGCGCAAAGAGAAGGGCGTTTGGTGGTGGTGCAGCCCCCAAGGGCGGCGGTGAAATTGGGTCTTTGCACAAAAGAGGAGCGGTGGATTGTGAGGAAGGCCTTGTACGGTTTGGCCGAAAGTCCTGCAGCATGGGTGGAGTGGCGAGACCAACGTCTTCAAGGTATGTCTTGGGTGTCAAAGGATGGACAAGCAATGAGCTTTCAGAGGTCCAATGCAGACCCAAGTCTGTTCCTTATTATGGCACAAGAAAAGCCGGAAGGTGCAAGCAAGTTGGTAGGGACAATGGGTCTTTACGTGGATGATTTTTTGATGGCTGGGACTATGACAGTGCTCCGGGAGGCCTTGGAACAGATTAGGAAGGAGTGGAAAACTTCTGAACCCGAGTTCTGTGGTCCAGGCTGCGGTGATGGATTCCTGAAGTTTTTAGGTGTCCAAATCTGGTATCGAAATGGCAGCTTCTTTCTCAACCAGGAGGACTTTGTGAGAGATTTGCTGAACCGACGAGGGTATCAGATCGATGAAACTGGAAAAGGAAGTAACCTGCCAATGGTGAAAGAAACTCCAGGTGAAGAAGAGGAGGTGGATATTCCTTCCTTGCGAGCGGCACAAGGTGCCGTAGGGGAGTTCCTCTGGGTGGCAATCAAAACTCGACCTGATTTGGCGTTCTGCACGAGTCAGTTGTCTTTGTGGACATCCCGAAGGCCGCGATTTGTGGTTAAAAAGGCTGAGGAGGTTTTCCGATACCTTGCTGCAACTCCAACGTTAGGCTTGACGGTCGGAGCAATCGCAACATGCGAAAAAGAAAGGAATGAGGTGTTGCGTTATGGACGAGGTGTTAAGGTGGTGGAGTCCTACGCGGATGCCAGCTTTGCAGCAGGTGAAAATGAAAAGAGCCACTCAGGAGCGGTAGTGGTGTGGGGTGACTGTCCAGTGATGTGGGCAACACAGAGACAATCAACGGTGGCTTTAAGTACAGCTGAAGCTGAATTACATGCGTCCATAGAGGGAGCAACGATGATTCAGTCGTGCACCCCTATAATTGCTGCTTTGGTTGGAACAGGTGAAGAATCGCTGCAAAAAGTGCTGTATACAGATTCGGTTTCAACGTGCTCGATCATTCAATATCCTGCTGGAAGCTGGAGGACAAGACACCTGAGAATTCGAGCAGCCGGTGTCAGGTCTCTGGTGGACCGTGGTTATATGGTGATAGCGCATCTTCGCGGTGAGTATATGATCGCTGACCTGTTGACTAAGTTGATGAGTGGACAGGTGTACGCAAAGCAAAAGGCACTTTGGGGTCTCCGACTGTTGGTACAAGGGACTGACTTGAAAAAAGCCTCGCTTGCAATGGCGGTCATGATGGTGGCTGCATCTCTGCAAGGGATGGCAACTGGTGGCGAAGAAGTGTCCACGGCTGGATTCTTTTGCTCAGAAGAAGGGGTGTGCAAGGTCGCCAACACGTCTACGGTGATGGTTCTGGCTCAAGGTATTGAAATGGTTGTCAACAATTCAGACCTTGTTGCGTATTTGGTGGCAGCAATTATACTCTGGGAACTGGCATGGTGCCTCTTTCGACGGCTGTATAAATGGCTGTGGATAAAGAAAGCGGTGGTTATTCCTGCGAGTGCCACTTTGTATACAACAGTGGGTGGGAACTGTATGCACGCAAGCAGTGATTGTGATGTTCTGCGATATTCACAGCTCAGAGCTAAGACGCTTTGTAAGCATTGCCTCAAGGATGGCTGGGTGGTGAATGCTGAGTTCCTTGGTGAGGAACGAGCCGCTGGAACGTGAATTTTCCAAGTGCGAGGTGAAGAAATCCTCAATGGTAAAGGATTCAGCCAATGAGCTGAAGGTTCGTCCTGGAAGACGTTAAACCACAATGTGCATTTCAAGCAGCTGGCTGCTGCCTAAATGGCGGTTTTTGGCCAAAGATCTGCACCTCCAATGTGTCCTAGGAAATCCTAGGACAGGGGGAGTGCGGAGCTGCAATTGGTATTGTAGAAAGGAGTTGGTATTGGAGGTTGAAGGGTCAATGAACCCGGTAATCTTTGGCTCAAGCCATGACCAAAGCGGTCGAAGGTTTCGTAAAAAGTGTACCCTTGGTTTGGGGTCTTGCTGTTCGGTTGTTGGTTGTTCCAGGGGTAATAAGGGCTTCTGTTGGGGTTGACTGTCTTGTTCCCTGTCCTCCTTCGGTTGCCCCCCGTACCCCCAACCCTTCTCCCCATGACTGTCAAGATGCAAAACAATCAGCTCCTCCGTTCCTTCTCAGGTTTTTAGAAGGGGGGAGTGGCTTTGCCGGGTGAGCTTTGACTTGCCTGGAGGGTTCGTCTGCGACTGACGCGCATGCAAGCGTGACAGCAATGGCCCCCCAAATGTGGCTTTTGAACTTTACCGCGTCAAGGTGTTTGCACTTGCTGGGACCCCTGAATCCCATGTCAGTAACCACATGCCACCAAGCTTGGACTTCGGAGAATCCCACCACGCCTCAAGCCTTTAAGCCTTTAAGCCTTTAAGCCTTTAAGCCTTTAAGCCTTTAAGCCTTTAAGCCTTTAAGCCTTTAAGCCTTTAAGCCTTTAAGCCTTTAAGCCTTGAAGCCTTGAAGCCTTTAAGCCTTTAAGCCTTGAAGCCTTGAAGCCTTGAAGCCTTGAAGCCTTGAACCCTAGACCCCTAACCCCTAAACCCTAAACCCTAAACCCTAAACCCTAAACCCTAAACCCTGAACCCTGAACCCTAAACCCTAAACCCTGAACCCTGAACCCTACACCGGTCGCAAGACAAGAGGCAGCCAGTGGTCTCGAATGAGTCCTTCCCGCTTCACCTAGTAGGTGAGAACCGATGAGCTGGCTCTTTCAGACTCAGACCCTGAGCGTAGGCAAATTTTCTCGATTTTCCGGCCACTTTTTGCGTTTTTTTTGGGCAGCATATGCAGTTTAGAGAGGGGCGATAGGTTCAGGGCAGAAGTCCAGGCTTCTGCTGAGGCATGCCGCCTTTTCCTTGCAGTAAAGCCGTGGCCACAGGCTTCGATCTCAAGACACTCGAACGCTGAGGCCTAAAACACTTGGGCGTTTACGAGATAGACCACTTGGGCGTTTACGATACTAGGGGCACCGTAATATAAGGGAATACTATTTGGGGGTTCGTAAACCCCCACTTCGATGAAAGATAACGGTTTTCCATGGTTTTCTTACAAGGAAGCTGGAACAGGAGAGAACGGGCACGCCCTGATCATGCTCAACATATGCTACGCACCCCCAAGTCTAACCCTACACCCCAGACCGTCTAACCCTAAACCCTAAACCCTAAACCCTAAACCCTAAACCTTAACCCTAAACCCTAAACCGTCCAGCCCTAAACCCGAAGTTGCAGCCCTCGTTGGTGCAGACGGGCCTTGGAGTGATCTAGCTCACCGATGTGGCCTCGGCGGGTTTAAGATGCTCAGGTGTTGGGACCTCAAAAAGATACAAAGATTGAGCCTTGGGAAACATGACTCGAACAGCAAGTTCAATAACACGATAGATGGCATGTTTCAATCGCATGCTAGATCACATGCTAATGCCCAATAACGTGTCAGAAAGAAAACTAAATATCATGTTCTGCTCAACCCATAACCTCCACATGCCTCCACCGTACAGCCTGCCCGCATTCCTGGTGCCCGAGTCCGAAACTCTGCAAGCCACTTCATGCTAGGCTTCAGATTAGTCGGCTGGGCTTTATAGACTGAATAATTTATAGACTTGCGCAAGTTGAGTTCCGGAGCTTTGCGCTTGCAATGCGGTGCAGCCCAGCAGCTGTTCTCCATGCGTGTGCGCATGCAGAACTTATACCTCACAGGGAAGCTTCTCAGGGATCGGAAAAGAGTTCTGCAAGCTTTCTCTGAACATCACTGGACGTTTTTGGAGGGACCCTACTTTCTAGTTGACCCTTGAAATCTGGCGCGGACCGGATCCAGGGCTTAGGGAAAGGAACACAAGGAACAGGAAATTGCTAATTTTGCAACCTCAGCTTCTGTCTCCAAGATGAGGAATGACAGTAAAGGCAGCAAAGTGCAAGCCCCGGAACAACTCCGAACCCACAAAAGATGCCAGCACAGAATCCTTGGTGTCTAACGCCACTTAGGAGCAAATCCCCTTAGGCTGCGAACGAACGGATCGGCAAAAAGGGACGAGGGAAGCACGTCCCTGACCGACGTTTTCGCGACAGTAGCGAGGGCTCGCTTTGCATCATGGATCCACCAATGCTTTTCAATTTCACTCCCAACACAGCCCCATAAAGTGTTTGTGTGTGTGTGTGTGCGTGTCTCTCTTTCTCGTTGTCTCTCTGTCTTCGCGTCTCTCTGTCTCTCTGTCCCTCTGTCTCTCTGTCTCTCTGTCTCTCTGTCTCTCTGAATCTCTGTCTCTCTGTCTCTCTGTCTCTCTGTCTCTCTGAATCTCTGTCTCTCTGTCTCTCTGTCTCTCTGTCTCTCTCTGTCTCTCTGTCTCTCTGTCTCTCTGTCTCTGTGTCTGTGTGTCTGCGTGTCTCTCTGTTCCTCTTCTTCTTCTACCGGGCATGGAGGACAGGGCAGAAGTCCCTGAACCTCCGCGCGCTGGGCGCGCCCTTCAAGTCTCGGGTCACGTCGGCGAGAAACGAAGAAAACACGCGAGTCGCACTTGTTTCCCACACGTGTCTCTCTGTCTCTCTGTCTCTCTGTCCCTCTGTCTCTCTGTTCTCTGTCTCTCTGTCTCTCTGTCTCTCTGTCTCTCTGAATCTCTGTCTCTGCGTCTGTGTGTCTGCGTGTCTGCGTGTCTGTGTCTCTGGGTCTGTGTGTCTGCGTGTCTGCGTGTCTGTGTCTCTGGGTCTGTGTGTCTGCGTGTCTCTGTGCCCGTGCGCTGTGTGTCCGTGTGTCTGCGTGTGTCTGTGTCTCTGCATCCCTGCATCCCTGCGTCCCTGCGTCCCTGCGTCTCTGCGTCTCTGCGTCTCTGCGTCTCTGCGTCTCTGCGTCTCTGCGTCTGTGTCAGTGTGGCTGTGCGTCTGTGTGTCTCTGTGTCTGCGCGTCTGTGTATCTGTGGGTCTGTGTGGTCTGTGTCCGGGGCGCGTGCGCATGCGCGGGTGTGCGTGCATGCGCTGCGTGCTGCTTGGGGGAACAACCAAATGAATACAATGAAAGAGCAACCGCTTCTTTAACTCCAATGTGTTGCCAGCTGCCTTCTGCTGCTGTCACTTTTTGGGCACAGACTCTGATTGTTGCGCCGATGAGCTCAGGCAGCCGCACACCAACCCAAAAGATCTTAAAGGAACTAAACGCCACATTACGAATGGTGCACACACGCCTTGGGAAATAAATACACAATTCTACCCCGCCCCCCCCCCCCCCAACATTAGTACCCGAACCATGCAACGTTCGTGCTCTCCCCCGATCCCTCCCCTCTTCCCGTCCACAGCCGGGTCACGTGTCTTCTTCGGGGATGTCAAACATCACGGACAGCTCAGGGTAGTGAAACTTGTAGTCGCTGGGGAAAGTGAACCTTTGGCAGCCCCCCAAGCCCTGGACTCGAGGGCCTTGCAACAGACCTCTCTCCGCTTTCCCTCAGTTCATGCCTTAGAGGTGCCTCCGAATGGTTCCGATGTTTCCCCCACAAGCGGCCAGATAAGATGATCGCAGAAACGCTGGCAAGACCTGCAGGCTCTTAAATTTGCCCCAGACATCACCAGCGGCCAGCTTCGGGGGCTTCAAATTCTCAACCCTCAAGTCGTGACTTGCAGAACCAGGGCTGTTGACCGAAAGTGTGATGCAAGCTTAGCTTAGGGTCGAGGGCTGCATGAGATGGAGGAGCTAATCCAATCACATCAGGGCATCCACGTTCTCCCTCCACTCCATGCCTGGCGATATATCAACCATGTCGAACCCCTCACAGAGACTTTCGAGCACTCCTGCGTGACTGCACTTTGACCCGGCACCTATTCATACCCAACACACAAAATGCTCCTCCTTGCTCCACCTCACCACAATCCCCCTTTCGTCTCCCCAAGAGGACTCTGGTGCCGTGGAGCTGGACCGCATTGCGCTCCGCATCCGAGTAGCCGTTCTTCCACATGATGGCCTGGGCAGTCTCGGCGCTACTCTTGGTCCGTTCCCTACAGAACAGATGTCATCTTGAAGTAGGGTTTATATTTCTTGTACCCCCAACCCAAAAGGACACCCAGTATATACACTCACCAATATTAAAAGGAACCGTATATACACTCACCAATAGCCGTAAATAAGAACCCTGCTTCAAGTAGGCATAAGAATGCCAACAACCACATAACTTCATGACATCATGATGCCACCGCCACCGCCTCGCCTTGCACAAAACATCAGGGGTAAGGACCACAAGAACGCAAAAACATGTAGGGTCGAAATGGCTGAACCAAAGGCTTCTCTTGTCGAGTTTCAGGTTGGGGCCTCGGGCCTTCAATCCTGAGGGTCTTTGTTCAGCGGCTCCGAGGAGATGAGGGTTTCAGGGTTCAGTGGGTTTCAATGGATGCAGGTGTAAGATTGAGGAGACCGAGTGTCGACTAATTTCTGGTTGAGGCGCACACACACACACACCAAACATCAGTCTTTCAAACCGGCGGACCTCTTCAAAGGTCACCGCAACCCGAATACAACAGAACTGCTCCTTGAACCTCCCTCCTCCACCCCCAAAAAAACAAGTGATGCGTCGGCAAAGACACCAGGAGCTCGTCCGACGTGATGAAGACATCGCTCTCAACCTCTGGCTTCGGGGCATGAGAACGAGGGAATAAGACCTTAGGATGACAAGACCTTCGGATGACAGTCTAGGTTTTCTCGCCTCAGTACCCATTTCCAGCAGAAGCCTCGGAGCTCGGAGGAGGTATGACGTGCCTCTAACAGAGGATCTGGGGGCTTTGGAGCGGTGCTTCGCACAGGCGAGTGGAATTCCTTGCGTTTGGAGAGGATGACTTCGGCGTTGGCTCCGGGGTTGCAGGACTGTGGGGTCGGCTGCATGTTCGAGGGGCCGCGGAGTTTCATCAGGACGTTTTGTTCCTGTCCCTGCTGCAGAGGAAATTTTGAAAGAGGACAGCGGGCAAGCGCAAGGTTTGCGTTTGGGTCTTTGGCTGAGAGCCGATGAGTAGCAGTAGCAGCGATACTGGCCTGCATTCGAGCTGCCACTTGTCTCGATCATCAGCACATAAAATGAAGCCTTCTCAACCGTGCGGTCACATCGTCGCATGTCGAAGAATGTACTGCCGACCCAAACATGCTCAGGATCCTATATAAACCCTAAACCCTAAACCCCAAAGTTTTGAAGGAGCCCTTGGAATCCAAACTGGTAACGCGCCGGGTGGGGGGTGGGGAAGCGGAAGCCCAGAAGACCTAACCCTACAACGTCTACCGCCCCAATACCAATACACGCAACTCCGACGCCTAAATCAAAGTTCTGCAGTGGCTGAGGGTACTGAGGTTAACATCAGGACCTCAAGAACCCGAACCCAAATCTTTATGGGGGTTTACGATACTAAGGATACCTTATTGGGGTACTTTGTAAAGAAGGGAATCCTACTCTTCAGGGTCTATTTTAGGGGGCCCCCCCCCCTTATTTTCGCAAACCCTCAACCCTAAACCCTAAACCCTAAACCCTAAACCCTAAACCCTAAACCCTAAACCCCCTTAAAGGGGGGGGCACCGGCCATCCCAATGAGGCCGCGACAACGAGCCCACTCTTTGCCCGCTCGAGGAAGGCCGCAAAGGCATCGCCTCGGCCCTCTTGGTCGGTCACGACCTGGACATAGGGGGGCCGTTTTTTCTAAGGACTTAGGGGAGCAGGGTACCCTAAAGCCTAAACCCTAAACCCTAAACCCTAAACCCTAAACCTGGAGGGCACAGGGAACTGAAGGGCTTCTAGATTGTGCTCATGCACTTGTGAACCCTCGGACGGCCACACAGGTTCTAAAGTTGACCTGCTTGCGCTGGGCAACGTTGCGATGCGTGAGTTGACCTTTGGGGCTTCGGGGTTTAGGCTTAAACGGTTGCAGCTTCGTGCTCAGAATTCATGGGGGGAGGGGGGGGGGGCAAACGGGTCATTTGATTGCTGCCCGCAAGAAACTAGAAACTAAAGCTCGAACCACTTCATTGTTAATCCATAAACAGACCTTGGTCGTCCAAGTTGGAAGCCAGCATGAGGAGATACGACGTAAGCGCTCCAGATGCTCTCCTGTTGCAACCATGAAAACCAAAATGGGCACCTCAACCCTAGTTAGACACCCCCTGACTCCCATCCCCAACCCCGGATCAAGCCCCCTTTGCCTTCAGGTAGCGCAAGAAGAGCGGCACCTCCTTTGTGAAACCTCGTCTCCACTGTCATCGGGCTCTCCCCGTCACCCTTAAACCTCTAGCCCTAACCCTACACTTCTGCTTGCAGTAGTTCTTCTCGGCTGCTGTACCCACAGCATGCCTTTTGAGAACAAGTTTCTCTATACATACACACTTTAATGTGCGCTTGCATTTCTCCGACAGCAAAAATGCGGGTTGTGCTTGCACATTTGACGTTCGCAAGCGTGCGTGAGCATTCGCTCATGACAAACTCGTGACTTCTGTCACTATCGAAGCATCTTAAAGTTGTTCTTGCGCTTCGAAGGCCAAAAGAGATGACAATCGTAAAAATCGTGCGTGTCGCTTTCGCGTCGGGGTCGCCATCCTCCTATCTGTCGGTATTGCTCAAGCTTTGGCAAAGCTTCTTCAACACCGAAGTGCTGACACTTTCCAGGACGGTGAACGTCGGAGTCCCCATCCTCGTGACTGCCGCAGCTGTTGAAGCTCCTTTGAAGCTTCGCGCGCCTATAAAGTGCTGACAGTCGCAAGGATGGCGTCTGTTGGGCAACAGTCAGCACTTTGCTTAAGCCTCGTGCGGAAAAAATGGGTCTTGGATGATCTAGGCAAAGCTACCCTGAACCAGCCAAGCTACTGGACAGATGGTCTCGCTCGGGCAGCGCGATGAGGAAGTCGTCATAGTCCACCTAAGGGGGGGGGAGTGGTGTCGCAGGCCCGGATGCAGCACCGTACTCTTTATAGTTGCGGGGAATGTCAAGTTTGAAGTGAAGGCCTTGGGGCAACTTCGGCTGTTTGGGATGGTTCGAAGGCCGTAGGCTTCTCACCTGCCCCTGGTGCTCAAAATGGGGGGGTTTTCGATATTAGGGGTACCTTATTAGGGTCCTTATTATAAGGGGATCCTACTATTTGGGGGTCTATTTTAGGGGTCCCTATTTTCGTAAACCCCCCAAATGGGAGCTGCTGGTTTAGTTGACATTGCAGGGAGGTTCGGATCACCTGGGGTTGAGGGTTGCGGGTCTTGGGGTAAGCTGCCGAACAGACGCTTGCGCAACGCGCAAGGCCCTGACCCGAACTGGCAGCCCGAATGCCTCCAAACGAATTCTACCCTTCGAAAACTGGTGGAACCCACAGGGTTGAGCACCGACCATCCACACGAAGGCCAAAACCTCTATCTCATCTAAATCTCAACCAGGCACCCATAGTTGACATGCATTGACATAATTCCAATTTCCTCAAGCCGTAGGGTGATATAATATAATATAATATTATATTCTATGATATAATATAATATAATATAGTATAATAAGCCAAGCAGCGCCATCCTTGTAGGGTTTCACGATGTGATACTTTGTAATGTGGGCACCTGTTGCATCGTCTTCAGTGCATCGAACCTCTAAGTTGCACTCGGCGGCAGTGCATCCAGCAAAAGGAAAAGCGCAGACTTGTGCGGTTTCCTGGTCGACATTCATCTCCAACTCCTTTGCACCCATAGAACTCCTCTACGACTCTACAAGATTCTATATGTAATGTTCGGAAGGAATAGTACCGAAGGATACAAGCCTGCTCGCTTTTGGCAACATGCTCTCACGTCATGGAAGATCCAGGATTTCTATTTGGCAGAGTCCACACAACAAACATCAACAGCCGTACACAAGCTGCACTTCATGGTGGTTTGGGGCATGTATGGCATCAGAAGAAGAAGAAGCTGTCTCCTGGGTTCAAAAACCCTGAAAACCAGAGGAAGGTGGGGCTGGCATGGAATGCAGGGTCCAGCTGATGATAATCGGCACAACCGCCCTCCCTCTCCAACATCGACGTACACAGTTTTCATCGCAACGAATAGCCGCACATGACATTGGGACTTTGTAGGTGTTCAAGCCAATGATGCACTGGCTATGCACACGAGCTGGTGATGGTACATTCAGTCATACAGGAAGCCAAAAGAGGGGCCTCAAGAAACCACAAAAACACAAGCATTCTACAAGTATGGTTTTCCGGAAACCCCTCCTATAAGGGGCCCGTATCAAAATACCCCAACAGTAGGATCCTTATGTTTATGTTTTTGGGGCTCCTAACAACCCTAAACCCTAAACCCTAAACCTAAACCCTAAACCCTAAACCCTGAAAGGCCCTGGAGACTGGGAGTGTTCGTGCTGGCCGGAGGCCTCCAGGGCTTTTGAGCACGGGCAGCGACCTGGAACGGCTCACGGTGGAGGGGCTTGGGATGTTAGGGTTTAAGGTTTAGGGTTTAGGGTTTAGGGTTTAGGGTTTAGGGTTTAGGGTTTAGGGTTTAGGGTTTAGGGTTTAGGGTTTAGGGTTTAGGGTTGAATGCCTTGTATGCACATGTAATTCAGCACATTTTGTGGATCTGCGAAGACGAGCTCGGCGTTCAGGGCAAGCACAGCAAGCGAACATGGAGGTCCCGCGTGAAAGGATCTTGCTTACAAGCCTGTTTCGGGGCGCTTCGAAACCAACTGTTGAACGTC
Organism: Symbiodinium natans; assembly: GCA_905221605.1. Classification (NCBI taxonomy): domain Eukaryota; class Dinophyceae; order Suessiales; family Symbiodiniaceae; genus Symbiodinium; species Symbiodinium natans. The sequence goes on from CAJNDS010001413.1 coordinate 124,465, forward strand.
AAGCTTGGACGGTTTGGGGTCGAGGGCTCAATTTCTACAGGCTCCTTCGGGCAGGCTGAAAAGCTCTTCGAAGTGCGCTTCGGCTCGAGATCGGCGGTTTGCACTTTCAGCTACGTTCTGCAACGAAGCAACGGAGTCCCCTCAAATGTAAGCTCAGGGAAACCTTGTGCTAAAATCACAAAGTCTCCGTGAAGCTTGCATCACACCGGGGCCGGGACACATTCCAAAACGCCCGAGACTGCGTGGCTGCCATGGCTACAACACCTGGCACCACTGCTCCAAGAGAGTAACCCTAGACCCCAAAACCCCAAGCCCTAAGCCCTAAGCCCTAAACCCAAACACGGACTACAACCCTAAACCCCAAACCCCAAACCCCAAACCCAAAACCCAAAACCCAAAACCCAAAACCCTAAACCCTAAACCCTAAACCCTAAACCCTGACCATCAAGCCCCGAAGCTGCGCAAAGCCTGAAGCCCAAACACCCTCATGCACCAAATGAGAAGCCCTGAGCTGCCACATTTCTTTGGCTTCTGCAAGGGGCTTACGTAGCAAAGGGCCCTCAAAATGGCGCAACCCTACATGTGGTCCGCGGAATGCTTACCAGAGGATTCAGAAGCTTGAAGTGAGATCTCCTGAGAGTGAGGGTCCAGGGTTACGATCTGGAGCAAAACCTTCTTCGAAGTAGCAGGATGGCTTTTCCTCAGATTTGAGTAGCGTACGGACAACGATGAGGGGCTTCAGGGTTGAGGTTGAGGAACTCAAAGCGTCGAACCTTGCTCTAGGTTTAAAACGGGTCAGTTTCACCTCGAACGGCAAACACACAGCGATGCACCACACAGCCATGCGTGTGCCCCGCAACTATGCATCCTGAAACTTTTACCCACGTTCATCCGCGGCGACTCAAATTCCTGTTGGGTCTGCTGTCTGCTTACCGTTTGCCGTTGGGGGGTGTCGCTTTTCATGCTCTGAAAACTCCAACCCGGGGACATGGATGAGACCAAGTTCCCGGCGGCCGCTGCCGCGAGCGCTAATCGCTCGGTAGGCATGGGAGGCCTGAGAAGGGAGGAGGGAGGTGCGTAACATGGCGCGGGTCTTCGGATGCTTCAAATCTCTTCGGGTAGGGAGGGTCAGAGCAGGGTTTCGAGCCGTAGGAGCCTCGCTGGTCAGTGCTATTCAAGGGGCACTTCGAAACTTAGGGGGGTGGCGGTTCCAGTGCAAACGAACTTTGCCTGGGTGGCTCGAAACCCCGCAGGACTAGCTTAACAAATTCTTAAATTTGGCTGGGTGGGGTAGGACTTGGGTATGGCTGCGGGCTTCGGGGTGAGTAGATTCTTGGGGGGCTATGGGCTCAAATCAAGCCCTGCTGAGCCCGCCACGAGCATCGTGTCTGTGTGAGCCTCGGAGACAGCTCGCAGCTCGCAGGAAGGGTTGCAGGCGGTTTCTGGGGCAAGCTTGTTTAGAGTTTACCTGACACCTTGAGGACAAGAGGTTGAGATCGAAAGCTCAAAGCCCAAGCTCTTCGTCAGAAACTCTGCAAAGAACGTGCAAACTGACAGGGTTGACACCCCCGCGACAAAAAGCGCTGAGCCGTGAACTGCGACTCTCTCTGCTGCAAGAACATTACACTGACCCTGCGCAAGCAGCAACTTGAATCTTCCCCCTTATGCCCAGCACTCAGGCGCGGACAGTGCCCGTCGCCGTCTACCACAGGTTCAGGTGACTTTGGGCCGACGTCACAAAGTCTGGTCCGCGGCTGAACAAGGCCGGTTTGGGGGGTGGGGGGAGGGGAGGGGGGCAAGTGGGAGGGGGAGGGGGGCAAGTGGATTTCGAGAAACACCGTTTGCAAAACACTGTAGCACAAGTTTGCCAAACCCGTGAGAGTCACGGGACTTTGCCACTTGCGTGCATCATGGCTTGCAGATTCAACAGTCATCGCTCACAACCAGCGCTCGCGCCCGAATCAAAGTTTGTGTGTGTGTTTTTTTTTGTTTGGGGGGGGGGGGGGGGGGGGGGTTGGGGCTTTTTTTCACCAGTGCACTCAGTCCAACCTCACGGTGCGGGATTGCTTCTGCACGAGATGGCAAACTAACCGCACAGAAGAAGTCTGAGCCTGGCCAGCCCTCGCAAAGTCTTTCCAAAGAACCGCTGTATCTCAACTCTGCAGCAGCCTAATCTAGAAGGCCTTCATAATTTGAATAGAACTTTGGGGGCTATTCTAGTAGAAGTATAAGGGGACCATAAGGGAATATAGTATTAGTAATGATTCCGACCCCTGTATTTCACCTGAACCGCTGAACCTTGAAAGGAGGACCCTGGGTTGACAGCTCCAAGCCAGTCTTAGGCTTAGCTTTTCTGATTTTGTTTGGGGTTTAGAGTTTAAGGGATTAAGGGATTAAGGGTTTAAGGGTTTAAGGGTTTAGGGTTTAGGGTTTAGGGTTTAGGTTGTTGGGTTTAGGGTTTAGGGTTTAGGGTTTAGGGTTTAGGGTTTAGGGTTTAGGGTTTCGGGTTTAGGGTTGAAAAGTTTAGGGTTTAGGGTTTAGGGTTTAGGGTTTAGGGTTTAGGGTTTAGGGTTTAGGGTTCAGGGCTTAGGGTTTAGGGTTTAGGGTTTAGGGTTTAGGGTTTAGGGGTGGGGTTTGGAGCTTGGCGTTCTGGATGTGGCCGGGGGGGGGGGGGGTTAACTCCGGGTAGATCATCCACGGACCCTAAACCCTGAGATTGGACGTTTGGGTGTTTACCCTTCATGCCATGATGCCTGAATCGAAACCTTGTCTTTGCCGCAGCTTAATCACCAGTATCTGACTCGCTCTAGCTTCTCTTAACGATGGTCTTCCCCAGGTCGAATCTACTTGTTCTCCCCACGTTAAGGGGAGTAGAGGGGTTTGGTCCTGGCTCACACTTTTCGACACAGATGCCGGCTAGCTTTCGAAATATTCTGCCGGACAGCGGTAGGCGACAGCAGGCCCAAGTTGTTCCGTTGCGATATTCGGGTTGGAGGCTAGTACACACCTACCTCCTGCTTGATGCCCTGGACTTACATCGAGCATCCTCAAGTCGGAGCTCTCGAAATGGCAGGGGAAGGCGCTTACCTTAAAGGCATACATTCGGACACCTTTCTTGCAGACCCTAGGCCCAAATGCTACCCCCAGGCTACATGAACCAACATGAAGCAACCAAGATGGTGGTCTTGCCTTTCGTGTCTTGCGGTCTGGTGTGGACATCGGGTGGCCTCAATCCGGATCTACATTTACCAAACCCTGACATACGCAAAGCCCGCCCAAAGCCTGCCAAAGCTAATTTATTACTCACGGACTGATTGCAGTCAAAGTGTCAAGTGCAGGGTAGTATACCCTAAACCCTAAACCCTAAACCCTTTAGGACAGAACTTCTATCACAGGTTAACACGTCATGAGTTCACTGACCAAAAGACCGTAACTTCTGTCTCACCGTGTAACCCTTCCCTAGAGTCTAGTTCTAATGTTCACTCCTTGGGAATCTTCTCTCTTGTTCACCCATCACACCTTGAGACCCAAAAGCCCACACTCGCCGACCGTACCATCTTGACTTAGAAACCGTACCATCATGAGTCTTTCTACAAGCTAGACCACGTACCTCTATCTCCAGCTCATTAACCTCTTTCTCTCGCCCGTGAATACCCTGGGTTACGAAACGGCCCTGCAGTCCGGCTTGGACCGACCCTGCGATTTCCAGGTCTTCGTGTGAGACAGCAGCTGGCAGAGCTGGACCGAAATGCATTGGACATGAAGTAGGGTTTAGGGTTTAGGGTTTAGGGTTTAGGGTTTAGGGTTTAGGGTTTAGGGTTTAGGGTTTAGGGTTTAGGGTCTAGGGTCTAGGGTCTAGGGTGTAGGGTTTATATTTCTTGTACCCCCAAAGGGACACCCAATATCTACACTCACCAATACTAAACAGGAACCTTATCTACACTCACCAAAGACAGTGATATATACCCTGCTTCACATCAGTGTTGCACGCTTGGGTTTGGGGATCAGGCAACATGTTAGGATCATAGGTCTTTCGGGTCAGGGTTTTAAAAAGGCTTATGGGCTTCTAGGGCTGAACTACTCAAGATCTTAGGTTTGGATGCCTCAACAGTTCGAGCATCCAGGGCAGAGGAGTTTACATGTTCAAGACGTACTTACGGGCCGGGCCTTCGATTGAGCTTCCGTCGTTTTATCATGCCTTGAAGATGGAAAGACCGTCGATCCTTTTCGGGCTAGGAAACTCCAAGGATCTAAGGGGAGGGCTGCATCGCAGAATGCTGTCCAACATCTGCTAGCAGAGGGGCCCTGCTATCCCTGCCGGAGCTCAATGCGTCACAAACGCGGAAAAAGCATCGATGTCCACCGGGTTCTCAGCCTGCCAAGGGTAACGACAACTTGGAACACACAAAACTCCAACACCCGACCGTACGCTTACACTCCTGAGGATCCCTTTTCGGCAACCTTCACTCAAAACGTTCAGAACTCTCCCCCAAGCGCCCAAAGCGACTTTTCACCCCACCTTCGCATCCTCTTCCATCGATCGTGCGTGGAAGCCGTTGCCTGGAGATGCCTCGCAAGTGCTACAGAACTGTGCCAGTGAGGGTTTAGGGCTTCTGGATGTTCGAGGTAAAATAATTTTGCTTTCTTTTTGGGGCACACCCTGGGCTTCCACTGTGGGAATCATCACAGCTTCATCGCAGGCAAGGATCCAAAGAGGATTCGAACTATCGAGCTGGAAGGGAAGCCGAGGGCCATGATGGGTGTCCACAGGTCCATTGGGGGTTGAATATGCTTCAACATTCCTTCGCTGTGGCTCGGGAGTGACAGCCCACTACATTCTGTGATTCCATGATCTAGGACAGCTGGATTGAGGCATAAACCTAAACACTGCTCGAACCTCTTGAGAACGAACCTGAAACCCTGAACCCACCCTCTGGGTAGAGATACTCTGGGGCTGGGCACTCCATGGACACTCTGGGGAAACACTCTAGGTTTGGGCACTCCAAGAGGGGTTGGGCACTCCAGGGACACTCTGGAGGTACTCCAGGCATATTCTGGGGTTGGGCAATCCAGGGCACTCTGGACACTTTGGGATTGGACACTCCAGGGACAGTCTGGGGTAGGGCACCCTGGGGTTGGGTGAGGAGTAGACCGGAGAAGAGTTGAGTTGAAATTCTAACAGCCCCACACCGAGGGTGGGGAACTAGGGCCTATCTAAGGGCACACGCACCTTCTATGCAGTCCAAATCTCAAATAAATGCTCCCCCGGTCAACATGAAGGTGAAGCCTTACACCGTGCACTGTGCACAACTCACAACACCTCAAAGAAACCACCCGGGCCTTGCACAGACCCTCTCATCCCTCAACAGTCCCAAACCCCTCAATTCGTGCCCGTGCCTGGGGCCCACCCGGAGCCGCCTCAGCAGAGCATCAGGGCGACCGCCAGCTTAAGTCTTGGGTTTTAGGGTTTAGGGTTTAGGGTTTAGGGTTTAGGGTTTAGGGTTTAGGGATTTTACGCATGAAGAATGGCCATAAAACGAAGGCCCAGCGATCCAGCTCATGATTGCGTTTCAAGAAAACTGGTGCTTTCGCTTGGCGAACGAGCCAGAACAAAGAACAGCTACTGTAGATCCACTGCCTCCATCAATGGTGAGGAACCCGACAAAAATGTGCTGTCTTTGATGGTGCTGCCGTTCTTGCTCTTGCTGTTGGCATTCTTGGTTTTGCTGTTGTGTTGATGTTTGAATCTTGCTGCTACGTAGCGTTGCTCTTGACATTGTTGATGCGGTGTTACTGCTCTTTTTCTTTTTAGTTTTTGTTTGCTGTGGCTGTCTGTTGTTGAATCTAAATAATAGCTGATCTTGCTGATGGTCCACGTAGGCACTGGGAACAGCTTTGCGAAGTGGCCACCATCCGGCTGACATTGCGAGTTCCAAATATGGGTTGAGGCGGGCTTTGCTCGGCTTCCGCAAGGCGAAAAGAGCCGACATCACTTTGTGAAGTCGTAATTTGTTTCGAAACTGTAGCCGGAGGAGACGCACCAGGCGTCGGGCGGCTTGAAGAGGGGCAAGATGATGCACCCGATGCATCGTGGCGGGCTGGGCACGCAACTCTTGCATGAGCCGCAAGGACTCAACCATCGGGCCGGGACGTGGTATTGATTGAGGAGACGCACTGGTCGGGCTCCTCACAACTCAAAGATGCTCAAGACGCAGGGCTGGACAGTTGTCACTGCTGGGATGACATCCACGGCAGCCATGCAGGCCCAAGGCACCTTCCTCGCCAGCGGAACTGGCCGTGCAAGCTGCTCATCTGCTAATGAATCCCTTGCTGGCTTTCTGAGAGAGGGCCGTTTTCGGGAGGTGTACTTTCAGCACCGAGGCGCTGTCAGCACGCCAAGCAATGGAAAGCCACATCCTAAACGTGAAGAAAACAGTTACAAAGGTGTCTCAATACAGTTGCTTGCACGTGTTAGGTCAACAAGGGCTTTCGACAAGTGAGTGCCCAGCTGCACTCCGAAGCGAAGCAGTCCAGCTACAGAAACTGCACAGGAGCGACACCTGGAGTCCTCAAAAAAACTCAAAGAAGATTCGCGCCGAGCCACAGAGCCGAGGGAGTCGAGGACATTTCGCATTGCCTTGCAGTGGATACCAGCAGGTCGTGTAACGCTCTTGAGTTTTGCCTTTTTGGGCTTGGACTGCTTATTCATCTGACGACTTGCTGCATCCCAGTCCGTCAGGTTGTTCAGATGTTCCTGCTTCCAGATCTCAAACTGTCGTGCTTGCATCGCAAGCTAGCTCCTGAATGGACGTATAATATACGCCATCGTCACACGGGTTTGGGTTCAGGCTCTCAAGCTTCGGAGCTGATGTGATTTTGGCTTGCCCGACCCTAAACCCTAAACCCTAAACCCTAAACCCTAAACCCTAAACCCTAAACCCTAAACCCTAAACCCTAAACCCTAAACCCTAAACCCTAAACCCTAAACCCTAAACTGAATCCAGACATTTTGCGAGCGCAAGTCCATAACTGGAAAAAGGACCTCCGAACCCCGCTCTCCAGCATCTTTCGAGGCTCTTCACACAGCAGTCCCCAATAGGGGTTTAGGATTTAGGGTTTAGGGTTTAGGGTTTAGGGCTGGGATGTTGCCCCGCCTGTATACTAGCAGTCCTTAATAGGGGTTTAGGGTTTAGGGTTTAGGGTTTAGGGTTTAGGGTTTAGGGTTGAAGGTTTAGGGTTTAAGGGGGATTATAGTACCCCCCCCTATTACAATCCCTTAAGGACTATGAGAAAAAAGGGGGACTTCCGGCAGAGGGGGGTCTTCCTGCGGTACTCCACACTTTGCGAGTCTGAAGCCAAAACTGCCCAGAACGTCCCTACACCCAAAACATCCCAAAACCCTAAACCCCAAACCCTAAACCCTAAACCCTAAACCCGAAACCCTAAAAACCCTAAACCCAAAACGCCCCTCGCCTGGGCGTGGTGGGCTTCCCCGCCCTGGCCCAGCTGCGATCCTGCAAAACGAAACTTTTCCGTTCTACAGATTCTATAGGGTTTAGGGTTTAGGTGTTAGAGTTAGGGTTTTAAAGAAACTTTTCAGTTCAAAAGGGGATGATATCCTCCCAAAAGGGTAGAGTGTTCTCATTCAGCTACTAAGATAAGGAGGGACCCCTTGGGGCTCTGGGGGCTTTGGCAGGGTGGAGGGCTTGGCAGGGTTTATTGCGGCGATGCTGGATTTTGATTCAGCAAGTCTTCCCTGAAAAACTCTGAAGACGAACGACAAGTGCTGGCATTCGGAAACGGTGTCCCCACGAGCTTGCGAGCGAAGTCTCGACCTGAAACCTGAAGTGTCTACAGCTCAGCTCAGCTCAGCTCAGCTGAAACCCAAAGACTGCCCAATTCCCAACCCCCGCAGACACCCTGAACAGCTACAAAACCTGAAAGGACTTTGAATTGGACGCGGTTAAAGGCTCTGTGGTGTAAGATTTGAGATTGCAGGGGAGCAAAGCCCATGTTGAGGACTTCCAGGCTTCCTTCTTTTGGGTGAATCCCGCCCTCCCAAACTCAAATCCAGCAGCAAGCCTGCACCAGGCGGGAGTGGCATGCCTAGCTGGTTGACCTGAGACCCCGGGTATGAGTGAAGGTAGCGTCTCACTGAACCCCAAGGCAGACTTTGCCGAGGTTGCGGGTGTGTGTGTGTGTGTGAAATGGGAAAGTACCAGCTTTGGTGGCAGGATGCTGTGGTCAAGCTGCGTCAAGCCCCACGCCATGCATCGTGACTCAAGGTAGTGAGGGTGCGCAGGTTCAATTCAACTGCGTCCCGAAATCTCCGGTATGAGAACCTCCTGACTGTCAACTCCATGGCGCAATCTCCATGGCAACCCCAGCTGTCCACGTTCTGAATCCTTGAAACTTAGGCCCTTTAAATCACAACAGGGCCCGCAATGTCCTGAAATGTCCCTACATGGACTAGGGCCGCGGCTATGCCAGCATAGCCTTCTGAGATATGCGGTTGCTGTCAGCAGGTACTTTTGTGAAGTTCTTCGGGCAGTATATGCGGATTGGCATGGATCGGGGATTTCGCGGATGTTCGAGGCTATGGGCATCCAGGACTCTCCTGGACAACTGTGGGTGGACATCAGGGTTCAAGCAAAGAATGCCACGTGTGGAGCTCAGTACTGTATCAAGGCCCGCGTCATGCTGCACTAACACTCTTCGCAGGCTTGAGACACTTGAAACCCTGTGTTTAGCGACATCAATTGCGTAGGAATCGTCATTTAGGTGAACCGTCATTTAGGTGAACCCGATCGTCCACGCCTAGGGGTGGTGTATAGAAGCACTGGTTGAGGGCAGTTAGTTGCTCGACAGTTCTGACCTATCCCACTCTCGTGACTGCCGCAGACCACAGCCCCGAACCGATCCACAAACAACAGGATTCGAGACAATATCCTCAGATCACTATGCGCCCCTCAAGTCCGCATGCTGGTACACACATTGCACAGTACGGTTAAGGGTCTGGCCAAGGTTAGGGTAGAGGATCTCGGGCTTAGGGCACCCTTGCATCCATGTCTCCTGGTGCAGTCTGCTGCATGCCGCAGCCACCGCAGCCACCACAGCCGCATCCGCCACATCCACAGCATCCACAGCCTCCACAGCCTCAGAACTGACTACACGTAGGGACTTTGGTGCGCACTTCCTGAAGCCTCGAAAGTTGAAGCTGTAAGGACAAACGTCGGGACACCTCGGGCAGCTCTTCTCTGGGAGAATACAGAACGATGCCAGGACTGTCCGAGGCCGCAGCAGCCAGAGCCAGAGCTGCATCCACCGCAGCATCCGCCGCAGCCCGCGAACGAATTGCAACCCGAGCAACTGAAGCCACCGCAGCTCCCGCAGCTGCCTCCACCGCCGCAGCCGCAGCCGCCACAGCCGGCGCAGCCGCCGCAGCCCCCACAGCCACCACAGCCACCGCAGCTTCCGCAGCTGCCTCCGCAGCCGCATCCTCCGCAGCCGCATCCTGGGCAGCCGCATCCTCCGCAGCCGCATCCTCCGCAGCCGCATCCACCGCAGCCGCATCCACCGCAGCCGCAGCAAGCACCACTGCCGCAGCCGTTGCCACAGCCATTGCCACAACCACATCCCCCGCAACCGCCGCAGCACCCCCCGCAGCAGCCCCCGCAGCAGCCCCCGCAGCAGCCCCCGCAGCCACCAAAGCCGCACCCGCCGCAACTGGAGCAGCCACCTGCCGAGCATCTTTCCAAGATCGCACAGCCAACAAACCCTGAAGAAGCGTCTTGAGGCCTATGATCTAGGATTTGTGGGGTTGGATTGGGACTCTAATTCGCTGGCATCTACGTCTCAGACTCTGCGTGGTCTTGACCTCCGACTAAACCTTTATCCGGTTCACCTCCGCAGCCACTCGCACAGCTGCTGCCGGCAAAGCCACCATTGCAGCCTTGCAAATGAAATGGAGACAGCGAGACAGCAGGTTCTCATTGTCATTGATGGCTGTCCAGGGCAGCATTAGAACAATGCAGAGGTACTCCACCTACGGGACCTATTGTTCCGAACACAAACGGAATTCAGAACTCAGCCTACTGCATCTTGGTGGAAGAAGAGGAGAGGCGACGTACTTAACCAGCCAAAGCCTTCCATGAACGACGAATTGGCCTAAATGTCCATGAACTGTCGGCTCCACCACCTGAAGTCCAAAACAGCCGACGCAGCGAAGCCCCTTTGCAAACCCTAAAGCCACACACCCGAGAGAGCCTGGTTGACCGAATGCATCGAAACGATTCGCGGGGGGTTGCTGGTACAGCGACGCCAGGCCTCGTGCAAAGACGCGCCTACTCGTGCAACTCATGTCACCAGAGCGACAACGCTTAGAAGTACCCGGTTCGAAGAAGATAGCAAGTCCACAGGTGTTGGGCTTCAAGACAGTTCGCTTCGTGCTTCTAGTTGTCAAAGTAGCGTGATGTTTTTGTCTAGGCAGTGGTCAATTTAGACTTACGAGTCCAAAGACCACCTGATACTCCTTAAACCGGAAAGTACAAAATATTCCACTGGGGCTCTTTCTGGTAGTCCTGGACCTTCACTCTTCTCTTGCGACCGGAAACTGGGGCGCCAATCAAGGCTCCCCTTTAGATACAGCTGAAAAATTGAAGATTCTGGGTAGCTTAGTTCAGAAGGGTCCTTTAGAAAGCCGCTCAAACCAGAGTTTGTCGAAACGAGTCGCCCAGCTTGCCAGGCGAAAACAGCAAGCTAAGCCAGCTGAAGAAGATGTACTTTAAACACAGAACAAGTCCGAGCAAAAGCACCTCAAATGCCTCATAAGAGAGGAAGCCCTCGAAAGTACGTGGTCGTTCTCGGGCATGGCTCATGCTCGTGGCAAAAACTAGTTCATTGTTTGTGATCGTATTAAAGACTTACATTGATATTCCTTATTGGGTTTAAGAAACCTTAAAAGAAGTCACATGTTACCCAACTAGGACAAAGAAAAGCAGGAAACGTCTGCAGGTGTTTTTCAGGACGTCCGGCTACTTGGAGCTTAGAGTTCTTGAGCTGGGAGATAAGTTGCAGTTCTAAACCCTAAACCCTAAACCCTAAATCCTAAACCCTAAACCCTAAACCCTAAACCCTAAACCTGGACAGCCGAGGGAAGCGCAGTTCTTCATCTGATCAACCTTTTGGTTCGCTGTGTTCTCCTGCACAGGCAGCCCCTCACATGACTTTTGTTTCAATGCCAGTTTAGGGTTTAGGGTGTAGGGTTTAGGGTTTAGGGCTTAGGGTTTAGGATTTTACAGGAACCGCATGTGTATGCCCGACTACTTCTAGCACGCCGAAGTTGAACAACTGCAGGGTCAGTGGTTTTGGCTGTCACGGAATCGGGACGCCTGTCAAGTTCGCGCATCGCGCTCTGATGTTCTATGAGGAAGAGAACGCATGAACATGATAGTTCCACCACTATGTCTCTACGAGTGAGCTGTCAGCCTCGCACAATATTTCATCGCACGCGCACGGTCGAACACACGAGCACGGTGAAGTTCCTTAAAACATCCTCCCATACAGCCTTGCATCACCCTAAACCCCTGCTGCCCTCTGGACCTGGCCCTGAAACCCACCTGGGGCCCCCCCCCAACTGCTCACGATCAGTAGGAAGCATTGGGAGGAACCAAGGAGGCGGACGAAGAAAGTGGCAGAGGTGAGAGTCGGCTGTTGAGAGCGCTATTTTTTGATTCATCTCCAACACGAACAAAACGACAATCGCAGTGGTGCTACGGCCACTTTCTAGCTGGCCTCACAAGGCGTGCTCTCCTGGAAAGTAGTTCGGAAGGCTGGGGGGTGGCGGGCAGGCTCAGGGGGGTTGTAGGTGCATGGTGACTCCGAGTAAGCACAAGCTGAAGTCTTACAACAAGTTCAAGTCCGAGGCTTGGCTTTGGAGTCTGGAGTGTCGGGTGTTGATGGGAACTGGTGCATTTGCACCCAGAATCTCTTTTGCAACACAACCCACCCTTGGCCCTGCCTGCGGAGGTTGCCTCAGATAGGGAGGACATGCGAGCTGCCAAATCAAGAGGGGTTTGGGCTCAGGATCAGACTTAGGATTCTCGCTACACCTCCGAGCACTTTGGAATTCTGACCGAAGTACTTGCCTAACAGAGTTTCCTTAGAGGCTGCAGAGAACCAACGCCGAGGGAGGAGCCCACCTGTCACTCACGAGCCCGAACCGAAACCCTTGAACACACCCTGCCAAGCCCAAACCTAAACCCATAAACCCGAAATCCTAAACTGCCCTAAACCCTAAGTCAAAGCCAATTCTTAGAGCCTGGCGCCATCTGCGGCTGGTTGGGCATGGGCTGCTGTGGGATCTGCTTCGGCCTCGGCCGAATCTGCAGCTTAGGCCGGCATGGGAGCATTTCTCAAACTCATCCAACTCCTCCATCTCATTCCTGGGCTCTTCAGCTCTGATACCTGTGTCTGGCTGCTCACACATCTCCTGCAGATGTGGAACCGTTTCCCGACCTGTGCCTTTTTGGGGCTTCATTTGTTCTTCGTCATGCTGGTTGCCCGTGCACGTCGGTCGTTTCTGCCCCCAGTTCACGTAAGGTGGCGCTGCCATCCCACCGCGGTGAAGGCTAGTAGTCGCAGGAGGAAGGCCACACGAGCAAACACTGTGCCTTGCCTCTGTGTGAATCACAGTAATGTCGGACTTGACTTATACTAGCTGTCTGAAGTAGAGTTCTCGAAGCTTCAATGCTACGTGATGTGCGTTGTGCAGGAGCCCTTATCAAGATCCGACCGTACTCACTCATCACCTCAAGCAATCCAGGCGTCGCACTGCTGCACGGAACCGTTGAAGACATCCGGAAAGCCTGCTAAAACGGATGAGGATGGCCAGCCCCCAACATAAACTGGTGATGGTCAAGTTCTGCTGGCTATCCGCACATGGACTGTGTGATTCTGTCTGATGAGCGCCCCTGAACGAAGGTGTTGGCGAGGAGGAATTCTCCAAGGGACATACAAAACACTGCGAAACCCACAAACCCCAATCTGAAGCCCCCACTTACGGACTTTGAAACCTGAGGTATTGGGGTTTAGGGTTTAGGGTTTAGGGTTTAGGGTTTAGGGTTTAGGACTAGAGCTCCGCCTCCCTGTTGACCGTTCGCGAGGTAAGGCTGGGCCTGCACAGCGAACGTTCGACTGGAATCCCCCGAGACCCAGAGTGGACGCTGGGCTCAGGGGGTGTAGTTTAGGGTGTAGGGTTTAGGGTTTAGGGTTTAGGTCCTACGGAAGATTTCGGGCTGCAGCACGTAGGACTTAGGATCAAGCACTTTGTTTGGGCGTTAGGAGGGGGATTCTTGGCTTTCGGACCTTAGGCTACCGGGGACACAGACACAACCCTCATCTTCGGTTGCAATGCGGTCCCCGAACCCGAACCCCGAGAACCCGAGGTTTCGAGGGCGTGGCAACTTGCTGGCCACCAGTCCTGAAGGAGATGGAGACTGATTCGTCTGGACAGGTTGCCCCCCTCCTTGGAGAAAAAACCCAATGCCCAAGGTCCTACCTAGTAGGGATATTTTCTGGGCCCTGATGGCCCTGTTTCGGGTATCGCTGGAATTTAGGACTGGTTCAAAGGGCTCGCCGGCTTGGGATGCTTGGTCTTCGTTGGCTACTGCAGTGCGAAGAATCCAACTCCAGGCTCAAACATAACGAAAATAAGGGACCCTCAATATAGACCCCCAAATCCCCTTATCAATATCGTAAGCCCCATAGCAGCCGCAGCTCCCAAACACCAGCTCATCCTGATGGAGTTTTGCCTCCGCCTCCGTTGTTAATACTCTCCAAGCTGAGGGCTTCAAGGGCTCCAAAGGCTTCAAGTGCAAGATCTACAGGGCTTGGAGCTCGACTTCGTGCGCAATAGGTTGAGTTAGGCCCACCCCTGGGATGCTGGTAGAGCCACTCAATCTGCAAACCCATCCAAGCCCGGGTCTGTTGGGTCGCCGCATTTTGAGGCGAGCCAAACCTCAGGTGCAAGAAAAGACCCCGGAGCGACCGCGTTTTCTTGGGCTCTGATTGGCTTTGTTGCTCTCTTGTTCAGCTGTTGTTTTTGCAAGTGGTTTGCCAAACTTAAATCCCTAAATCCTAATCCCTAAACCCGACGCCTAAATGCCCCCCCCCCCCCACATATTTGGTGTGCAAAGCTCTCAAACGCTCCGGGGCACTGCGAGCATCGGGTTGGGAGGGCTTGCATTTCGTGGCGCTTTTGGTTTACTATGGGCGCCTTGATAATTCGAGCAGGGTTTTGGGGGGGTATAATTATGCAGATACTATTAGTAATTATTCCGACCCTTGTATTGCTTGAATCTGTGCTCTCTATGGCGCTCAACTCGCTGACTCAGCAAGTCAGGCTTGCTTTTGCCATGGTGAAGCTGTGCGTTTCACGGCCGCAAAACACTCCAGACGCTTCAAAGTCCTGTTATGGTGAAATGCGTCTCTCTTGCAACCTGGTAAGGGACAAAGCCCCCCCCACCCTAAGTGAGGGTTTGCGGAGGGACCTCAACTTGAACTCCGTCGCAGCTCTGGCGAGGAAACCGAGGCCCTAGCTGGGCCCAGCTGGCCTGAGGGGGCGCGGGCGCAGGTGCGGGTGCAGGTGCGGGCGTTTTGGCCGGCGCAGGTGCCGGAGCCTTGGCCGGCAAAAGGCAAGGGCTTTAAGGGCTTTAAGGGCTTTAAGGGCTTTCAACTCTGGAAGACATCGTCTGTCTCATACGAGGTGCTTTGCAAGCAGAAACGAGTTTTCGCAAACAGCTGGAGCTCACTTAGTGCTCAACATGGACAAGATGTTAGGTGCGTCTGGCCTGGCTTCCGAGGAGAAGAGCCCCAAAGTCGAAAACCCGAATTCGAGCCTGCAGTACTTGCTCGCAAACCTGAAGCCGCCTTCACCAAAACTCTTGTCCAAAGACATGATCCCCATTAGTGTGCCAGGGCACCGAATCAAAGCTGTCCAGGAGATCAACAGACTGTGCAACCTGCTGGAGCGGCTGGCTTTCCTTTACAGGTTGAATTCCAGGGGGTCTGTGGAACGTCCCTGAAGGGCCTAGGCATCGGCATGTTTTATCTCAGAAGCTTTCACAACGAGCCCATCTTGTCGCATTTCGGTGCTTGGACGAAGCTGTGCGAGCGGTTGCGAGCGCGTGAACTTTGTCTCAGAACGAGAAACTGAAGCTACTGGCCTTACTTGCACAGGCAACTTGCTTCGGTAGGAACTTTGCCTGCACCTTCACCGGGATTGGAACCAGCAAACTCTCCGATCGCCAACCCCGTCAAAGCTGGAATTCCTGCCTCCCAAACCCCACCCTATAGGCAGATTGCCTGAAAACAATCTGAATTCTCCATAACCCCTCTGTAAATGACGGAAAGACACCAAAACCCCCCTACTAAACCCTCCTAAACCCTAAACACTAAACCCTCAGCCCCGAGGCCCTTTGCTGCCTTTGGTGCAACAGCCTCGCTAGGACGGCGAGCCTCCCCATTGGGTTCTTGTTGAAAATGTCGCTCGAGTTTGGAGTGGGAGGTTTACGATATTAGGGATACCTTCTTGGGGTCCTGATGACAAGGGAATCCTATTTGGGTGTGTATATTTGGGGTCCCTTATTTTCGTAAACTCCCATGTACGTTTGCACGGGCTTAGGGCATGAGATGGCATTAGGCTTGAGGACCAGCTGCAATATTTATAAAAAAAAAAAAAAAAAAAAAACAGCTGCTTGTCAACCGCCTCAAAAACATGTGAAGCATTCACACCAACAGCCCAACCGAGCCCTCCCAATCCTACGCCCTGTCACAACGCAATCCCACAACTTCTGATTCTGGCAGGCCTAGACAGCGCAACAATCCTACAGCCCCTTCAAGCTTCGCTGTCTCCACGTCCTCACAAGTCCTCCCAACTCTGCAGCCAGCTGGAGAGGCAGCTCTGCAGCCAGCTGGAGAGGCATTATATGTTTGCATTCCTGGCCAGCGCATTGGCCCACGTCCCTCACTGTCATCGACAGGTGCTCCTCAAAGACGCTGGTGGCTCCGTGCAGCAGGCAGCTGCACCAGAATGCCCCGACGGCCACTGAGCGAACAGCACACCTCTCCTCTGCGGAACCAGCACGATGCCTGCGTTGGTAGGGCGAAGCTTCAGCGCGACCACCGTCGGGGCTTGCGCAAGAAGGAGGCACCGAATGAGTGCCCAAGATGAGAACTACTGAGAAGGGTGGGGCGGGGGTGCTTAAAGGGTTCGGACTTCATACGCGTCAGAATTGATCAGAATTGTCAAGCTTCGTGCTAGCTGCCATGGCCACGCTGCCATGCCGTTGCCACAATGCAGCCTCTGAACATATGGATCCTAGACCCTCGCGCAGCTCATACAGCACAAAGCTTCCGATCATATCAAGCTGAAGGCTGTTTCAACGCTACATCAGTGCTTCACATTTCGCGAAGATCAGCGTGCTTTGTTTTCTTGTAAGATGCTGCTGAAGCTGCAAGAAGCCCGCTACGTCTATGAGTATGTCTGAACCTGCACGCATGACTAGACCTATACGGGAAATTCTCTAACTTAGAGCCCCTTTCAGGTCCTAATTCTGAGGCTTCCGACCCAAATGGAAACTACCCTAAGTATAATTTCATGCGGAGGTGTTGCTTTGCATAGGTGATGTTCTTGACGCAATGAATCTAGCAAGGCACCAAAGGCGAACGCAGATCTGCCTCCGATCCCCTAAGCCGGAGTCGACCCAAAAGCCATCAAAAGCCCCAAAACCTGACCGTGCCAAAACCGAAGTCTTTTCAAGGCCGGGGGAACCTTTCCACCGCCCAAGAAACTCGTTTAAGAAGCTGTCTTCTGCAATCTCATTGCCCGCTTCCAGAGTCTTCCGGACCCTAAACCCTAAACCCGAAAAATCCTAAACCCTAAACTACCCCCTAAACCCTAAAAACCCCTGAAAACCCTAAAAAACCCCAAACCCCCAATAGCAGGTGCCGAAAGCCGACTCGCCCACCTCTGGGCTTGGCGTGCGACGCCGGTCGTCGTAACGATTGGGCCTCCGATCTCCTGGCAGATGCTCGCGTTTCGGAGAAGAACTTCTCGAGGGCGTGGGGTTTAGGGTTTGGGGTTTCGGGTCTAGGGTTTAGGGTTTAGGGTAGAAGGTTTAGGGTTCAGGGTTTGGGGTTTGGGGGCAGCGTTGATGGGGTTGGCATGGGCCTTGGGGTTCAGGGCTCTGGGGCTTCAATACAAGGATTGTTTTGGTTTGGATCCCCGCAAGGGGCTTTGTAGTTGAAGACCGTGTCTTGGATTTGATGCGGCTGCTTGGCCGTCATGAACCGCCCCAGGCCCTCAACGCAAAGGCGTGCAATCGGAAGCTTCAGTACCAAGAGCGCCAGGTCTTACACCGAAACCCCAACCCACGCGTGCCATCGTGTGCGGCTTCGGGCTCTCATCTACGGCTTGGGTCGGTGGGCAGCTGTGCAAGGCTTGACGATGTTGAATGGTATCAGGGATAGTTGCTGCTTGCAAGTGGTGGAAGGCTTATGATCAACGACATTTGTTTGGATGAAAGCTCTCACTCCGCTGTCCAACAGCATAGCTTCTTAGGCGGAGCCGAGCGCGCTCTGCATGGACTTGGCATTCGTCTTGGTGTGAAATGTGTGAACTCCCCACAAATCCGCCCCTTTCGGAGTACTATGCGGAATTTGGGGGTTGGTGGGACTCAATGACTCAAGGGCTGTAATGGCCGCAGTGAAGATACCAGGTCTACCACTACCTCTGCTTCCATGCGTGAGCAAGCAACACCTACACGACGTCCTTGCCAACACACCCAGTTCGCCCGGGGAAAGTGCGCATGTAGGGGATGAGGTTTTTGAGCTTCAGTGGGGTTTGGCTTCGGGGGTTCAACAGCTATAGGGTTGAGGCATCGAAGGCTTAGGGTTGATGTGTTTCCGGGATGTTCCGGTTTACCTGAGTAGAGTTTGCTCATTGCACCCTCCCCTCATGCGTTTCCCAGAGGGCAATTGACCCAAAACGTGTGTTGGTCAGACATGTGTTTTTGCACGAATTGCGGCCTGTGTCAAAGCCCAACGCATGCTGGCTGCGATGTTCGTTGGTTCCACGTCGCGTCGCGTGTCGTCCCATACCAAAACTAAACGATGGATTGCACATCGTGTTTTGCCATGGTATGGCCGGCGTCGCGCAAAGCCCGTACGAGAACCCAACATGTGCTGGCTTCGAAATGCCTCTTCCACGCATCATCGAGCGTTGTCCGTTACGAAACCCAAAAACATGCCGGTTAAGAATTGCTTTCGGCAAAAACACTTACAGCCTCCATCGTGCATTTTTCGATATGAGAAGCGCGTTTTCCCACAAGTACACGCAAGTTGGCTTTCATCACTCTTTTATAACATTACAAGATCTTACCCTGGGCTGCAATGTCCACTCTCTTAATTCCCCTGAGATTACCCCTCAAAGGTTGAAAACCGTCACGGGTTTAGAGTTAGTTGTCGGAGGAATTGGGCTGGTTTCGCATATGATCTCGGACCGCCTCGTGGATGCTCCCGTCGGCGATCGAAGCCGTCGTCATGGTCGTGACCTGGCACAGCGTCGGTGGCTGCACGGCGCCAGTGCTGCCGATATGAGCTTGGGTCTTTTTCGTAGCCTCAGCACACGCAGCTCGGTTCTGCGGCAACACTGCTATATACTGTGAGGCGCTGTCGGCAATAGGCGCAAAACAATGCCCGCTTCAAGCGGGTTCGCACACTCAGGGTTTAGGGTCAGGTTTGTGACCTTCGAGGAATCCTTCATAGCAAGGTGCATAAGAGCTTCAACAACCGCATGGTTTCATGGAAGAACAGTCATGATCGCTTGAAGCGTCACAAGGTGACTTCTGGGGCAATACTGACATGAGTCTCTCATAATATTCATACCGTCCTGTATAAACCCTCATAACCCCGAATCATGCAGAACTGACGAGCCCATGCACTGAAATAAACTGTGAAGTCACCTGAAGAGCCAACAGAGTGTCTGACCTCACAAGGCACTACAAAGTGCTGCGTTTTGTTTTCTCCAGCCCCGGCGGCCGTGACCTCGCCGGTCGTCGCCTCTCCGGTCGTCGCCCCGCCGGTCGTCGCCCCGCCGATCGTCGCCCCGCCGATCGTCCCTTCCTGCGCATGTGTGTACACACACACACACAAAAAAAAAAAAAAACAAAAAAAACGCACACTCTCACTGTCACTGTCGCTGTCTGTGTCCCTGTCGCACATGTATGTATGTATGTATGTATGTATGTGCAAAAAACGAAATAATAAACATAAATATAGTATATATATATATAGTATATATATATATAGTATATATATCTACATATATATATATATATATATATTTATGTATTTATTTATCTATTGATTTATATAACGACGTGTAGATATAGATGTACATATACATCTCTACTGTCGCCCGACCCCCTCCCCCTCCTCCGGGATGGGGGTGGGTGTGGGGAGGTAGGGGAAAGAAGAAGAAGAACGGGGGTGGGCAAAAGTTGGGATCATTTCAAACATTCACCCACATCCAGCACATGGGCGACAGAAGTCCTAGCTTCTAGTCCAGAGCTCATTTAAGCTGGTTAGGATGCCAATTTTGTTGGAGCTGTTGACTATCCGAGCCATTGTGCTGGATGAGTCTGGGGGATTTCCGGAACAAGTCCAAACTAAGAAGCAAGTGAGCCTCAATATGTCCCAAAGAGCAACACCTATCCGATGTTCCAAATTTCCAAACAAACCCGAACATTCAAGCACTGCAAACCCTGCAAGCCTTTGACCGCTGTACCATGTTCCTTAAGGCCCTCTACGTCCGCATGCAAGCACAAGATTGGAGAAAGCCCATACACCACACGAAGCTGCACCCTCTAAGCGCAGAGCTATCACCTCGGTCATCCCTGTCGCTGTTGAGAAACGACTCTGGATCACGACCCTGACAGAGTCGTCGTTGAGATGCTTGGTGGGTGGAATGCTGATTTCACAGGGCTTCAGATTAGGGGTTCGGGGCTTTGCATGTCAGAAAGACCGCGTGCAAAGTATGCTCGGAGTAACTCGGCGGAAGTCCGAGTCGCCACATGCGCTGCTCAGCACATCGTCGTTGAACCTATGATTATCCTAGCAGCACCTCTACACCCGCCATCCTCCGACTGGGGGTTGCCTCGCCGCTGGGCACGGGGCGGGTCGCGTAGCATTAAAACCGGGTCCTGGGAGGACCAAAGGACCAGCGGTGGGACCGGAGCAGAGGACCAGAGGACCAGAGGACCAGGAACCAGTGGACCAGAAAACTTCCGAAGAAAAAAGCACCGGGCATTCGGCAGCCCTAATGGCAGAAAGTGCCGCACGCCCATCATGAACGCTTGACACGTCTTGGCACTGTGAGGGGGCATAGCTGCAAGTTGGCTTCGACTGCGAATTCAGGGCGGGTGGGGGGACGTGCGCGTCGGGTGGGGTGCGCGATGCAGTTGCGCAGCGACATGATGACGCTCGCTTCTACGTGGAGTTTTAGAATTTCGGCGGCGCGAGGCGACATGGGCATCGTGCTGTAAACGGATGTTCGACTTGTGAGAGAAAGCTCTCGCTTCGAGATTCCACAGAACACGTGGATTCATGAGATCGATGTTCGTAGGTTATTGCAGATTGGAAGTCTGCATCCTCAAGCCCGAAATTTCGAATTCCACACCACCGATTTTGAAGAACCCGCGTATCAGTTGAAGTTCGACCCCCAGAGGCTCCCTGCCCTCCAGCAAGACTTCTTGAAACCTTCGTCATCCCCCCTGAAGCCGAAATCGCAGGCGAACTGTCGGCAGTTTTCCAATCCGGCCTGGGCCAGAAGCTCCGATGGGCTCAGCTGGTTTCTGGGCGCCCAGTCCTGAGGACGTTTAGCTCCGGAAGCTCAGGGCTTTCGAAGCTCAGTGAGACTCAAAGCTCTGAGAAAGGATGGAGGTTGCTCCTGAAGTTTAGAGGGCTCAGCTTGAGGGAACTAAGGATTTGTTTCAACCTTAGCTGCTACAAAGCTATGCTGTTACCTTAAGCCTTAAGCTGAAGCCCTGAGCCTCAAAATTGCAAACTCCACTTCAGCTGCCGGCCTTCCGATCGTACTTGTTGCGAATCCAATTGGTAATCCTTGGCTGGTAGAAGGGCTTGGCAATACATATATATAATACATATATACAGCATGTATGTATATGTATATATATATAGCATATATGTATATATGTATAGCATATATATATATATATATTTATATATTTATATTTATATTTCTTTATTTTTTATTTATGTATATTATATTTCTTGATTTATTTATAGCATATATATATATATATACACATAACTCTTCGAGCAAGTCTGCGTAAGTGTAGTACGTTCAGCGTCGACGTCAGAGCACGATTCCGGCGCGCTTCGGGATTCTTGATTTGGGCTAATGCTGCTTCAGCCAGCATTATTCCTGAATTTGTGAAATAGAGCCGACGAGGCTCGCATGAACAGTTTGCTTGTCTCATGACTGGTATGCACTGAACCCCTGATGCATCCGGTGAATGTGTGTACTGTCCAATCCCTCTTAAAGCCCTGAACATCCCTGAACTGCACACAACTCCAGAACCAGACGGAGCCCTGCTCTGATAACAGTCGCTGTTCCAAACCTCAGCATCACAACGAACCAGAGCTCCACACCCAAGATCCCAGAACTCTATGTAAGCTGCCGGGCTGGTAAGATATGATTTCGCGCGATTGGGGATAGGAACAGGATTTAGAGCGTTCTGTTCTTGGTCCAAGGTTTAGGGCTCACCCCGTTTCGCACGTGCGAAGTGCGTTGCAGCCCAGGAGCTTGTCCTTGGCGTCACCCTCTGACGGCTGCTGGACGTCCTGGAAAGGCGATGCCCTCTAGAGTGCGGGGCTTTATACTATACTCCTCTTGGAACCTTAATAAGAATCATATTTTCATATCCTCTTGCGTTTTATATAAACAAAAAAGGGATATAGTATAGGGTTCCGGAGAGCCTTTGAGGATGTGCGACTCGGAGAACTGCAGCAGGCTTTGGGGAGTCCCATCCTGCCTGAGACTTTTCTGAAGCCATGCAAGCATCCTGGATTCGGGGGGCTCCTTCGGTAGTCTGTAGAGATAGTAGTCGTTGCCAATGCGGTTTCCGATCTTGCTGACCTCGGTCACAAGGGCTCGGGCGAAGGACATAAACTGGGGCGGCGCCTGAGGAAATGCTACGGTTTTTCTCGGGGTCGAGGCTCTGCCACGGGCCATTTCGCGACGCCTCCGAACAGTATTCTAGACACACTCCGGGGAACTAACACTGTCGCTGCAAGCCCTCAACACCCCTCCACACACACAACACATCACTGACCCCGAAAAGCCCGAAAAACCTTAGCATCCAGCCCGACAACCCCAACCAAGGACCTTGGTTCCCGAACATGCCCATGCCTCAAACCTCCATCCAGAGAACAAACTGCAATGAGGTGGTAGGGGAAAGGCTGCTGGGGATCAAGGGCTCTTGACATGTGAGGGCGCAGAGATTTTGGCACATGTGGCTCGGAGTTGGAGGGTATTGTTTTGTTTGCTTCCTGTTTATTCTTGGCTCCTTTTGTTGGGGTGTAGGGAACCTCTTTTTCCACCTTTTTCCCCACCCTCGGTGTGGGGCTGTTAGATTTTCAACTCAACTCTTCTCCTCGCCCGGCTTACTCCTCGCCCAACCCAGGGTGCCCAGTGTCTGGAGCCCCCAACCCCAGAGTGTCCCTCAAGTGCCCAACCCAAAGTGTCCCTGGAGTGCTCAACCCTAAAGTGTCCCCAACCCAAGAGTGCCCCTGGACTGCCAACCCATGTCTCTACCCAGAAAGGGTGGGGATGTTCGAAGTGAAATTATTTACCACCTATGCTACCTCCATGCTTTGAGAGGACAACCTCTATTCCTTCGCTGTCTGAGATCCCCTCTGCCTGCGTGCCTCTATGTCCTCCGCCTGTTCACAGAAGAGATCTCTACTTGCTCTATATGCCCCCTGACAGGAAACCTCTATTTCCTCCATAACGCACTGGAATATCCATATTTTTGTAGAAAGTCCACAATTCTTTTTGCATCGATTGCTGCTGTTTATGTCTCAGTCTCCTTACCTCTTTTCCGTTTCAACCGACTCAACAGTCCTCTATAGCTGAATCTATACTCCCCTAAGAACCTTAATAACAAGAATACTTTTAACATCCTCTTGGGTTTTATATAAACAAAAATTCTAAAGAATACAATTTTTCCCACGGGGGATATAGGAATAGATATACTTGACTTTCTTTTACCTGTCTCAGACGTTAATCTGCGCTCGTTCTGCTAACTTTTCCATAGTTTAGGGTTTAGGGTTTAGGTTCAAGTAAAAAGACTGGGAGAGCAGAGAAGCCCCCACTTCCATATGTTTTTTAGGTCTCGGGGTAAAACCGGGTTTTATACGGAAACCGCGCACCCTAAAAACAGGAACGTGGGACTACTGGAGTCAAAGCTAGCTCTAGGGTTTGGGGGTTCAGGGGGTTGGGGTTCCCAAAAACGCCACGTCACGCCCCTGGAAGATCTTACTAATTGAGGCTCGTATGTCCCCAGTTCTCCAAGGACCGATGGACCCAGGTTGTCCGCCCACTTGGGGCTGGCAATAGTCTGCTATCGGTTTTCGAAGCACTTGAACTGAGAGCCGCGCAGTGTGGACCCATTTTGGATTCCACTTGTCCAGCGTCACGCTCTTCACGACCTGGCAGGGAGCAAGCAAGGTTTCAGGGAAACACGCTGAAATCGGAGAACGTGCGTACTAAAACCTTTGCGTCTGAAACTATCACCCGTGAAGCTGAAGGAAGAAAACAAGTCTGGCACCCGCGCCTAGACTCCCGTGCCCAACAAAAACAAGCCGCAAAGCCCGCTTTTTGGTCCCCCTAAACCTTAACATTGACGGCAAAAACAGCCACTGTTCGACTCTCTGAGCCCTTGAGTCTACTGCCTGGAGCCCAAACCTTGCCGGGCGTGCAGAAATATGCACTCCCAGTCCACGATGCGCCCCGCTGCACTCAATGCACACGAGGACACCGAGATTGACGGAGGCCTCAGGAGCTTGAGGAGCTTTGGTTGAGGTTTCAATCAGAGCCAAAGCTACCTGGAAGTACAGAAGTACAGCCAGGCATACTGCCTTTTGCCTGGAGTCCTTGCGCATGGGTTCCTCAACATCATGCCTCTCAAGGTTTCCGAAGTTTGTGCGATGGCCCCTTTTTGCCCGCACAGGGTTTGGGCCCTTTTCTTGGACGAAACTCAACCCTAAGTCCCAATTGCGGATGGTAACCTGCAGAACTCAGGCATGGACCCACCGTGGCGCTTTGGCACCGCAGTCTGCGCAAACCCGATTCCTGCCGAAGGTAGGTTTGCATAAGCCCGGATGCATCGACTCCAGAGCATAAAGAGAAGAGAGAGAGAGAGAGTGTGTGGATTTCAGCCCCAGAGCCCTGTGATTCGAAAAGTCTGCACTGTACTCATAAGATCATCCCGCCATGACAGCAAGAGAAAACGCATTCAGTTGTTCCCCCCCCAAACCCACGTACACACTCAAAGAAAAAATCGACGTCGTGCTGGGATGAGAGCATGTAACACGTAAATTCGGAGGTTGCTTCAGGAAGTGGCAGCATCCACGAGGAAGCAGTAATAGAATGGCCCAAACAGCCGCCCAGAACCGAGGACCTACATCCTAAACCCGAAAAAACCCGAAAGCAACAAGTCTGAAATCAGAACCCCGAAATAGAAAACTGACGGATCCTCCAAAGCCCGGAACCCACAAAAATGCGCACATAGTGCCTAAATCCATAAACAGATATACACGGAGTTCCATGGCAAGGCCCGAAACTGACACAAACACTCTGTGGCTCTTGCACGAAGGGTTTTGACTTCATGGCATGGGGTGCTGAGACACTTTGAGGCACTTTGAGAGACTGGGGCCCTAAACCCTAAACCCTAAACCCTAAACCCTAAACCCTAAACCCTAAACCCTAAACCCTCCCTAAACCACTGGGGCGCCGGCTCAGGTCGTGCCTTCAGCGGGCCAGAGCTTTTGGGCATCGTGAGGGCTTTTTGGGGGATCTTAACTCCTGGGAGACGTAAAACAGGGGGCCTGAATGATTGGAACAGGGTGTTGGGGGGTTCGTATAGTAAAATTACAAAGGGACCATAAGGGAAGACGGCTAGGAATTCTTCCGACCCCCTGTAGTAGACGTCTCATCGATGTCTAGAGATCCGTAGGTCTCGTTTCCACTTGGGCTTTCACAGAAACACAGAAAGCCTCCATGCCAAACCTCGTCAGCCCACGCACGATCCGGCACCCTTAACCCTGAAGCAACACCCTCGACCAAAGATACTATGCCCACAATGTAAGTTTCGAGGCGTTTAGACCTGCACGACGGTAGCGGTCCATGGAAAAGCTTCGGGCAAGGAATCGGTCCTACCGGTAGACACCAGAAGTCACAGCAAGATGAGTGCTCGGGCGCAAATCATTGCAATCCTCGGAAATGGACTGCTTGGAGCCACCCTCGAGCTTTCGGATCGAGTGGCGATGACCTCATCTAGCTCCGGATTCACCGAGTTCTTGGGAGGCATCACCAGTGACCTTGGGCTCAGGTCGTTGGAGGAGTTCAACTATCCGAGGGCCACAGCACGCAAAGCATTCTAAGCATTCAATCTACGGCCCGTGTAGCTCGTGCCGCGGGATGTGGCGAAGCGGAATTAAGTCTTGCTTTTTTGGGATGAAGCAGGAGCAAGCTGAGCGTCCCTGGCCCCTTGGGGCTCTCCTCAAGATGCCTAGGCCTATGCGACACATGCCTGCACCAAACACAGCTGACAAATGCTCACAGATGCTCTGGCACATGCTCCATGCGGAACTGGTGGAACGTCCTGTCTGAGCCTGCGGCAACGACAGCCTAAAGACCCACCCTATCTGTATCTACTGAGCCAAACACTTTACCAGGAAAAACATGCATCTTTGCATCACACAGATGTGCCAGATGTGACATGTGGCATGTAAATAACAAATGCCGTGCGCACACCACACCACACCACACCACGCCACACACTTCCGGTTCCTTTTTGTTACGTTGTTCAATGATATGTCATCTAGCACAGTCATGTGTCTTCCTCTTTCTTCTACATCAAACTCAGCTGCCCAGGCGATCCTAACCTGCTGGCGGGATTTCGTGTAGAAGTTCGTGAGGCACAGCAGAAAGACCAAAGCATCAATACTAGGAATCAGAAATCAGCAGAAGACCCGTCGGTCTGGTGCCCACAGTTCCCTGAACCGAAGACTCTGCAACCTTGCGGTTCTAGCTAAACCAAACTCGAAGGCAGGGCATTTCGAGATGCAAGCCCCTGCAACCTACTGCGAAACATGCACTTTTTATTTTTAGGGCATGCGGAAGCCAAACGAAGAGCAAATGTGGCAAATGGACTGATGCCAATTGCTCATGAAGATGCCGGGTGCACATTCGGGGGTTCTTCCGAAGAGTTCGACTGCTTACTTGCAAAAGGCGTTGATGATGCAGGTTGGCATGCAACTCCCCCAGCTGCAGCTCGAGCACCAGACTCTTTGGCCGAGCAGAAATGTTCAACAACGGCCGACATAGCCCCCCCCCCCGCTCCTGATTGAATCTTGTACAGGTTGCTTCGGCTGCTGAGGTTTCGGACTTCGGCTACCGGGTTTGACATCCGGAGTCATGGAAAGAAGCATTCAGGAACTGTGGTTGGGAGGCCAGCTGCCGATGTCACCAAGTCTGTACAGATGGCTTTGCCCAGCACCGCGCGGAGGGGCGAACCCCCACGCTTGTGTATTCTGGGGTGTTTTGGGGAAACTACAGGGCAAAAGGCTGTGCCAGAACCACCATGGTCCGGTCTTTCATGATCTTCAAGCTACATAGAAGATTTGGGGACTGCACCACCAACTTGCACCTTGACACCCTGGTGGTACCCCAACCCCTGAACAAAAGCTGCAATAACATCAAAAACGACCTTCATGGGTTAAGGCGCCAAGTTTGAAACTCATCCCAACCGCCTACTCTTGCGGCACCGGCATCGCCGAACTCATTTCAAGCATCGGGCACTACAACTCTGCACGGGAGGATCCTGTGAAATTGTCGTTTGACCTGGGAGGAACTCCAACGTCAAAATGGATGAGTAGCCTACCGCAACCAGCCACGAAAAGAAGCCTTCCTGCTGTCAACAGGCTCTCAATTTCTGGAACATCAATGCCTCAGCGTGTGGGCCCGCGGGCTGATTTGGGAGTTGAGGGCGCGGGCCCTCATGAAGGGGCTTTTTCGACCAATCTCCTGAGCCGATCCTCCCTTCGCCGAGGTTGCGCGCTACCAAGGCTCTGCAATGCTCCGCTGGCGGAAGGTTCAGGACGAAACAAACTAGTGGATGGGTGGATGTTGGGTTTGGGGACATGACTCGGATTGCGGCATTGCGGCTGCTCTCTTGGGAGACTCCTTTGGGGCAGCTTTGGCCTTCATAGGCTCTGAGGGATACTGGGCGGGTCTCTCTGCAAGATTCTCTGGGGGTCACTTGGGACTCTCTGCGGGATTTTGGGTTGCTCGACGGGACTGGGGTGGGCCCTCCATCGCCCGAAAGTGGTAAAAAAATCCTAGGAAAAGGGTGTCGAAATCAGTGGCAACGCGTAGGCTCGAAGTTCGAAGCTTGAACCTTCAGCAATCCTCCAGCGGGCATTCCTGTACAAGGTGCTCTGGCCTTGCGCGTCCATCAAGCTTAGCCGCAAGCCCTGCATCTCTGTACTCAGAGCTACGCGGCCACACGAGCACCGCGCTCCCCGCGCTCCCCGTGCTCCCCCGCGTTTCTTGAGCAGGTGGTCGATTTTAAGATGCGCCTCTAGAGACGCCCCCGAGAATCTACTGAACTCAGTCCTGTAAGCCTTACCATGCGTTGCCCCAGGGTTCCTATGCTGCACTTGGCTACCATTGCACCACTGCACCAACGTGTGACTGAGCAAGGGGGAGCGTTTTTCCTCCTCAAGGGGGGGGGGGGGGGGGGGGGGGGGGGGGCGCGGGTGGAGGCAGCTTGTGTCTATGTCGGTCTATGTCTAAATGAGTGGATTTTATGCTTTATCTCGAAAGCTGTGTCCCCGGCTTGGGCAGCGGGACAGGAAGAGAGCTCAGAGCAACAGCGCCGAGCTGGTTAGTTCTCTTCCCAGCTTCTTTATGCTGAAACCAGAAATCGGAGGGATCCGATCAAGTCATCTGGATGCCGATTTCTAAAAGAACCTCAAAGAACCCTGATCCTTTCTTGCCGAACTACTATCCCTGACTGCCCTTGGATCGGACTCCCCACGTGAATAGCCCTTCAAAATCCCGGGCTGCAACGGCGGGTACCGTTGGGCTCTGAGCCTCCAGGCTTTCGGGCTCAAGGGTATCCACTGCGGCGCCATCCCGAAGGCAACAGGCGCCGCAGCAATTTCTACACAAACCACACGTCAGCTGCGCGCGGCGGCAAATCATTTTTATCTTACACATCTTACACAACTAATTCATGCTGGGCAGCATGCAGACAGTGCGCTGGCTACTAGCACCCTTGACACCGGGAACCTGTCAGCTTTTCTTGGCTGAACGACCAATCCGCCCTGAACTCACTCGTCACGACTGGCTTGGGCTGAAGCCCTTGCGACTGCTTGCTGACTGCTAAGCTGGGGTGCAAGGGGGGGGGGGGGGAACAAATGTACAAAATCGGAAACATATTTGTGCATGTCTGATAATCCTTATGCTGCGCTTGCCAAGTTACCTTGTACAGATCGAATGCTGCACTTGGCCATTTACCTTGGCACGCACCGTGGCGTCCGTAACCTGCAGCTGTTTGCGCCTTTGCCCTGCTGCCCAACAGGGAACCATCCTCACATACGGATGTGGGATGCAGGCTTTTTTTCTGTGTTTTCTGTTTTGGTTCTGGGGAAAGGTAGGTACCCACTCAAGACATATCAGCAAAAGTAGCATCGCATAGCTTTAGAAGGAACGTGAAACTAGCATCTGCCCCAGCAACATGCAAGTCCAAGTCTGGTTTCATCAACAGAAACCCCTGCTTCACCTCTCCAACCGTGCTAGCAATTCCCGCAGTCATCTTATAGTCGAAGATGGGCAAAACCGATGACCGCATCGACCCTTAACAGGGTGGACATGGGTAGCCTTGCCACAATGTTCCGTCGCCGTTTTTAGCTGTCCCACTGACCCACGTATAAAAACATGCGCCGACCAGCCCGATTGCTAGCAATACGCCAACACAACCAAACTATGTTGGCCCAGGCGTTGGTTCCTTGCTGGGGAGTTAAGTCAAAAATTGGGCCGAAGCAGTTTGCAAGGACTTGCTGCTCATGAGCCTCACATGTTTGCTCCACACTCCACTCACCACCGAGTCGCTACAACCTCACATTGTGTGTGTGTGTGTCTGACACACAGTGACGTCGAACGCCTGACTCACAAACTGCAAAACAAGGGTACTCGGCGATCTTATCCAACGAGTTCCACAGAACAAGGGGGAGGCCAGGACCAAGCCTCAGAAGCAGAAGGGCAGGACGCTACTGCCCCTGTAGCCAAGAAGGGCATGCGGCCAAAGTGTCGGACGAACAAAAGGAAAAAAGTTCGTGCATGCCGGCGAGAAACGCAAAGAGTGGCTGATTCTGCACTCGAGAAGGTGGCTGGGGTGACTGTTCCGCATGAGGCTGCGAAAAACGCACAGAAGCAGAGACCTTTTCCAGGGTGTGGGGAAGGGAATTTTGCGAGCAGATGGGGTGGGGGTGGGGGTGGGGGTGGGCGAGGAGGCGGCTGCTCTTGCCACTATAAACCCGTGTGTCATTTGCAGTTCATTTTAATCTGTTAAACCCTATTTACAAACAGCACAATCAAGGAGATTGGTTTGTTTTCGCTGTGACTAAAATCGCTGGCAATGTAGCTTCCTTTTTGAAAGTTCGTCAATAGGTCTGTAAACGGGCTTGACCGGCCCCCAAACCCTCTCTTCCAACCCCTCCTCCCCCCCTACACCCCACACCCCTTGTTCTCCCCACCCTTCATTTTCATTGCTTCTATGACACACACACACACACACACACACACACACACGTCTAAGAGTCATTCTACACACGCTCCCGCTTTAAAAACGAGCACTGCTACGGGCACAGACGCACGTAGCTGCAGCAAGAAGGTGAACAAACACCGTTGAGCCGACCGCAGTACCAGTACTAGTTCTAGTACTAGTACTAGTACTAGTTCTAGTACTAGTACTAGTACCTAGTACCTAGTACCAGTACCAACTAGTACCAGTACCAGTACCAGTACCAGTACGTCGTCGTCGTCGTCGTCGTCGTCGTCGTCGTCGTCGTCGTCGTCGTCGTCGTCGTCGTCGTCGTCGTCGTCGTCGTCGTCGTCGTCGTCGTCGTCGTCGTCGTCGTCGTCGTCGTCGTCGTCGTCGTGGTCGTGGTTGTTGTTGTGGTGGTCATGATGTCCGTGTCGACCTGTAGTAGCTGTAGCAATAGCGACGCCATTAAATGGATCATAGGACCGTGATGGACTCCATCTGCTCTAGCTGCTCTGGCTGTGGGCAACCCACCTTTCCGCACAGATTCTGGCTCGCCTGGCAAAACAGCCCAGGAAGTCATCCGCTCTGGAGGGTTCGGGTCGATCGCAAGAAGCCACCAGGATTCACCACATGCTCTCCAAGGGACATCTGTGGGTTGAGGCTTCTTTTTGCGGTTCAGTGCCTCAACCCCTCCGCCCCAATTCAAAACTTCTTGCAGAATCTGGGCTTAGGGCCTGAGGATTTCGTGGCGATACTTGACCAGAAGATTGAGAAGTAAAAGAGCGGTCTAATCCTTCTTTTGAGTGAGTATCGCATGTAGGACGTCAAGGTCCGTTTTCGAACACTTTCACGCAACCCACCCTGCGTCCTTTTGGCTTTGTTACAGTACAGTGCCCAACAACTTCAACCCCAAAAGGCTGACACGCCCTGAAGAACATCTTGTTTGCCCCCTACGCAGCTGGGATTGGGAGAGTTACAGCCTAAACCCTAAACCCTAAACCCTAAACCCTGAACCCTAAACCCTAAACCCTTAATCCTCAGACCCCTCAAACCTAAGTCGAAAACCGTTCGGGTTCTCCACTGGCTGGCAGCTCCTGCGGTTGCCCCAACAAACGCCGCCGTGCACAAACTGCCAAGGCATCTGGGCGATCCAAACATCCTCCCACCTACAACCATCTAGAGGTAATGCGTTTAGGGTTGAGGGTTTAGGGTTTGGGGTTGGGTTTAGGGTTTAGGGTTTAGGGTTCAGGGTTGTTTAGGGTTTTAGTTTAGGGGGTTTAGGGTGGGATGTTGGACTTGAATGTCGTTTTTGGGGCTGCTTGATGAACTTCCATTAGTGAAAGGAAGGCAATGTATCCTCAAGCGACGTATAGGTGGCTCAGGGCTGGGCGACTCCGCGTGCGGGAGACTATGGAAAGCCATGAGCTTGATAAAAGCGTCGTGATACTGCCACGGCATACATGAATCGCCATCGATGCCCTGAAATAGTGGAAACAGGGATGTATGATCTTGATCGAGAACTCCTGCCTACCGAATCTGAGTAAGAGGAGATGCAGCACTGTTTCCGCACCATGTTCCATTCCGCAAAACCCAAACCTTGAACTCTAAACCGTGTAGCATCCCCCCTACTATGTTCAACCGCAAACGTCCAGGAAACGCTGTAACAGAACATCAGCAAAAAGGCCCTAAATACCTGGAGCAAACCCAACTAAAGGATACGAAAGGCTTCTTCAAAGAATCACCACCCCGTCCACGCTGCGCGCCGGCGAAATCGAGCGTGACACGACGAAGACGGATGAATCCTCGGGAAAGTGAGGGGGCGGAGGGGG
This sequence comes from Symbiodinium natans, assembly GCA_905221605.1. Lineage (NCBI taxonomy): Eukaryota > Dinophyceae > Suessiales > Symbiodiniaceae > Symbiodinium > Symbiodinium natans. The sequence continues at coordinate 156,431 of CAJNDS010001413.1, forward strand.
GGAGGGGGGCGGCTCCGCGTCGGGTTCGGTTTCGGGCAGGGGCAAGGACACACAAACACAGACAGCACGGACACACGGACACGAGGACACGCGGACACGCGGACAGGCGGGCACGTGGACACGCGGACACGCGGACGGACACACGGACACACAGACAGAAACAGAGCGAGACAGAGCGAGACAGAGAGAGAGACGCAGAGAGACGCAGAGACAGACAGAGACAGACCAGAGACAACAGAGACGGAAAATGACACAGAGACAGGCACAGAGACAGATGCTGAGACACACGCTTAGACAGGCAGACAGACAAACAGACAGACATGACGAAAACAAGTATGATGCACACACTGACTGCACAGATCGCACAAGCAAGTGATTATGAAAATCACCAGACATGTCCCTGAGAGCCCTCATTGACTGGGTGGTGCCATACACCTAAATAGGCAAGGTATCATCTAACTGAAACATGGGGGATGAGCATAGCCAGAGACGTTTGAGGCAGGATGCAGAAAAACCCTCTTCGGCCCACTCATGAGGGTCCCCCCAGTCCAGCAGCCTCATGAATTGCAAGGCTTCTTGCAAACCCCCAAAACCTGACCCACCAACCCCCCCAACTGGAACACCCCTCACTCCCAAATCTCACCTCCTGAACGCAAAAGTAACAGGACGTTGGGACCCGTACCGGCTTGTCGCCAGAGTCGTCCACAAGGGACCCACAAGAGGTGCCTGGGTGAAAACTTACGGTTTGGGGAGAGTTGGAGGCGTACTTGGGCGGGGAGTTAGGGTCAAAGAAGCACCCACCAGTCCTGGACAGGCTCTGGCCTTAAGGCCGCTCAAGAGAAGAGGGCCCAAATCCCTACCAAACCCCTGTTGGCATGTTGGCCCTCCGCTTCCTATGCTGCTCCCTATGTATTTGCTCTTGAAGCTGAAGCTGCAAAGCCCCACAACAGCCCTGCACACCCCCTGAAGCCCCGCAAAAAGAGCTCCCAAAGAGAAGAGAGTCGTCGGTCTGCTGCCCAAGCGACTCGCCGAGGAGCTCCGTCTCTTGCACTTGGAAACGACCTCCCCACAGTTCTTCAAAGGAATCGCCCCGAAAAAGCTGCTAAGCTGAAAGGTGCCGTCCTCATCCGTCAACTTAAGTTGGCAATGTGCCATCCCTTCAGCGACATGAACACTGCACTGTCGAAGTCTGCTTGAGATTTCAAAATTTGGTGATTTCATGCCGCATGCTGCTAGTTGCTCGCCTGCACACAATCGAGAGATGAGAACGCCTCTTCAAATGTTCTGGCTGCTTTCCTGAGCAGAATTTTCACATTGGGAGTTGAGCTTTGGGGCGGGACGAATAAATCTACCGAACTTGAATCAATGTGTCGTTAGTGTACTGTAGGCCTTAGAACAAGATCGATACGGCGTGCAGAGGAATGCTCAAGTGTCGATAGGGCAGAACCAAACGCTCAAAGATTGCACCGTACGACACCCACCGTACTCCCCACAAGCCCTTGATCCGCTTCATCATGATCCCTTCTGTCCGTCCAAGAGGGCGCAACCGGCACCACCCCTCAAAAGCCCAGCATCTTCCTCACTTTCTGGATTTGGTGTGCAGATGGCCCCAGTGCAACTGTGGAGTGGGCGCCGATGTGCAGGACTACCTCGGCTTGGACGAAGTAAAGAGTTTCGGGAACACAAGTGCTAGGAGACGAGGGCGTCCCTGTTTTGTTCTTTTTTTGTGTCTTGAGGGAAAGGAAATGGGCTTCGAACTAGGCTCCACCCAACTGCACAAATGTCGCTCAACAACTTCGGGTCATTCAGGCCTCCTAGTTTTGGGGGGGCCATGTATCTTTCAGTTGCACAAGCTTCTGAAGTTCAGAGCAGGGTCTTATGTGCAATTCTGGCCATGCTCCCTACATGTTGTGCCAACCCAGTGCACCCACCCTGGGTGGACACAAATACGTCTTGTTTTGGCAATGCCTTCTCACTGTCTCTGTCAATGTCGTGATCAACATACCGAGAAGCTCTCTCGTCATTGGCGATGACATAGCAGCTGCCTGGCAAATTTTCGCATGGCATCCGACCAATTCACGGGGCATGAAGGGAGCGAGTCCAAAGACCTTACCACCACCACTTCCCCATTCAGCGGGGCTGGGTGAAAAAAACACCTGGCAGCAAGAGCGTTTTCTCTGCCACCCACTCTCAAAGCCGATGCCGGCATCGCAGTCGTCATAGTTTTTATTGTAGTATGCTATGAAGGGTGGGCAGAGGAGGGGGGAGTAGGAATGAGGGTGGGTGGCAGTAGGAGTGGGAGGGTGAGGGAGTGAGTGAGGGAGGGAGGGAGGAGTAGGGATGGAAGGACGTTAGGGTTCAAGGTTCGTTGATACCTTTTGCCTGTGGTTCCGGGATGCATGTGGCGATGGGTTGTCAGACTTGATGGCCCAGCCTTGAGGAGGGTCAACAGAAAAGGTTCGGGGCTGCGCTGGGCGTGCAAGCCGCAAACCATACCCAATCTGCTCTAGCAACCGTTTGCACACTGACAAAACCTATGTCAAAAGCGTTGCGTCGCTGCAAACCGGCCTTGCTCTCCAGGCAAAAGCGGAGTTCCTGGATCCTTCCACCAAGTTCACGGCTCAGGGCATTGCACAGGAGATTTTGCGTTGTTCTTGTGGGAACTCTCGTTTTGCAGGGCTCCCGAGCAATGGAGTTGAAAACTGGCGTAGGGCGACCTGGCATGGCGCAACAAGTTCAGGAGGCGTTCGGTCTGAGGGTTCTAGGGTCTGTGCTCATTGATGGTCCATTGTTGGTGCGTTCATGGCTCGGAGAACAAGTAAGGCCAGCCGCCGAAAGGCTACACACGCAAGAAGGCCTCAAAGTTGGACCAAATCCCAAACCGCTCCCAACAGAGCCCTGGAGATGTCCTTTGCGCTCATGCGCCATGTGACGCGCGTCGCCTTGGATCCCAACCCCCGGAAACGAAGCCCCGAAATGCGTTTCCGTTGCCGGGCTCAGGGCTCAGCAGTCGCGTGACTTTGTTTCGCACATGTCACACCACTCATTGGAACACATGCAGCAAGAATTCGAGGTTGAAACTGTCTAGAATCTAGCCCCGATAAGTATTAATGTGCCCTCAAACCCTCAACCCCAATGGGCCCAGGTACATGAAACAAGAGAATGCCGCAAGGTTAGTCATGCACCAAATAAGCTTGAACAGGTAAAGTACCACATAGACAACGCGACAACAATTTGTCCAGCCACAAGCCACCCAATCCCGTACTTCGAGACAAGCAACGCAATCGGACCAGAAATCTGCGATCACGCTGCAGAAAGGCAGCTTGATGACCAGGAACCTCAGACGCATCCTCCCATTTAATCGTGTCTTTTGTTATCAGGCACTTGTCGGATATTGAACTGTAGAAGTCAAGCGCTTCTTGGGTAGAAGCCAAGCCACTGCAGGGGCAGCACCCCAAGGTCTCCGAGCACCTGCCACGTTTCGAGGGTCTCAGAAGTCGTTTCAGGGTTGCTCTTTTCGGTCTACAGCTCCCGCGTGCTTTCGGGGTGCTGGGGTGGATCTTGCAGCGCTTTAAAGCACTTTCTAGATACATTCATTGCAGGCGTGAACCTGCAAGCACTGACGCAAGCTTACGAGCAGGCACAATTAATACACAACGAGGGCACAGCTTGCTACCTTGCAAATCGTGAGCCAAGCCATCACAGCCTATTCCGAAAGCCAGGTGACTGCAATAGCAAGAAACGTTATACCGTCAGCGTACAGCTAGAAACTTCGAAAGTGGACCTCTTGAAGCCCTACACCTGTAACTCCCTATAACTCCGTGTAACTCCGTGTAACTCGCTCTTGGCAAGACGGCGACGATTCATGAGGATTCGGACACGTTCTGCCAACTTCCCCGGCATTCTCACAACCCTTCCCCCCCCCCCCCCCTTGCATGCTCGAGTCACTCAAGTCTTCTTACAGAGTTGCGAACTGACTTGGCACTTCAGGCCTTTCGAGTCGGTGTTTATCTTGAGCTTTCGGGTTAGGAGCCCACTTGGAGGTTCTTAACCAAGTAATGTGATTCTAATATGGTGGGTTACTAGGTACAGTGATTATTGGGTTAATAAGTACCCTAAACCCTAAACCCTAAAGTACCATGAACCTCCAAGTACGGCTCACACCTGGCTTCCTGCGGCAGATCTTGGACTCGACGTGCAGCCCACGGATGATACGGATGGCAGCTGTTGTTGAAGGGTTTAGGGTTTAGGGTTTAGGGTTTCGGGTTTAGGGTTTACGGTTTAGGGTTTAGGGTTTCGGGTTTAGGGTTTAGGGTTTAGGGTTTCGGGTTTAGGGTTTAGGGTTTAGGGTTTAGGGTTTAGGGTTTAGGGTTTAGGGTTTAGGGTTTAGGGTTTAGGGTTTAGGGTTTAGGGTTTAGGGTTTAGGGTTTAGGGTTTAGGGTTTAGGGCCCCCCTTTGCCCATCAACGCGATCTCCCTTCCAACCCCCCGGTTCCTTCTGAGCTTGGTTCACGGGCGCACGAATGGCCCAAGGACCCAGAGACACGAACCTATTTCGTGGGCACGCCCCGGATGGGAAATTGGGCACGCCGCGCACGCGTGCACAGCGCGTAGCTTGCCGTGCTGTCGAGGATTGCTGATGCCGTGAGCGAAGCTTGGACGCAGAAACGACTCCATGTCCCGGATTCTCTTGAAATCAAGTTTCGGCATGCTGCGAAGTTCTTCGATGTGCAGGATCCTAGAGACAGTCGGCGCCGGCGCGGTGAAATCTGGGAATCTCGGCAGCACCTTGCCACCTCCCAACAGCAACCCACTCAACATCTCACAACCCTGTCACTTCATCTGCCTTGCAATCAACATGTGTAACTGTCAAGCAGGAACCCACCTGGACGTCGCACTCGCCCTTGGCACCTACTGCAAATGCCCGATCCGTGAGGGCACGACCTGGTATCCAGACTGTGCTGTGTTACCCTAAACCCTAAACCCTAAACCCTAAACCCTAAAGCGTTGGGGGTGTAAAACAAGTCTGCATGAAGCGCAGGCCTGCTAAGCAAGAAGGGTGCTGGCAACTGTTTAGAGAATTGCATCACGGCAGGTTAGTTGCCATTGGGCTCTCAAGAGTAGACCTGTCTAGAGAGCAGCTCACCCAAAAACTCGACGATCTTCAGCCGAGTCTGCTCGGAGAGTCGTCCAAACTCCAATTCGTTTCTCATCCCCAACCACTCGTGGGCGACACTGCCCTAAACCCTAAACCCTAAACCCTGAACCCTAACCCGAAACCCTAAACCCTGAACCCTAAACCCTGAACCCTAAACCCTAAAACCTAAACCCTGAACCCTAAACCCTAAACCTGAAGACTTGTGGGGGGCATCAACCAGGCTTCGCGCACAAGCTTCGGGGGTGGGCCTGCAGTGCCCCTCACCTCCACACGGACCGGCTGCTTGAAGCCAGACGTGCACTCCTCTGCTTTGGGTTTAGGGTTTAGGGTTTAGGGTTTAGGGTTTAGGGTTTAGGGTTTAGGGTTTAGGGTTTGAGGGTTTGAGGGTTTGAGGGTTTGAGGGTTTGAGGGTTTGAGGGTTTGAGGGTTTGAGGGTTTGAGGGTTTGAGGGTTTGAGGGTTTGAGGGTTAAGGGTTAAGGGTTTGGGGTTAAGGGTTTAAGATGGTTTAAGGGTTAAGGGTTTAGGGTTTAGGGTTCAGGGTTTTAGGATCTATGGTTTAGGGTTTAGGGTGCGATGATTGACGATGGCGATTGGGGGAGGGTGGGCGGGGATGGCTTTGAGCTCATGTGAATGACGGCGGGGCTGAGAATCTGATAAAGATCAAGAGGCCCTTCATCACAAAAAGCTGCCTAGATCAACCTTCTTCCGGCTATGAGGTGTTGCTGATGTCAGGCAAGGATGGGAAAGATGCTGCAACCCCACCGAACCCAAGCCACCTAAAGAGAAACCCTCTGTCCCCAAACCCCACAACCCTCAACCCTAAACCCCTCTGACTTGTCGCTCGAACTTCCTGAACCAGAACTAAGAATCACAACATGAACTGGCAAAATGAGCCTCTTAAATCAGGATCTGGGGTAAGCGGTCTCTTGGTTGGCCCAAGCAGCAAACAGCCTGAGGTTTGAATCTGGAAGCAACCCAGCCGAAGCCAGCGGCTGAACCGGCTACCCCACTTGAATCGTCCTTCTCAGCCCCGGCCCGCAAGCTCCCAACTCCAAATTGTGCATTCTCGAGCCTAAGCGTCCAACACCTCCCATGAAGCCCTCGCAGCTCTACGCAAGGTCCTCTACATGTCTGGCGACCACCGCGGAGGGGCTCGTCAGCACTGCTTTGTGCACTTCGTCCGCGAAGGCCTCTCCAGGTTTTTTCAGGTACCAGTAGCTGCGAGCAGCCTCCGCTCTCTGGAGTTTTTGTCCACCGATATTTTCTCAACTACGTAGCTTAGGCTACTTAGGAAAGAGAAGTCTTTGTCCAAGCGCTCTCAAGCTCTCCAGAACCTGACTGGAAACATCACCAGATGCCCTCATAGCGGCCCACAGCATGCAAGAAAGAGTCCCCACGGCCCCAGCCGTAACCTGAAATGTCTGAAGCCAACATGCTTTCTTCTTAAGGCAGGGTTTCCGGTTTAGGGTTCAGGGTTACAGGGTTTAGGGTTCAGGGTTCAGGGTTCAGGCTTTAGGGCTTAGGGGTTGGGGTTAGGGCTTAGGGGGTAGGGTTCAGGGTTTAGGGTGTCGGGTTTAGGGTTTAGGAGCTGAATTTCGGAGCCTCAGAAACCCCTTAAATTAACCGCCAGCCCAAAGACACCCCCAGAAGCCTCTCGGATGGCTTTGCAGCGAGCCTGCTGTGCGGCGTTGGGCTCAGGACAAAACCGCAACGATGCCTAAAGCCAACGCGGCACAAGAAAGTGTGACCAAGTGTGCCAAAAAGACTGTTTCGACTGACCATCATGCCAAGGACTCTCACCCTAAACAAACCCTAAACCCTAAACCCTAAACCCTAAACCCTAAACCCTAAACCCTAAACCCGAAACCCTAAACCCTAAACCCTAAACCTAAACCTGAAACGTTAGAAGCCCTCCACGGGCAGAAACACTTGCCGGTGGGTGCCGCTGCTTCGTCGCTCTCATCAGGGCTCTCCTGCTCAAGGCGAAAAGAAGGAAAAGAGATAACAGGGCTGAGGGTTCAGGGTTGAGGACTTGGGACTGATCATGGTTTGAGGTTCAGCAAAACAGTTCTCATGAGTCTTGGTCGTTTGCTTATGGTACGCCATCAAGCCTACTTTTTGTTGAGATAGTTGCTTGGCCAATTCCGTTTGTGCGTCTTGCTGGTCGTTTGTCAGTATGTCAGTTGCGCCCATCCTCAGCACAAATATTTCACCTAGCTGACACAAGTCGGCGACTAGTTAGTCGGCCATTTGGCCTATTTGCCTAGCTGTCTTGCTCGCTCGCTAGCAGAGCACTGCCCCATGAAGACATAACATATTTTCAGGATAATGATCCAGGGAGATACCACACTTTGGCCGGAGAATTAAAATAGGATCTTTTTGCTTTTTTTGGGATTTTTTTTGGTGTTTTTTTGGGTTTTGGGTTTAGGGTTTAGGGTTTTGGGTTTTAGGGTTTTAGGGTTTTAGGGTTTTAGGGTTCTAGGGTTTTAGGGTTTTAGGGTTTAGGGTTTAGGGTTATTAATGATTAATTATTAATTGAATCAATTATTCAGTAGTAGTAGTACCAGTAGCAAGGACAAAAAACAAAAAAACACCCAAAAAAAAACCTTACAAAAAATAGACCTCCTACCACAATGTCAACATCCCTTTTTCCTGCATCAGAAAAGGACACTGGAAGCAAGGCCCTAAACCAACACTCTGAAACAACCCAGCCCTACGCTCCAGAGGATCCAAGCCGTTGAGGCCAAAAAAAAGCCGCCAGAATCGGATCCGCCCATGAGGCTCGGAATCAAGCCCTCAAAAGCTGCTGTAAGACGCCTGCAGGAAGACCTCCTGTATAGCGGCCGCCCTCACAACAGCAGGGGGGTTTTAAGGGTTTTGGGCTGCGCCTCGTGTTGCTTGGCCCCTTTAAGGGCCTTGAAGGTTCTCGGGCTTCGCCTCGGTTATCAAGTTTCGGGAACCTTGGGCTTCTTGAAGAGCCTGATGAAATGAGCGCATCTAAGCCAAAACCATCCCAAACCCCCCAACAAAACTAGACTCCTAAGCCCAAACCCAACAACAAACCATCCCAAACCCCCCAAAACAACAAGACTCCTAAGCCCAAACCCAACCACAACCACAACCACACCAAAGCAGGGAGTGGATGCTGGGGGGAACCATACGTGCCCTGAACCCGTAAACAGCATTTGGGTCCTAGGGCCGTGCTTTCTGCGAGACTTTCTTGCTAGTTTCAGCGACAAGGGGTCAGGGGTGAACCGGGCCAGGTGATATTAGCGCCTCAGGCGTTAGGAACCCTGAAGTCCCGTCCAGCCTGGTCCTTCTCAACGGCTTTCCAAAGGAGAGGCAGTCAGCAATGGCCTCGCGAGCGAAAGCACTGGGAAGGCTTCAAATTCAAGACTTGGGCAAAAAAGGCTTTCATGGGATCTAGGTTTCAGTGGTGTTTACATCTGCTCCACAAACCGATGTCATTCACAGAACCTTGTAGAGGTCTACTCCGGTCTCTCAAACTCTCGCTCCACGGAACCAGGTCCTCGCCGAGGCATGGGCAACAGGCTGGGTGTCGCAGACGACTACGCAAGCCGTGCACCATGGAATTCGGAAACCGGAAACACGTGACCCGGGAGGTAATAAACGCGGATTTGGAAATTGGAAAGCGCGGATTCGAGCGGAGTCGAGAATCGCAACGTGCTTGAAAGCACCCTTCCCCAACCCCCGTCATTTCCTGAATCACATGGTTTGCCTAGCCTTGGCACCCTGCGAGCATCCTAAATGTTCAGGTTGTCTCTGCGTCCCTATTACTATTTACCGTGCGCTGAAAGCCCTGCTCTCAGAACCAAAAGCGCTCTCCAAAAGCGACTATAGCCGTCTTAACATCGTTTTCTACCACCTAACTCCAACAATATCAGCATTCTTATAAGGTGGAGCCCAATAATTAAAACCGCTCCAAGCTAACCGTAAACCCTAGCCCTAAACCCTAAACCCTAAACCCTAAACCCATTAAGGCAGACTCCGCCTCTGCAGCCAGGACCAGCACGGGCAAGGCCTCCTCCACGGCCTCCACAATCGGCTGACTTTCATCAACTGGGGTTTGGGTTTAGGGTTTAGGGTTTAGGGTTGAGGGTTTGGGGTTTAGGGTTTAGGGTTTGGGGTTTAGGGTTTACGGTTTAGGGTTCCGGGTTAAGGGGTTTCGGAAATTAGGGGGGGGTACATTATTTGGGGTGCTTGTTAAAAGGGATCTCCTACTATTTTGGGGATCTATATTCGTTGTGCCTCTATTTTCGTAAACCCCCACATGGGCTTCGTAACTTCGGGGGAGGCGGGCAGAAAAGCCCCCTTAGACCGTAAACTGCACTCCAGAACCCGGGGCGATCTCGTAACAGCTTGGCACACCAGACCCCCACCCCACCCCACACAAAGGAATAGTAGCCGGTCAGCAGAATAGGCTTAACAGCACGAAGCACCTAGCCGGGTCAGGAAGAACCACTGCGAGTCGCCCACGTCACCAGTAGCCTCCTCTGGAGAGAGGAGCGCCAGATGCGAAGTGGCTGCTCGGCGGAGAGACTCCCGCATAGCGACGAAGACAACAGGGCTCTACAGCTCCCCCAAATGGCAAGAACCCGAGCTGCAAGAGGACAGAGCAGAAGAAGCTTCCGGGGCGTGGGATCTTGCCACGAGTCTCGCTGTGTGTATGGGCCCCTCCAATCCGTCAAGCTTGCTCACCAGGGGAAAGGGCTTGAGCTAAGCGGCTCCAGGTTGCGAAGGGTTTGCCCTACTGACATCTGCTCAGGTTCGTAAACCTGCTCAGCCTTAATCTGAGACTTGCAGGACAAGTTAATGCAAACAATCGACACCCATTTCAATGCAAAGACCAAGCCTTCTTGAAATCAGGACGTTAGAAGTCACAGTGCAGCTTCCAGCATTTTAGGAGAGCGTTCTGGGCCCAATGAAGTCAGGGAACAGGTCTACGAGTCGGCTCAGACGGACTTAGTGATTACACCCTGCAGCCCTCAAAACGATGATGCCTTGGAGGGTTTAGGGTTTAGGATCTAGGGTTTAGGGTTTAGGGCTTGGGTTTAGGGTTTAGGGTGAGTTTCTTTGCTAACGAGCATTTGGCATCGGGGCCACATATCTTCTCGTCACCATAGCAGTATGCAGCCCATAATCCCTGGGCGCCTCTTTTCTTCTTGCAGCGGCACACGGCCACGATTCTAGGTGGCAGCCAGGACCCGACCCCCTTTGCATCTAAAGCTAGAGAACCCCCCCCAACTCTCTCTAGCACACGTCGACCTAAGACCCTGAACCTGAAATCCCCCTAAAACCGGCGCCAGGCCCGGCCTGAAAACTCTCGGCGCTCTTGAGACACTACCTGCCGGGCGGCTTCACCGTGGGCAGAAGGCTCACGCGCTGCGCCGTCACCTTGCGCTTCGGCAAGGCCACGGACTGACGCCTCAGGGCTTTAGGGTTTAGGGTTTAGGGTTTAGGGCTTAGGGCTTGGGCTTAGGGTTTAGGGTTTAGGGGCATTCTAAAGAACCTTTTTTGTTTGGAGAACACATGAGAACACGTTCAAGCCATAAACATGCTCTAGGGGCACTGTTGGTGAGGGCTTCGGGATGGATCGAGGTTGCTCACAATTGGCTATGTAGTTTCTGAGCCATCATTCAGGGCTGTGTGTCTAGAGGCGGAAATGAAGGCCCAAACCGAGTCTTGTCTTACGTTGACGTTGAGTCTTGGCGGTTCCTGGCGATGGTTTTGGCGGGGTCTCAACGGCATATTCAGACTCCAAGATGCCAAGAACAGCAAGGGCACGCACAAGGCCGGATTCCAACGGCAATCGCACCAGGAAGATGCCGGAGTTGCTGGGAGCGCAGTGCATCGTGAGGATGATTCAAGTTTCTGGCAAAATGACAGGGGCTTCTGGGAGTTGGGGGGGCTTGGCTAGCCATCTGTCAGCCCAGGAATGGCATCAAAGAAAGGAGCAGCACGCGGGCCAGTCGGCCACAATGTCGGAGGTGGCGGCCATGCTTGGGCCAGCTCAAGGACACAGAGGAGGCCAAGAAGCAGGCTTGCAACGGCTGGACGGCCGGGCAGAGGGTGGTAGCCCTTGGGCAAGGTCATGCAGTGGGTCACCGAAGCTCAACTTGTGGTCACCAAACTTAGTACAGCCGGATCGATGAAGAATGAACCCAAGGCGCCTTAATGGTTCATGCCGGAGAAGATGCCAACCGGTTCCAAAGCCTTCTCAACTGCGCTCTGTGGCAGCTCACGGAGGCAGGACATACAAAATCAGAGCAGTTTTCATGGTGTTTGATGAGGCTGGCATCATGGACAGACACAGCAAGAAGACGGACTACGCGTTGCACCGAATGCCTTGCCACGTCTGGGAGGCCCGAACGCTAGCTGCTGAGAAGGTACGACACGAGCATGTTCCAAAAACACATCTCAAGCTGATAAAACCCCAGATGGAGAACATGGTGCGTGCACGGAGCAGGAAATGTTACGTGCTTTCTTGCTCCGTGCAGCTTCCGAGGCTCAAACAAGGGCGGTGCTCACGGGTAAACCATTGGATATCCCAGTTCCTGGTCGGACCATGTCGGAACCCGCGGTGTCTCGGAGCTTTGATACCATGCAGAATGCAGATCGACTGGGCCGCCGTATGGGACTTGGGGCGGACATCATGAGGGGAAGTCGACTACCCGTGTGCAGTAAAGGGCAGTTTTTCCCGGCAATCAACACGAGAAAGGTTGCATGACAAATGGTGGCGCGCCGGCAAGATGAGTGTCCCTGCATTCTGCGCAGATTCGTGAAACAGTCATGACGATGTGCACGCACCGATCGAATCGTGTTTCATTGTTCCGGTGTCCGGCATTGCCAAAACTACTGCTTTTGGGATGCTTGGTGCAATGACGAGGTAATTAGCGTACTTGGACATTCGAGAATGGCTGCGTGAGGCTGACCACAGCTAGCTCTTCTACGCTGGTTCCCTGGGTACCGTTTCAACTCTACAGATCCGGTGACGCCAGAAACCTAGTATCCCTAGACTGCCACCAGTGCAGAGCTTGCTGAAAGCTTTGGACTTGGAACTGAAGCTTAATGACAACGCAGTTGGATCTGGATTGTCCAGCGAGCAGGGGCCCCTCTAACCACAACTTAAAGCCTGAAGAGGGTCACGAACAGAGCCCACAAAGCCTGGAAGCTCAAACCATTCCAAGACTCCATGCAGCCAAGCTGCGGTTTCACACTGTGTCGCTTTTTGGGCTGCTTCTGCTGCATCTCCCTCAGCAACAGGGGTGCCGAGCGTAGTAACTGAAGCAGAACACATCTCGTTGAACTGTGACTTCGGGCGCAATGGGGGTAAGGGGGTACTGAACCCTGATGCGACCATGTAAACCCGCACAACCGGGTAGGCTCGTCTGCTGAGGGCAGCACTCGATCTCCTTCGCAGGAGGTTAGACATCGGTTTCTGAAACACTTTTATGTTGGGGGATAGGATTGGGGAGACCCTTGGGGATATAGACCCTCCGAATAGGGTCCCTGTTTACGAGAGCCAGAAGAGGTTTGAGAAGGGTAAACTCTGGCTGGTGCTCTTGTGTTGCCTTTGCACACAACTCTGAAGCGAACTTGCTGAGGATCTTCGAGTGGGATAACAGACTTGGGGTGTCTAAACCCTGCTTCACCTCGGCAGTCGAGCTTCGCTGTCCCGAATCCCTAAACGCCAGGCTCAGACCAAATTCATGGCCACCACTGCCAGACAAATGAGCCCAGGAAAAAGTCGGATCATCGTGGCTCCTGCTCAAGGTCCTGGACTTCATTCTCAAGGCGCGAGCGCACTCGCCAAAGCTGCTCCTTGGCCGTGGAGCTTGGGCTTGGGGGGTTCACCGCGCCCAAGGGTTTCGGAGGCTTGCGGCATTCAATGGGCGTAGAAAGTTGCGTGCTGCTTCCTTCAGCCGAAGTGCGCCTGCAACTTGTGCGCTGGTGTTGACTACTGATATGTCTGTCGTGGTCCTTGCACTGCTTCATTCTTTCGCAAAGGCTCCTGCTTGAAGGGTTCAGGGTGCAGTTGCTTGCATTTGCAAAACGTTAGGGCGTTCCTGTCAACAGTTTTGAGTGGCGCGATAGCTTGTCACTTGCAGGACAAGATCCTGTTAAACTGGCGAAGAATGTGAGAGCGCCAACGATTCAAAGCCGAAACCAAAAACCGCAAACACAAAAAACAAATGGTTGAAGTCGTGCTCAACGCCATCCCGCCTTCTTCGTGCGATCTGGCTTGTTGCGATGAATCAGCTGCCGCAGCTTTGCCACCCGCTCCTTGGCATGCTCGCTGTTCTGGGCTGAGGGCTCAGGCGTGTTTAGCCATGCTGGGTTTTAAGTTTAAGCTTTAGGGTTTAGGGTTTAGGGTTTAGGGTTTAGGGTTTAGGGTTTGGGGTTTGAGGCTAGCTTGGAGGCTGGGGTTCTGAGCCTTAAGATTGGGAAGAAAACCTAGCCATAAGACACTTGGAAACTGCAGGCCCCGAAGCCACAAGAGAAGAGAAGAGAAATGCGAGGAGGCCACCAGCCCAATGCAAGCACATCAATATGTGCACCCCTCCCTCGCTCCCTGCATCCCTTCGCCCATCCCTGAAAAGTGCACACTGACAAACACGTGCCTCGGAAGCCTTCATGGGTTCTTGAAGGGCGTTCTTCGTCCTTGGAAAACTCAAGTCGTGGTTCATGGCGGGTTTAGATTTTAGGCGTACGGTTCAGGGTTTGGGGTTGAGGGCTTCTGTGTCCCCCCATGGTCCATGGTGGTTTGCAGGTTAACGGGCAGGGTTGTGGGGGGGAGAGGCATGGGGGTCGGAGAACGCGGAGCGGGCGCATACCGAGCTCAGCCCACTCGTAAAGCTTCCAAGTCTCGTAAGCCGCAGACAGACAGAGAGCGCGAGAGAGAGAGAGGAGAAGAAGAAGAAGAAGAAGCGGAAGAAGAATAAGAAGAAGCAGAAGAAGAAGAAGAAGAGAGCGTTGTTCTTGCTGACGTCGGAAAATTTGACCATATGGCTTCAGATGCTTAGCACTCCGACGAGTCCCAAAAAGCAACAACAAGTTTGGGTTTGTTGCTTTACAGGAAACAAGATCGATGTCGGAGAAGCTAGGAACACACTCAGGGAGCCCAGTACTCTGCAGAATTTGAAGGAACATCTTCACGAAGCGACTCCATCATTCCAAAGAAGACGAAACCTTGCAAAGCCTCCCGAAACCCCCCTGAACCCTAAACCCTAAGCCCTGAACCCTAAACCACCCTAAACCCTAAACCCTAAACCCTAAACCCCAAACCCTGAACCCTGAACCCTAAACCCTGCCCAGCATCTGATGGAGCTCATTGAGGCTCGCTTGGAGTTTGTCCACCTCTCCCTGCCGTCACCGGAGGAGACGGAAGCAGCTCAGAACAGATTTCAAACCTCATTGTCCCCCTGGCTCTTAGTAGGAATTCGGGCCCCAGATATACCCTTTAAGGGATTGTATAGCTCATAATCTAAGGGTAGTTTACATGGTCCCTTAGTATGGGCCCTAAAACCGGCCTACTTCCCCTGCACAAACCAAGGGCCCATACCTCAGAACCCTTTAGAGGAGGTCCCGGGGACCATCCTAAGGGCCCATGAGTCTACCCCGAGACACAGCAGACTTCAAACTCAATATCCCCCTAAACCCTAAACCCGAAACCCGAAACCCTAGACCCTAAACCCTAAACCCTAAACCCGAAACCCTAGACCCTAGACCCTAAACCTCAAACTCATCATGCTGACGCAGCCGACCGGTCCTGGAGCTTGCGCTGTTGGGCCCCCCAGGGGCCATAGTCCATCTCGCGTCCGATCTCAGCGATTCGACACACGTGTAAGTTTCTAGGATGGCCCTTTAAAGCCTGTGAAAAAATATTCCTGTGATCCCTCTTAAACCCAAAAAGGGAAAATATAAAAAAAGCCCAACGGCCTACCTAGAATTTCAGGGTTAGAAGTGTCTGCAAATTGGCCGTAAGACACGCGTGCATGGCATCATGGGAGCAGTCAGAGACAAGGTTCTTCGTACATCTAAACACGTGCACAAGCGTCTCCTCAAGTGCGAATACAGCAGTCCAGAGTCCCCGAACTCTAAACATCTCAAAACCGCGATCGAATCTTGAAGCATGGCAGCTTCTATGTAGGGATCTGGGAACCAGGTTATCAGTTCTCTGTGAGCAAGGGGTCAAGCACACTCTCCTGTCTAAAGGTTTTTGCGGGTGCATGAGTAACCGCGAGGACCATTCCTCCGGCCCCATTTGTCTCAGACCCGAAGATTAACCCTGTTAACGAACTCCAAGCACTTATGCCCTCAAAGCTTAGGGCTTCTGTTCCACATTTACCGCTGCACTCTCCGAGTTTAAGATGACGCCTTTTCTAGATAGCGCGCTCGAGAAACGAAGAGCCGGCCCGCTCACACCCCGTGCTACACCCCCATCTGCGGTGCAGCGACGGGGACAACTGATGGTGTAGTAGGATAGAACATTTGCAGAGCCTATAACATTCTTCCTTAAACTTGCATTGAAGTCACGTTCACAACTGTTCACAGAGTCTGCCAACCCATCAACCCTTCCTCCCGCAATTCCTGTCAGCTCCGACCAGGATGGCCGCCACACTGCCTCCACAAACGGGGTACTACCGGCTTTCGAGTTGCGGGAGGCTTGAGGATGCAAGGTCGAGTCGCACGAACCGTTTTCGAGCGTTCAGAAGCTACATGATTCTTGCATGTTCTGACTACACTACTGATCACTGCATCATCCAACCCTCAAGTGCGAGCTATCGTGAGCTTGGGGTTTGGGCTCTGTTTTCAGTTTGCAGAAAGGGCATTCTGGCCTCCAAATCTCTGCGGCAACGCGGTCATAGATTTGCTTCGCACGCGGCTGCTTTGTTGGGAACTGATGCCCCTCCTCGCGAGGTTTGAGGCGGCCCAACATTAGACCTACGGACATGGACGCAGCTGCTACTCCGGTCTTCCACTTTGTGCTTGAACGTGAAGAGTCAAGTGACACCCTCATGAGAACAGAACGCAAAACGATCACTAGAAGTCACGCGGCCTTGCCAAGGTGACGTACTTGCGCCATCAAACGCGGAACATTCTACCTCCCTAAACCCAAACTAACCCAAACATGCGTCCTCATGTGTGAGGATCACAGGGTCGACGTAATACTCCTGGCACAAAGCACATATTGGCGGAGTTGCAACTGAGTGACTATAAGTGAAGGGAGGGTGAGGCCTCACTGAAACCCTTGAGTTATGTTGTCTCAGGAATGAGGAATATGGGCTAATTAGGCTTGAGGCCTGTAATGCAAGGTTGCACCCAGGTCATGAATGCAACGACGAAGCCCAGAATCCGCAGTACACTGGTTGGAGTTCGGAGCTTCCATTAAAAGGATCAGAGAGTGGCCGAGGGGTTTTACCACGGTTCAGGGTCCACCGGTCCACCCATGCCGAGTCCTCCTGCGGCTTGTAGCCGAAGCCGTCACGGCCGTAGTCGTAGAATTCGTCCTGCTGGCCGAAGACATGCACCTGACGTCCCGGGGATCCCGAGAACTGCAGCTTTGAGGCCTAGACCTGAAGCAAGTCACGCCTCCAACGGCGCAACACAGCTGTGCCGAACCATGCGTACCGTGGGAGGGCATCTGCTTCGGCTTGACTTTACACCCTGAACCTTCTCACGATGCCACGTGTAGCATCCAAATTTGGGATCCAAACCATTCCTGCATGAAGCTAATCACGAAAAGAAGCTCCGAAATACCTGAAACCGCTCCCCCACGAAGGTTGCAGCCAAGACGCGGTCGGATGCGGCAGTGGCGTGTCAAAGAGATGCATGTACTCCTGAACACACAGTGCGACACCCTCAGGGCCAAAGGTTCAGGCTGAACTTCAAAACCGGAAACCCTACCATGGCCCTACACCCCTAAAGCTCTGTGACCCTCTTCAATACAGGACTCCGTTTGGCCAGTTGTTGCTTGTGCTCACAGTCAAGTCTGCAAGGCTGGAAACGGCATGGCATGGTGCCCTGGAGCCTTGTCGCGAATGTGCATGCCACAGAAGAACACCTGGGCAATAGGACTAGCCAAACCCTAAACCCGGGCTTCGCAAATTCTGAGGGCACCTTGATGAAACAGCAGCCCAACAAACTCAACCCATCCAAAAAAAACACTGAATGGACAGCCCCAAAATCTGGTACGACAGAACGAAGTCGATGGTGGCAAGGCAAGCCGCTCAGTCTCCACTTGCAACTGTGATGGATAGCTTCGTTGGCACAAGTACCATCACAAGGCCTGTGCCCGTCACCCTGCAAATAGAGCATACGAACCGACTGGAACAGGGCTGCCCACACGCACACATAACACAAAACACACACGGAGAGAGGGAGGTCAGCCAGAGATTGTTGTACAATGGTACACTGACTGGAGATGACTGGAGAGACCTCAGTACAGGAGAGACCTCAGTATAGGGGAATCCCATCGGGACTCCTGGAAAACATTGCAGGTACATGGAGCTAGCCAAACTCCACATCCCCTGATGCTTCATAGCTTCGTTGGATTGGGTAGAAGCATCAGGCCCAATCCCCCTGCGGGAAAATTCGACTCATGCATAAGCTCTCAGCTCCAAACCCCTTAGCTTAGAATCAGGGTTTACACACACACACACACCCCTCCTACGAGGGGAGACACAGTGCATTCCAAGGCCACAAGAGATATGCTGCACGCACACCCTCCGAAGAGGGAAAATCCTGGTCTTGTACCTTTGTCACCGGTGAGTCCTCCGCCACAGGCCCGTCGCCGCCATAGGCCCTCCTCCTCCAGCACCGACCTTAGAAATCCTTAGTGTCGTCGTCATCATCGTCGTCAGAGACCTCCAGCTGCCATGACAGGCCCAGGAGCGTCCGGGAGATCCCAGCTGCCACCGCCTTGACCCAAGGCACCTCCCATCATCGTCGTCGTCGTGGAGGACCCCCAGCTGCCACAAAGGACCCAGGAGCATCCAGGAGGCCCCCGCTGTCCACAGCGACCCAGAGCACCTCTACTTTTAAAGAAAGAAAACGGTCTATTTGCAACTGAGGGGCAACCACCGGAAATACGACTCGGGTCGAGACCCACGAATAGAGAGTTAGACCACCTCGTCTATGTCTCACGACTGGGCTTACGACGCCCTTCAACAATTTCCGGTTCCGCCCTTATTGGCGACTTTGAGCTTCAGCCGTGGCTGGTACCTCGAGAGAGAGAGAGAGAGAGAATCCGCTCATAGCACTGGGTGCCTACCAAGGCTCATCTGGCACTGAAGCCTCTCTGTTTACTTGGGTGATCCCCATCCAGGAATCAGGCAATGCCCAAACGGGTAAATTGCCCTTGGGCGACGAAGCCCACACACGGAGAGAGGGAGGTCAGCCAGAGATTGTTGTACAATGGTACACTGACTGGAGATGACTGGAGAGACCTCAGTACAGGAGAGACCTCAGTATAGGGGAATCCCATCGGGACTCCTGGAAAACATTGCAGGTACATGGAGCTAGCCAAACTCCACATCCCCTGATGCTTCATAGCTTCGTTGGATTGGGTAGAAGCATCAGGCCCAATCCCCCTGCGGGAAAATTCGACTCATGCATAAGCTCTCAGCTCCAAACCCCTTAGCTTAGAATCAGGGTTTACACACACACAAAAAAAAAAAAGAAAGGAAACGAAACCAAAAAAAAGGCGACGCCGTAGCGGCCCAGTGGCGCTCAGTCTCCACGGCATTTGCTCGGCACCGTTGCGGGTGTGATGCCAGCGCATGGAAGCCTGGTATCGAAGCTAGCGAGTTTCTGCATTCAAAACTCAAACAGCTGGCCGGGTCAGACAAGCCCTGCACCCTGAAACCTCCAAGAAGCCCTGCATCCCAGACTCGTGTCCCAAGCCCGGAACGGAATCGAATCCCTGTAGCTCGAGCCTGCTTGGCCGGAGGCTCCTGGCGGAGGTGCCCCGCCAGAAGATGCATCATGATGCAGCCCTGGCGTGTCACTGTGTGGAGAGGCAGGCTTCCAAGATGCGAGGGGGCCCGTTGGCAGGGAGGCGCGATGTTGCGCGTTGGTGCACAATCCGGGATGGCACAGTACTTGTATAGGCCAGTTCCAGCTACTACCCTAAACCCTAAACCCTAAATCCTAAACCCTAAACCCTAAACCCTAAACCCTAAACCCTAAACCCTAAACCCTAAACCCACCCAACAAAAAAAAAATCCGGGAAGTGCAAACGAAGCCTCCCGGCCTGGGAGAACGCCACCACGACGTCCCAAGGCCCATCCTCGAAGATCTGCTCCTTGAGGCGCTCCAGCTTCTCCGGGATTTTATGGTACCTTGGCGAAGAAAGCCGAAAAGAAAGAAGAGACCCTGTTTTAGGGTTTAGGGTTTATGCTGAAGCCAAGCTGTAGCCCTTAAGAGCCGGTTGCCCCGGTGCGTTGTCCCCCTACCCTGCATCCCACCTTGTGGATGTCAGGGCGGGCGGCAGGTGGGCAGAACAAGTTCATGCGACCTTATATATGCTTGAATCACCTTCTTCAGGTTATGACGCCCAATGGCCTAAGCACGAACACGCGTGTGAAAAAGCTATGCGCTGCAACGATGCGCTTCCGCTATACCATGCCAGAACATGCTTACTGCTTGGAGGACTTCGTCAGACCAGCACGCCACCGCAATAGCAATGTTGCGCGATGGGCCTGGAGGATGGAGGGGGGCTGCGATGGCGACGGCACCGTTTTCCAGGAGACACGGGACATTGGTTGTAAGGGAAGGCTGCCCTGGCGGAGGAAGGTGGGGTAGCCGAAAGGCAGAAATCGTCTTCAGGCGTGTAAGCGTTCCTTGGCACAGTGTAGTGTACGGGCGCGCTCTCGTTTGAGTGATGCCAGATGCTTGGGTTAACGCCCGGGTGGACGGCGGATCTTGGACAGAGTTTGCGTAGCCGGCCCACTGCCGGGGACAGGGGGGAGCAGTGCCAGAGCGCAATGCCAGGCTACAGCATGTGTTGGTACAGATGCTCGCCTCCCGGAAGGGATGGACAGCTTGTGAAGAGCGCCCAGCCTCCTGGCGGATGGCAGGCCGAGGGGGGTGCTGAAGCCAAGCTGTAGCCCTTAAGAGCCGGTTGCCCCGGTGCGTTGTCCCCCTACCCTGCATCCCACCTTGTGGATGTCAGGGCGGGCGGCAGGTGGGCAGAACAAGTTCATGCGACCTTATATATGCTTGAATCACCTTCTTCAGTTTAGGTTTAGGGATTTAGGGCTTAGGGTTTGGGGTTTAGGGTTTAGGGTTTAGGGTTTAGGGTTTAGGGTCAGACTCCTTCGGCTTCAGGGCTCCAGCTGAATGTTGGGCTGGGTCTCGAGTAGCGCAGACCGGACACGAGGATCTTCGACGAATCATCGAAGAATCTTCAAGAATCAGGAGCTGTACGCCAATGATGCAACGTGTCATTTTGGGGCAGGGGCCGCACCAAAAGCACAATGGTGATGGTGACCCGGTGTTGGCTTTCAGCTGATTTGCCCCAGTGAAATCCCGAAGAAGCTTTCGGGCAGGGCCCGATGACAGAGTTCTGACATCGGGCACGGGAAGTAAGG
Source organism: Symbiodinium natans (assembly GCA_905221605.1). Classification (NCBI taxonomy): domain Eukaryota; class Dinophyceae; order Suessiales; family Symbiodiniaceae; genus Symbiodinium; species Symbiodinium natans. Next base: position 177,203 of record CAJNDS010001413.1, read on the forward strand.
CTTCTGAAAGAGAGAGAGAACGCACGTTGAAGCATCTCAAGAAACATGCTTTCTCTGCCGCACTCCTTCAAAGCAAATTCGAATACCTCTTCAACGTTGTTCATCGATCAAAGCCCCAACCCTGAAGCCTGGCAAAGCTGACAACGTGGCCCGAAAGGCTTGGATAAACCAAGGTGCTCCACGCCTCAGTCCGTCGAACCACGGGGGATGTGTGTGCTTCGTTACATGTGGAGGATTTGGGGGTGCCGGTTGGAAGATGCATTTCATTTTCGAGGGTTCAGTGGCTGGGGGCCAAGGGATGCTAGGGCCTCGGATCTTCCAGGATTTAGGGTTTGGGGTTTGGGGTTTAGGGTTTCGGGTTTGGGGTTTAGGGCTTAGGGCTTAGGGCTTAGGGCTTAGGGTTTAGGGTGATGCTGGGACGGTCGCCACACTGGTAAGGCTCATAACGCACAAGGCTTTGCATGCTTGCAGACCGCAGTGGACTCAGTGGACTCAGTGGACTGCAGGTCTGACGCCTATCTTACTCCGCACCACATCACCAAGATTAAAGCCGGGTGAAATCCTTGAAGCATACAAGTAAGTCCCCAGGCTCGACAACGGCAACCTCTCTCAACCTCTCTCAACCTCTCTCAACCTCTCTCAACCTCTCTCAGCCTCTCTCAGCCTCTGTCAACCTCTGTCAACCTTTCACCCTTCAACGAAGGCACAACAAGTAAAGCAGTAAACAAACAGAAAAAATGCCTATACCTCGAACTCGAACATTCAAACCATGAACCTAACCCATTTCTTAGGCACAGTAGGATCATCTGGGATTGGGCACGGACGCGGTGTGAGGCTATCTTCCCGGGGTGTGAGGCTATCTTGCAGGGTGTTTTAGCAATTCCAGCCCTCCAAAATCTCAACTCCAATCCAAAATCCGCCTCATGAGCAAACCCTAAACCCTAAACCCTAAACCCTAAACCCTAAACCCTAAACCCTAAACCCTAAAACCCTAAACCCTAAACCCTAAGGCCCCTTCCCGGGACCCGCGCGCGACTTCGGATCGAACTGCTTCTCCCGATTCGGCTTCGTGGTTTTGGTTTCCTTCACTTCATCGTAGGCGACTGAAGGGCAATATCCGCCGACCCCAGCCGGGGGCGGCGTCAGTGAAGACCCACTGCTACGACAGTCCGCCAAGCGCTTGCCGCTCCCACCCCCCACCCCCACCACCCCCATCACACCCGCCCCACCCCCACTCCACCTCCCAACCCCACCCCCCAACCCCCCATTTGTGCGCAATAAAAAAATCTCAGCACACACCACCCGCTCTCCCCCCCACCCCCCACCCCCCCCCCCACACCCCCCCACCCACTTCCCACCCCCCACCCCCCCCCCCCCCACCCCCCCCCACCCTCCCCCCCGCCCCCCCGCCCCCCACGGGACCCCCCCCCCCCCCCCCACCACCCCCCACCGCCAACCATCCACCCCACCTCACCCCAATTCCCACCATCCCCCCCCCTCCGCCCACCCACCTCCCACGATGAGGCAGCACAACGCCCGCACACAACCACCCCACCCCAACCCACACCCCCCCACCCCCCCCCCAAAACCCCCCCCCCCCCCCCCCCCCCCCCCCCCAATGCTTTCACACAGTACACCCACCCCCCAATGCTTTCACACAGCACAGGCCTGCTTCACCCCCCTCACACTTGCAGTGCATGCCCAACCCTCGCGCCCCCACCGCCCTAGCGCCCTGCCCCAAGCCCCAAAGATATGAATTTCGGTTTTATACAGATGTAAAAAGATAAAAGATAACTAAAAGATATCTCCTTTATCTTTTGGTCTTCATGTTTACCAAAAACTCATTATATACTTTAAAATACTATGTGTATAGATATTAATTATACATAGAACTCATTCTTTTTAAATATTCATTTCTACAGCCCTTAACCCTAAACCCTAAATCTCGGAGCCTGTACTGGCTCTGCGGTTTGCGGGGCTGCCGCCCACCCTCCTGTCTCTGGTCGGCGGCACTGGCGGTAGCCGTTAAATCGGGCAGCGCGAGGTCCCCAAGGACCGAGCATTGGCGGACCTTCTAGCCCGGGTCGTCCCGGGAATAGCCTTGCTGGCCTCTGGCCTTCTGCGAAGCAGAATTAGGCCGGACGCCAGTGCCGCCGACCCCCGCGTGCCGCCGGTGAACGGTTTTTTTTTCGTGGTTTTTTGCGCAGAAGCGCGGGGCGAGCAGTTTGTAAGCATTTTGAGGCCCCTAAACTCCGTTAAAATCTCTAAGCGTTTGAGGCTCCTCAACTCCCTTAAAGTTTCTAAGCATGTTCAGGCCCCTAAACTCCCTTCAAATCTCTAAGCGTTTGAGGCTCCTAGACTCCCTTAAAGTTTCTAAGCACTTTTTAAGGCCCCTACACTCCCTTTGTCCTAGCCCCGGGCTGAGACACGTCGCTTATGCCCGCCCTTTGGGGGGCATCATGCTCCTGATGCGCCCCCGGGGTCCCGCCCCGGGAGCCGCTGATGCTCCTGATGCGCGCCTGGGGGTCCCGATAAGGCCCCTAAACTCACTTTTTCCTAGCCCCGGGCTTAGACACGTCGCTTATGCCCGCCCTTTGGGGGGCATCATGCTCCTGATGCGCCCCCGGGCTGGACCCGCTGATGCTCATGATGCGCGCCCTCTGGGGGCTATTTTTGTTCTTCTTTTGGGGTTCTTAAGCAAATCGTAGTAGGGTATCCAAATCTTACATTCAAGATTTGGGGGCTTTTTGAGCTCAGGCCTTCTAGACATGGGCCTAGGGAAACAGTCACAAACCAAGCTTCCCCTTCGTCAGCTTTGGAAATTCGTTTCCGGAGGCACGCCAGACCCCCGACACCCAAACCAAAATCAAGACGCACCACTCCAGACAAAACACAGACACCCACCCATACCAGAACCAACTAGCTGTCGCAAATGGGATCTCTTCGAGTATGTAGTCCTTGAGTGTGAGACTAAGACAGTATACAAGTTCATATTTACATGTACATCAGTATGTGCATTTATACAACGGCTTTGTTTGATATTTCTGAGGCACCTTACAGGGAATGACATCTAAACATCGGAAAATGAAACGGTATAGCAGTTCTGAAAACAAATATTTATAAGCGCCCGGATGCCATAACTCAACTTGAAATGCTATCGGAAATCAAACTCACCTTCCTTTCGAGACTTACAGAATGTGAACGACGATATCTAGCTTGTTGATTACATGTTTGGGTTCCCCTATTCGACTTCTATGAGAATCATAAACCCTAAACCCTAAACCCTAAACCCTAAACCCACCTTTAAGACGGAATGGGAAGATGCCTTGCCTGCTGAGTTTTTCAGGCCCCTGCTGACCAAGATCCGGATCCCAAAGCCCCCAGGGCATACTTCCATCCATCAGTCCCAAAACCCTTGAAAACTATTTAGGGTTTAGGGTTTAGGGTTTAGGGTTTAGGGTTTAGGGTTTAGGGTTTAGGGTTTAGGGCTTTGGGTTTAGAGTTTAGGGTTTAGGGTAAAGGGTATTTACTTCCATCATCTCTACCCTACAGCTACTGGACGTGGGAGCCATCCTGTCGTTTTCAGACAGGTAATTCCGGATAATTCGCCGCAGGCTTCTGTCGCGGGACTCTCTGCGGGCTTTTCTGGGTCACTCCAGGATTCTCTGGGGTGGTACCTCAAGGGCCCTGCGACCTTCTACTCCAAGGATACTCGGTGGGACTTTCAGGACTGTTTGCGGGCTTCTCTGGGACTCCAGTGATAAAGGGCGAGAGTCTCTGCTCCAGGGCTACTCAGCAGGGCAAGCAGGCGAGGAGCATGGTTGACTTAAAACCCAACCTTTGGGAGGCCTTGAAGGATATCTGCGAAAGAAAAACTTGACGTTGAGGACGTCGACATAAATGCTGAACCGATGAGGACGCACGCGTGCTGGAATTTGACCGTCTTACAATCAAGACTCACTCATCCACAGATCCTCCATACATCTGCTTGAACACACTGGGGTGTGGAGAGATCAAGGTGGGACCTTGAAACTCTACATCCAAACAAGGTCAAGCCAGGAACCAAGACAATCCGAAGTACCAGAGCGCCGGAATGAAATCCCCACGTTGAAGTTCGCTCCGCACGCAGATTTTCTATAGTAGTATCATAAGATGCATTTCTCAGGCCAGTCCCGCACCATTGACGCGCCATTCAAGAGAAAGCCCGCGCCCCTCCGGCTCTGTCCGCCCGGCTCGCGGAAACATCGACTTTCAGTACTCAGTTTGTACTATACAATTCAACGAAAATCTGGAGACCCGCGCCATATCCGGGCCATCTGCACATGGCATTAGTCAGGATACTAATGGGTTACATCCGCTTAGGTTCGGATGTTCGGCGAGGCGCAATTTTGGAAGTCGAAGCTCCAAACTCCCCTCCCTGTCTCTAGAGTCTTGCGTGGAACCCTGCACAGCACGTTCCTCGTAGATGGAGTCCATGTACCAGTTCTTCAGCTGGGCACCTCAGGGGTGCTGTATGGGATGAGTGGTTTGGGCTTTGATTTGAAGCCCGTGTTCCGCTAAACCCCTGACCCCCAAGTCGTTGGTCATGAGCGTTCGGCAGCGATTACCTTGGGAGTCTTGAATTATAGGCTCAGCAGGGGTCTTGAATTACAGGCTCAGCAGGTGCTCCTGTACCCGCAACATCCTGTCCTTTCAACTCGGCTCGGCTCTTGTGCTTGTGGGGTGGCGGATGACCAAAACCTCCAAGCCAAACTTTGGAAAACACGCAACCAAACAAATACAAGGGATTAATGCCAGAGTCCTCAATCTTGCAGCTTGCAACCCTCCGCTTTTAATTACAGCTATGAAACCCTGAACCCTAAACCCTAAACCCTACGGCCTAAACCCTGAACCCTAAACCCTACACCCTAAACCCTAAACCCTCAACCCCAAAGCCTTTGGCCAGCTTCTGCTCCATGTCGCTGACGATGGGCTCCCCCTCGTACCAGTTCCAGTCCTTCCGAGAGAAGTTGCACTTGAGGGCTTTAGGGTTTTAGGGTTTAGGGTTTAGGGCTTAGGGTTTAGGTCTAGGGTTTTGGGTTAGGGAAAATACGCCGCTCTTGTTACCAGCGAAAAGCACAGCCAACTACTGCGTGCATTGCACCGCCGTGCCCTGCGAGAATGCTGAGACTTGCAAGAAGTTGATCCGTCGCAGAGCAGGTGAATTCAGCTTCCATTATCCGCTCCGGCTCACTGCAGAAGAACGGCGGTTCGGCAGGGAGCAGGATTCATGCACATCAAAATCCACGTAAGGCTGCCTCAACACGGCATATGTCAGCAGACCAAGACGGTGGAGGGAAGGTCGCAGCCAGCAGCACTAGTGAATATATCGGTGCACGTTAATACAAGTTGTAACATGGCCATGCATGGTCGGCCATGCCATGCCATGCACATCAGGACTCGAGGCCGCAAGTGAAATGCTTCCCTGCGGGTCCTCTGAGCCCTCGATGAAGGTCCACTCCTCAAAAAGCTCGGAGCATTAAGTGCCATTCGGGGATGTTTGGAGTCTCAGAGCTGTCTGCGCACCGTCCCCTCCCCTCCATGGTATCCGGCTAGGCTGTAGGGTTTAGTTTCACTCTGCCCCCGTGGTTCAAGGTGGATTTGGGGTTCAGGGATTAGGGCTGCAGGTTTAGGATTTGCACTCCCCGTGGCGGAATAAGAACATGGCAGTGATGTTGTGGTGGTGGTAGCACCGTGATACTGATCTTATGGTGGTGACGGTGGCGTGGTCGTGATGATGTGGTAGATATGTGCTTGTGGGGGGGGGTGTTGTAGAGGCATCTGCAGCAGAGGTGGTGCGCTCTAAAGAGCCCACGAGATCGATACACTCTGAAGCGCGCCCTCCAACGGCTGCTTGGCGGCTGCCAGGTCCCTGCCCACAGCTTGTCGCAAGGCTGCCGTCTGGTATCTGGCCGAGGTGAGCTCATAAGGGGGGTCGCGGATGTTTTTTGAAGAATCTCAGACTCAGGTTTTACCTTCGAGGTCATGCCTACAAGGTCTACAAATGTAGGTTTCAGTCGGGTGCATTTTTGCCAGGTAAAGTGGTAAAGTCACAATGCAATACACTGAAGGCACCAACGCTTGTTTGCTCTGGAACTCTCGGGGGGGAGTGTCTTGCCCGCGCCACTTGGGCAGGCAATGCCTTTTGGCCTGTGGTACTTTGACACTTTTCTTGTCGAGGCGGTGCAGCAAGTCTCAGCCTCGAATTTGGAAATTGGAGGCATTTCGTTGGTATTTTATTCGCCAAGGAAAAAACCCTACCTAGCACGGCAGCATCTTCAGACGCTCAGGTTTCAGCGGACGCCACCCGCGCAAAGTGCTGAAAGACCCAATTTTTCTCGACCTCACACTTGGCTTGGCTTGTCGACTCCCGAGCCAAGCTAATGCCAAAAAATGGGAATCTGCGAACATAGGGAACCCCCAATACAGATCCACAAATAGTAGTTTAGTAGGATCCCCTATATATCAAGAGCCCCAAAAAGGTAACCCCTAATTTCGGAATCCCCCGTACGTAGCTTGTGGAGCATGCCGAGCACGATACAAGGAAGTGCAGGTGCCCACCGAGGGCGCAGGAACATGCAATGCTGACCTTGCTTTCCTTAGGTTTCACAAGCAAGCTTCTGGTCTGCAATAGCTCCTCGGCAAGGCGAAGCGCATATACGGACACCATTGCACATGGAAAGGGCGGGGGGGCGGGGGGGGGTGGGGGGCCCTGACATAACAAAGAGTCAAATTGTTCAGGCGGCATGCTTGCATCATCTCAGCTAATGTCTGTCAAATCATGGCCTCCTTCACACAGCATTAATCATTAAACTACTCCAAGCCACATTTTTCAAAATCGGGTACGTTTGCACCACCCATCCAAAGCAACCCAACCTGGTTTTAACCAATACCTTTCGTTTCAAAAGCAGGGTTGTGTTTGGCCCTCAACACAAGACCTAGCAGAAAGAGGCTTCCCAAATGAACAACCAGAACCTCCTGCACGTCAACTGCGAGCGAAATGAAAAGCTTTAGACCTTGTGAATGCCTGGTCTGGATAAAACTTCATTTCAAGAGTCTTATCGCGAAAACTGAAACGAGATGACTGATTTGTTTGTCTCTTTCCAGGCTATGGAGCATTGTCTCCACTGATTTCATGTATCGCTAGCTCTTTACAAACTGCAACCCCAAAAACCTGAACCTGACCACGGGGTGCAGGCTTCAGGCTACAGGAAGCGGAGGGTTGAGGGTTTAATGTTACATTTGGACTTCATACGCTGCAATACCAAATGCATTGAAAAGCAGCTGAGCCCCCTGAGACCCTGAAGCGTTCACTAGAAAGCACCCGGGATGGCCTCAGAACTTCAGTGCAGGAATGGCCTGCCCGGTCGAGGTTGAGATTCAGGACTTCAAGGCTTCAGGTTGCTAGGAGGGGCGCTTTTCCTCTGGACAGTCTGCGGGCGTTGCAGGAAGTCTTTTCCAAGTTTCGGCGATTTGGGCTACGGTTCTTGGGTTCAGCGGTACTGGTTTCGTCTCGGGCGTCAGATTCGACCATTGGGTCGGCGTCCAGAAGCTCGCTCTCATTGCTTCAGCAGCAACGAGCCCACCTTTACACCCTAAACCCTAAATCGTAAACCCTAAACCCTAAACCCTAAACCCTAAACCCTGAAACCTGAACCCTGAACCCTGAACCCTAACCCTAAACCCTAAATGTCCACGAACCCTGCACTCGCCTCCTGTCAGCGCAAGGATGCGCAGCTTGCGGGGGACCATCCTTGGGTTGTGCAAATCAGGTTGTGGCTTTTTAGGGTTTAGGGTTTAGGGTTTACGGTTTAGGGTTTAGGGTTTAGGGTTTAGGGTTTGGGGTTTAGGGTTTAGGGTTTGGGGTTTGGGGTTTAGGGTTTAGGGTTTAGGGTTTAGGGTTTAGGCTCTCGGATGCCCTGGGGTGCGGGGTCAGCAGTGTCTGGGCATGGCTTGGGTCGCAGATTCTGTCGGGACAGCGTTGCATGTGGCATGCGCAACTGCTCATTCTACCGCTTGCAGCCTCTGTGCCTCATAGCCCGCGAATTGAACCCTTAAACATCCGAAGTCCTCTAGCCAAGAGACCGAAATGATGACCACCTACTTCGACTATAAGTCCCAAAATCTAAAAATCAAAGCCCTTCGAAGCGCAGCGCCCTCACCATCCCACGCTAAAACACTTCGCCACAGCTGAGGTGCTGCTCCATTTCAAGAACGGGTGGTGCCGTAGGCTTCGCCTCGGCCCCGGGGAGCTGCGGAGCTGTAACGACTTTTTCGAACCGGGTGTTGTGTGGCAAGGTATCAGGCTGGATGCCTGAGTCCCAAGCTCGCTATCCCCGTGACCCATGCCCAAAAATCTACACCTTGAACACCCGGCATGCAACCCTACGTGAGTACGTGTAAGATCGCCAAGCAAACTCTCGGAAACCTCAAAGGCTCCTGTGAGAAAGGACCCCACTGAAAAGGACGCCGCGGGGCCGGCCGACGTGGGCGCCGCCATGAGTGGAGCTCGCTGGGGTCGTAGCCTTGCGGCCATGGATGAGATTCTGCTGTGGAGTGTCGGTATCCAGGTTATTTGTGTTCTCTAAACGAGGTTTGGTACATGTTTGAGGACTGCTTCAGATTGCTTCAGCAACCGGGCCTTCAAGAATTGAAGGTCATGTCGTTCCTTGAACGGCAGTCAACTGTGAGGTGGGATAAAGATGAGACGGCTGACTGAGCTGCCAGGGTGGTTGGGGAAGCCAAACGATTCGACTGAGAATGTGAGGCAATCTTTCATTTTGCTGGCCTCTCTGAAAAGGTCGTAGCAGCTGCTAAGATGCTACAAATCATCATCGCACAACGAGGGTCATAATACATGGGATGAAGCCCACCGAATACTGCAAGCAGGACTCATCAAGGCTTCTTTGCAAAGATTTGGGGTGAAGCATCTTTAGGAGACAGAATCAAGGTCTTGAACTACCTGGGATCCTTGAGCCTTCTTCCTGGGGGGGTCGTGCAAATTGCCTGCAGCGATGGGAAGTCCACAGCAGGCCCGCACTTCCTTGGCCACTTGGGCGTAGAGCACGCCTGCGCGTCCCCCAAAATGCAAACCCGACGCCCATGACCCAGACAAGGACCTGAACGCCCCACGCAAGGACCAGGGGCTTACTCCCCTAATGAGCAGGTGGCTCCTTGGGCGTAAGGCTTGGAGGTCTTCAACTTTTTTCCCGACCGGTTCACTTTCGGGGTGGCTTTACATCGCAACTGCAGGGCTTCAAGTTCTTGGATGTTGCAGAAGAATGACTGTTGGGGGTCACTTTTTGATGTGACTTTTCAGGGGTTAGCCTTTAGAGGCATTCTGTGTGTAATTGCAATGGGCCCGGCTTGCTTCCAGGACGGAGGATTCTCAGGCCCCGACTAACCTCAAAGCCGAAACTAGACTCCAAACCCGAACCGTGAGGCTGAACCCTGAACCCCCCAAACAGTGCAAAGAACAGAGTGTGTAGTTAGTGGTGGTAGTTGTGTGCAAGTTTGACCCCCAACAACCACCCGTCAGGCTTTTGCTGGTCTTCTTTGGAAGTCGTTCTCCTGTTGCTGGGGGTTTGTTTCCGAATCTAAGGCCCGGAGTTGTTGGGGTTTGGCTGGTTTGTGCTGTCGGGCCTTCTTTGGGACATTTGGGCTTTCAAATTCTTTGCGTCTGAAGGTTTTGCGCTCAAAAACCGCACTTTTGCCCCTGCGGCGCCCACAAAGCCGGGTCCGTAGGATTTGCGTGCTGGCATTGGGGTCAAAAACGACATACGGTGCAACGTCGACCTACCGTGCAGATGAACCGACAAACCCGAGCTTCCCTACGAAGAGACCCACAGACCAACGACCTGCTTGTGGCTGCAGCGAGGGCAGACGATGCCCCTCAGCGTGCTCAAGGACCAGCGCAGCCTGGATCAAGTAACCGAGGGAGTTGGGCATTCCGAGTGTAAGGAGAGCTTAGGGACTGGCTAGGGCTTTTCGGCTATGGCTTCGGTCGACATCTCATCGCGATGTGAGGCTTTGGAGCCCGAACCCCGAACAACTGCAACCCTGCGAAGAGGTGTTGCGCATGGGTTGAAGCATGCTCTTCAGCATGTTGAGGGGGTGTTGAAGGGCTCGAGAATCGGGATCGGAGCTTGAAGGCTTGAAGGCTTGTGCTTGTAACTTCGGGCGGCATGGCGCAGGATTGACTGGACGTACCCCAGCACAACAAAACGGTCGCCTCGTAGTAGTCCTCGGGAGCCAACCGCCCTGCACCCCTCGGAAGGCTGCAAAAGAGACTCTGACCGCATCTGCAGGGGTTAAGGTGAGGGAGCAAAGTCTGACCAAGACAGGTTCAGGGTCTGAGGCTGGAGGCGCCGCCCTCTCTTGTCAGCCAAAGTGCAGCTTGTGGGGTCCTACGACCCTTGCTGTGTCCTAAAACCTAAACTCCCAAAACGATGAGCTCAGGCTGAAAAAATATGATCAAAAACTACGCCCTGCAAAACAAAAGTCGGTGACTCGCCAAAACAAACCCTGGAGCTACAACTGATTGGAGGTTCTCAAGCGGCAGATGTTTAGACCCATGTGGCACAGCCATGCTGCCTGCGGCCATAGAAGTAGTATTCGTCGTTCTTGCCGAAGACGTGGATGGTCCGGTGCACGACCTGCTCATTTTGGGGGGGGAGGCCAGGGTTGCAACTGTAGCGTGGCCCTTGTGTCAGAAAGCCCTGGCATGCCCTGGCGCACACATGGGACACAGACTGAACTGTCAAGACTTTACGGCCGGGCTGATGTTTGCTGTTGATCCCACTCGCAGCCTTCGACCCGTCAGCAAAGGCGGACAGGAAGCGGTCCTTAGCCAGGCATTTCGCGCTTTAATCAGCTTTCCAGAAGAAAGCCTATAGATGTTGGCCAGCTTTAGTTGTCGGCGTTTAGTGTGAAGGGCGGGAAGTACCTTCTTTCAGTTTTTGCAGGAGGCTGGTCGATAGATAGGTCAGGGTCTTTTCTTGGACGTAGTTAAACTAGCAGGGTTCAGGGAGCACCTGCTCAGTTCCTGCGAAAAGCTGGGGGTTCCCGGGGTTCCCGGCTGATTCTGGCACACCCGGGAGAGGTTTCGATTGGCCTTTTTGGCTTTCTTTTTCTTCTCACGTGAAGGGGAAAGGGGAAAGAGAGTTGAGATCTTCGCAGCGGCAGCCTTTGACTGAAGGGTTCTGAACGTGACCAGTAAAGCCTGGATCCTAAGGTCCTAAACCCTGCATAAACCCAGATCCAACAAGAAGACAATTTGCATGTCGAGAAGCATCACGAATGGGCAAGGAGCCAAAGAAAACCGTCACTGGCCAGGGCCTCATGCTGGAGGGGGGGAAGGGGGATTGGCCTGATGTTGGGGCCTACCAGCTTCGAAAGACCGAGCTGCTACTAGAAGTTTTGAAAGCAGTTGAATGGCAGAGTTTGTTTCAAACGGAGTTGGAGTTCTGTCAAACTTTCGATATTAAGTTTAGGAGTTAGGAGTGTTAACCAATGACAGTAGGCCCACAAGCAATGACAAGAATACACATTACAACCTGATAAGGGGTCGCTAACACGAATGCAGACGCCTGTCACGTACACCACGAACATAACAGACGCAACACGCCACACGAGCTCGGAGCTAAGGTGTCTGACGTTTTCTTGTCTACATTTTCTCATCTCTCAGCTCAGTTCTGTCTATCTTTCATTATTTCCTTTGTCCTGTTGTGTCTGTTCGTCATCTCATCTCTGTCTTATGTCCCTCTTTCTTCTGTAAACCTCTCTCTCTCTCTCTCTTTTCTTCTTTCTTGAGGGCGAACCGTGCACTTGGCGCGCCCCCCGTTTGGGGTCTGTCTCTCTCTCTCTCTCTCTCTCTCTTTCTTTCTGCGCACCTAAACCCCCCTCTATTGAGGAGGGCCGCCCGAAGGCGTGCGTTACAGGGTTCTACGGGTGAACGGATGCTGTGGGATAGCTGGGAACCTGCTCCAATGTTAGGTCTCTCTCTCTCTCTCTCTCCCTCCCTCCGAGTATTCGAACGACGAAGTGACGCTTTAAACAAACAACGACAGTTGCGCGGATGGGGGATCGTAAACGTCAGCACTTTTGCTGCTCGAACGGAAAACGAAGCTCCAAAAGTGACGACAGCTACAAAGATGACGAAATTTGGGTGCCTTATCCCTTCTTTCTTCTGCCTCTGGGATCCAAGTGGTTTTTCGGCACCATGAGGAGAAAAAGCAGTTCTGCTGAAGCTATGCGCACCAAGGCACTTCAAAGAAATAAGAATTACACGTCTGATGACACACCGGCAAAATGGCTGGGCGGTTGCTGGACGGCCTCACGAATCTTCCAAACAGTTTTCTTTTCGAGTTAAAAGACGGGGTTGAGGTGATTCAGCCCAGATGCACAGGTTGTCTTTGGCTCAGGAGCTTTGCAGCTGCAAGGTGCACCACCTCTGCTCAAGGAACAGAACGGCCGGACTGATCAAAGTCAAGGCGATATTTGGGTGTTGGACGTGTCGGCCTTGGAGTTTGGGCTTGAAGGTTTGGGGTGCCCGATAGACCTGTAGGAAGGGACGGCTACCGGCTTCAACCAAGTCTCCGCCAAGGCCTGAATCAAACCGCACCAACCTCCAACACACGCAATCGGGACCAGAACTCCATGCCGAATACATTCGGTACGTAAGCAGCTCAATATCTAACGGTACAACGCAGCTGGTAGCAACCGTAGTAGTGGTAACTGTGGCTTTCATGTCGAATCCAACGCTACACAATGCTACAATGTAAGGAAACCCTCACCGTGACTTCACGAAGGCTAAGCTTTCCGAACAAAGGCCGTCTTCCAAGCACGAAATGCGACACGAGAGGCGGGAAGGGCCCCCCTCCTAACTGCTCTTGTGCGTGTTACGTGGGGGGTTGCTGTGGTAGTTATTAGGATTGTTTAAGGTCTCTTTTGCAAGCAAAGCCACGATGCTGCCCTCGAACATTGCCACAACCTTGCTGCCGAGAATTCAGATGGAATCGCAAACGTGCACGGTGCAGGTTTGGGGGGGTGTTGCTCCCAGCAAAGCGCTCGTAACTCCCTGCAGCCGCTTCAACCTATACATCTAAGGGAGATCGGATTTCGGGTCGTTGGGGGGCTAGTGCAGTGTAGACTCGTCAGCCCGCTTCTGTTAGGAAGGAACCTGGCTGCCCCTTAAGAGCGAGGGCACAAGCACTTGCAACCTTCATGCTTCCGAAGCGGCGACATCCACGCGGGGCCCGTTCAACACCCTGTCAAGAAGCAGCTCGATGGCCGCATCCACGCCATCATAGTTGACACAGACGCCTCTGCAGCATCGGCCCGCTACATCCAGGGAAAACCAGAGAAATGCAGGGATTCAGGATGCGAGGACGCGAGGGTTCCTAAGGCTCTCCTAGGCCCCACTACGCACCTTCGCTACTCGATGGCGGTGACAGGTCTTGCGCAGAGGAGGCTGAGCCAAGACGACATCACAAACCCCCGCGCCTGGGTCCTGCTGTTGATAGAGGTCCGGACGATCCTCTGGGGTTGCACAGGAGTTAAGGCTTGAGGTCTCAGGACTCCCGCGGAAGCCTGAAAAAAGTGGGGTGGGGGGGCTAAACAATGCTAAGCTCTGAAAAGGCTCTGAAAGGGACCCCCCGAAGTAAGGAGTCCACATGCGGCCACACTTTTCCCCGTTTCAGTGGCGTGGCTTAAGGCCGGCGTGCAAAGGTCTGTCAGCGCTTTCAACACACCGGGCCCCCAAACCATCGCCCTTTAGCTTGCCATGTCTCACGCCCTCCAAAGACTGTTGTGATTTGTGCCGTGCTGTCCAACGACATGTGCAGGTCCCAACAAGCCAACTAAAAGCAAAATAAGCCTGCAGACGACTGATGCTCATGTTGGTTCGAGTGGTGCTGAACAGCCCTGGGAAATGAGGGAGGAGCTGGCAAACACTAAACAGTCTGAAGCATCTCCTCCTAACAATATTCTAAGGTGAGCGGAATAATCCTTAGGCCGTTAAGGTGTGGAATACTAGTACCAAGATCTTCAGCAACACCAACTGTGCCAGGAGACTCTCTTGTCGTCCGTGGTGTGCGTAAACCATACCTGCAGGACCAGAAAGTCAAACACCCACCCTACACCCAGAACCTGAACCCACCTAAACCCCAAATCCATCTCAATCCCTGAACTTTAACCAAGGCTGACGTCCAAGGATATCAAATTCACAAAGACGTTTACTGAGAGCGACGACCTGATTCTTTCATAACTTTCTGAGCACCCACAGTTTCTGTCTTCACGCCAGCTTTGATTCTTGCATCCCCTTGCAGGTCCACGTTGCCACATTCCACAATTCCACGTTTCCGCCACTTCTGCAACCTAGCGGACCGTCACCCATGGCATCGCCCCTCAACGCCTAAACACTAAACCCTAAACCCTAAACCCTCCTAACCCCTACCTACCCTAAACCCTAAACCCTCCTAACCCCTACCTACCCTAAACCCTAAACCCTAAACCCTAAACCCTAAACCCTAAACCCTAAACCCAGCCTTGAACTCTTTGCCTTTGGAGAGGTTGATGGACATGGGGTCTGCATCGTGCAGGTCCACGCCGGGCCTCCGCATCGCAAACTCGACGTCACTACTCTTGAGGAGGTTTAGGGTTTAGGGTTTAGGGTTTAGGGTTTAGGGTTTTAGGGTTTTAGGGTTTTAGGGTTTTAGGGTTTTAGGGTTTTAGGGTTTTAGGGTTTTAGAGTTTCGGGTTTTGGGGTTTTGGGGTTGTGGGGTTGAGGGTTGAGGCTGTGAGCCCTGAGCAGCAGACCTGCAACCTGAAACCTGTTTGCACAAGGCCTTACTCCGCACCCTCCACAGCCAATGGGAAATCCGCTCTGCCGCCTGTAAGTCCAGGTAAGTCCCCCCTCCAGAAAATCGAAGTCTGTCTCCTGGCGATTGGCTCTTTCATGGTTTGGCCTTCGGCAGGGGATTCAAGTTTCAGGGTTTGCGTTGTCCAGTGTAGGGCGTAGAGGCTTGGAGTAGAGCTTAAATCGCGATCAGCAACCCTTGCAGCCTTAGGGGAGCACGTTTCGAAATGCGATCGACCACCCTTCGCGATGTGCAACGCTCCGTCACGGAGCCAAAAAACCCTGCGTTGGGCGACTGACCACCCTCGGAGCTCTCAGATTTACTCCGGAGCCCTGCGTTGTGCAAACTTCTGACCGCATCGACAGCCCTTGTCGAGCGAAAGCCGTGTCGCAGCTCCGAAACCCACACGTTTCAAGCGCGAGCGACGAATGTTACGGGGGCACAGCTTGTCGTGGTGCCAAACCCTGATTTGTGACCACGCTCGGATTATGGGAAACGTTGCGATCGACTGCACTTCTCCAACACTGCGCACGCACGCCGCGTCGCTGCGCCGAAGCCGTGCAGTCGGACCACGCGACACATTTTTCCTTCGAGGAACGTGCGAAAACCTCGACATAGCCTTGCAAATCACGTTGTGCGAGTATCGCATGCATTTCTCCGCCTGGAATACATACGAATGCCACGCAAATCACGTGACATCACATGCTTTGTCGAAGTTTAGTTTAGTTGGGAAGTTTCGTACATTCCGTAGAGGGTTTGGTTTTCCTGTCTTGGAATGTGCAAAAGCTGTCGTGTCGGGGAGCGTACGCAAATAACGTTGCGGGAAAAGTAGTAAACGAAAATGTCATCACAACTGGGAGGTTAGGGACTGTACGAAAACATCGCGAATCACATGTTTCCGCAACTTGCAAAGTGCGAAAACGTCGCACATCACATGGGGCTGCTTCGTTTCGTCTCTTTTCAAGAACGAAGACGTCGCCAATTACATGGGGGAGGGTTGTTAGCTATGAACGCAGAGTTAACTTGGAAAGTACCAAAACAACGCAAGTCACATGGGGAAGCACTGTTGTCCGTTCTGCTTCTTGAGAACTGCCCAACAACACGCCCGCCACAACAATAGCACAGCCACAGCACCACCACACCGCCCACCACACCGCCACCACACTCCACACACACCACTCTACATCACCCCACCGCACCAAATCATTGCAAACCACCACTGCCGCCTCCACCACGATCACTACCCACACACCACCCCCACCACCACCACCACCACCACCACCACCCCACCACACCACCACCCCACCACACCACCACACCACCACACCACCACACCACCACACCACCACACCACCACACCACCACACCACCACACCACCACACCACCACACCACCACACCACCACACCACCACACCACCACACCACCACACCACCACACCACCACACCACCACACCACCACCACCACGCCACCACACCACCACACCACCACACCACCACGCCACCACACCACCACACCACCACACCACCACACCACCACACCACCACACCACCACACCACCACACCACCACACCACCACACCACCACACCACCACACCACCACACCACCACACCACCACCACCACCACCACCACCACCACCACCACCAACACCAACACCAACACTAACTCCACACTCCACACACACCACTCTTGCCATAAGAGCCTGAAATTCAGAAATCAGACTCAGTTCGGCCCCCCTTGAACTCAAGCTCAACGGAAGGGCTCTCTGGTTTCTCCTTGCCGAATGCCGTCTTCAACCCAGATATCCTCGGCTGAGAAGCGCTGCGGACATGCCATGTTGTTCTCAGGCCGTGCTGGTGGCTGTTGTTGCGAGTACATGCACCTTCCTTGCGCTGCTTGTGCCTGACTCTTGAGCCGGATGTTGAGGGTCGTGTCTGGACTGGGGGGCCTCTCTATGGACTGCGCTGAGCGGCTGGAAGTTGGCCAGGTTGGCGTTTGACTGCCTACCAGCGGAGTTTATGCGGACGGGCTTGGGTTCCGGACTGTCCAGCTGTTACATGGTTGATGCTGGGGGTGGAAATGGGGTGTCGAAAGCCAATCCGTGGCGAGGTCATCCCTGTCTTGGCATCCTCTAAGCCTCCCACGAATGCCTATGGGCACCTTCTATGGACCCGGTAGACTGCCTCGGCACGGCGTATGATGGACTTTGGCCCATCAGGACTGTTTTTGGACCCCTGAGGACTGGTGATGAACCTTGTATGAAGCCCGTGGAACTTTATAGCCTTGTGCACCTACGCCAGCTATGAACCTCTTGCAGTCCCTTTACTAGTGTGAAGATTCTTCTACTGAGTGTTCAAACCCTGCGAAATTCTGTGTCGCACGCTCTCTCGCACCTCGAGCGTGAAAGCCCCTACAGCAAAGACGCAAAGTAGCGGCCCTTCAGCTCTCCAAACCCCCAGCTTCCTTCAAAACGGCCCAAAGAGAACGGCACAACAAACGACCAAAAAACCCTAAACCCTAAACAATGTTCCCTAAACCCTAAACCCTAAACCCTAAACCCTAAAGCCTAAACTCTAAACACCCTATAGACAACTCGTCACTCGCAACGCGGCCTCCCGTGGAGCACCAGGACCTGGAGGCGTTTGCGGTCCTCTGGGGCGACTTCCAAGTCCTTCAGGTCAGATAATTGGGGGGTCTAAAGTCGGAGGGGCGTAGCAGCTCAAAGGAATAAGGTGCAAGTTTGGCCTCTAACCAAGGCTTACGGATTTGGGCTTCGGCATGGTTTGTGCGGCTAAAGAAAAGAGGGCATTCCGCATGGTGGGAAATGGAGTCATGGGCCAGCCAGTGTAGGGTTTGTAGAGATTAGAGTTTTGGCTTTGGGGCGCAGGGGATGCTACGCGCGCTTGGTCAATCGTTGAGGGCACTTGGCTACCAGGAATGACTCTCGTCACGAGCTTGTGGAACATTGGCTTTTCTGTGGCCCTGTGTCCCTGCTTTACTTGACATAGGTCCCCAAGGCCTGACTCACCATGCTCGAGCAACGCGGATGCCAGTGTGGCCGGATATGCACTGAAGGCTATTTTTGTTACGTGTTTGACGAGCCATATCATGCCCTGTAATCCGGCCAAGCCTTGGGCCAAATAAGCTGCGGAGCCAGTGACACTCACTAAAGACGCGACGCCATGAAGTCAATTGAGGCCTTCAAGCTGAAGCTCTGCGAACGTATACCTTGAAATAGCCCCGAACACGAAGTACCAGTCCTTCAGAGCTGCGCCAGGGTTACGTCGTTGGGGGTTTTGAAGTGAAAAAGAGAAACTTGTCGCCGCACCCAGAAGACCCTGAGATGGGATTCCCTACTGCCACGCACATCCCTTCCAAAGCTCCAAGCAAATCTTGCAGACTCAAAAAACATCAGTAATTGAAACAATACCAAAGAAGCCAGCATCCAGGGGCCCAAGCCTGCTGAAGCCCAACAAGACCCACCAGCACGCAACTCAGAAGGAGCAAGCTCTGCCCCCTAAAGGCCATATGGCATTGTCTCTGGGCATCTGGCATCCATTTCCAGCTGCTGACACCTGGCCTTCAACAGTGACATTGTGGCATGAAAACTCAAGGTTTCCAGGGATCCGAATCCGGAAAGAAGTGCTGCTCAAATTCCAAAGACGACTTTATCATATTTAGCTTGAACTGGTATGTACAGTGATTTGACAAGAGCATGATTCTTCTCAGCAGCCTACAATATCCCGTGCAGGCAATGCAAGAGCAGACACGCGCAAAGACATTTCCGTTGCTCCCACTAGGCTCACGAGGCAACCAATCTGCGCAGGCTTACATCTATTGCTGAAGTGTAGACATTGATCCTTGCAGCCGAAACCAAACCTTCAATTATGTAGTCGTAGACCCCAACGACTTTCAGAATGTTGTCCGCGATCTTTTGCAGAACGTGAGCATTCAACATCTCGCTCCTTCTGTCGAGTCGTGTGGTGTCAACAAAGTTGAGGACTTGTGTGTCCAAGGTGTAACTTTACCAGGCCAATAGAAGCCTCTTACCTTCAGCAACCCGGACCTCAACCCCCAGTGGAATGCGCCGTTGGGGTTTTTGAGGTTTTGTAAACAAGATGACGCACCTGAACAAGCCTAGCAAGACTTGGCCACCGTAAGACCCCATGACATCCCCAGCGACACCCTAAACCCTAAACCCTAAACCCTAAACCCTAAACCCTAAACCCTAAACCCTAAACCCTAAACCCTATTGAAGCTTCAAAGGCCTCCATTTCAAGGCGCTGCTCTGCGAGTTCCCGGGCTTGCACCGCCATGGCCTACGAGGCCACTTGGTGAGTCGGGGCTGTTGGGGACTGCCGAGGAATTTGCCAACCCTAAACCCTAAACCCTAAACCCTAAACCCTAAACCCTAAACCCTAAACCCCACTATTTCAAGCTTCAGGACTTGCGTTTATGTTCCGCATCGTCCCCTGGAGGGCCTTTCTCATCTCCTGCTGCTGCAAGATGCGGTCCCTGATTCGCTCCTCGACTGCGCCCGGCCATGCGTGAAGACATTCACGCCAGGTTTTGTTTTCCGGGAGGTTAGAAACCATGGCTTAAGGGTCTACGCTGAGCCACAGAGAGACAGGGAATGCAAGCAAGCTAAAGTCTCCGGCATGTTACTCCCAATTGTCTTGCTACAAGAAACGTTGATGACAATGCATCTGCAAGGGCCCTGACCCCTCTGGACCTGGGGACCTTGCATGGTAGGACCGTTTCAAGGAGGTCCATTGCGGGTTCAAAAAAAATCATAGGAGGTCCATTGGGCGCGGGCAAGGTCTGGAAACGTTGAGCGTCCACATGTCACATGCCCAGCCAGCATCCATTGCTGGGCGACGCTACTCTGCGTTACGGCTCAGAGATGTTTAGGGTTGGAGTCTGAGCAAGTGTTCAGAGCGCCATGGCAGGGAGCGTAGGCGCAATATATTAACTGTAGCACGAGCCATTGTAGGTTTCAGGTGTCGTGCTACGAATAAGAACTGCAGACGAGTAGCACTAGCAGAAACAAATGAGAAGAGTAGTAGTAGTAGTAGTAGTAGTAGTAGTAGTAGTAGTAGTAGTAGTAGTAGTAGTAGTAGTAGTAGTAGTAGTAGTAGTAGTAGTAGTAGTAGTAGTAGAAGTAGTAGTAGTAGTAGTCGTCGTCGTCGTCGTAGTCGTAGTCGTAGTCGTAGTCGTAGTCGTAGTCGTAGTCGTAGTCGTAGTCGTAGTCGTCGTAGTAGTAGTAGTAGTAGTAGTAGTAGTAGTAGTAGTAGTAGTAGTAGTAGTAGTAGTAGTAGTAGTAGTAGTAGTAGTAGTAGTAGTCGTCGTCGTCGTCGTCGTCGTCGTCGCCGCCGCCGCCGCCGTCGCCGCCGCCGCCGTCGTCGTCGTCGTCGTCGTCGTTGCTGTTGTTGTCGGAGGAGGAGAAGGAGGAGGAATAGTGCAGCAGCAGCTGCCAAAACAACACCAGCGGCGGCAGCAGGAGCAGCAGCAGTGACCAGCAGTGACCAGCAGCAGGTTTTGACCCCTGAAGGTCCAAATGATGGAGCATGTACTGTGCGGGAACAATGAGAATGTGCTGATAAAGTGTAGAAGTGCGCCAGAAAAATTTGAGGATGCCTGCGGGCCATGGGCCATCACTCGAAGGGAAGACTGTGTGATTTGACTAGGCCTGCCTCGGTGTGCAGATGAAGACTGACAAATGTTTATTCAGCCAAAAGTTTCGGGCAGGTGAGGGTTTTTAAGATTCAGTAAGGGTTGAGCAGCAGATACGAGTCCACAATGCAGCTACTGGAAGCAGATTGATTTTCCCTAACCCGTCCTTCGTGCGCAGGTGCATGCATCGTCGGTCCTCGACCTTCGCCCATGTTGGGGGTGGGGTTTGGCCTTCACTTTAACTACGTGCACAGTGAGGCGCCGTTGCCACTACGCTCACCAAACATTCACAGATCGGTGGACAAGAACATCAGCTAGCAAGAGAACAGCAAGGGATCCGTTCCTGCATGTATACTCTGCCTGCGGAATGCACGGCCATGCAACCTCGACCCAAACCCATGGCGAGTGTCCCGATCTCGTCTAGCCCTCCTTTATTGCATGGCATGGCCGCCTGGCCCAAAACCCAGAAGGGTTTTTGGGTTAGGGTTTAGGGAAAAAACCAACACAGAAGCCATACACAAGCACCGTATGCAGAGCGCCCTCCTCCATCGCAAGCAGCTCCGATCGCTGCTGGAGTGAACTGGCTTCCACCTGACAGTGGGCGCTTCACCTTCTAAACACAAAGCTTCAGAGATATTTGCGGGTGGCTTCTTGAACATCCAAAAACCCTCGCTCTTCGGGGTGCTGCTGCAACCCTGACCTGAAGCTTGCAAGAGCCCAACATCGGGCTCCACAAAGCCCCAAATAACCACCCTAAACCCTAAACCCTAAACCCTAAACCCTAAACCCTAAACCCTAAACCCCAAAATTCAAAGCCCTTTCCTCACATGGGCCACCTCCAGGACTTGCCGCTCACGGCAATCCTCAGCAGGTGGACACAACCATTGCAGGTTCTACATGGGATTAGGGTTTAGGGTTTTTAGGGCTATTTGGGGTTTAGGGTTTAGGGTTTAGGGTTTAGGGTTTAGGGTTTAGGGGTTTAGGGTTATTTGGGGTTTAGGGTTCTTAAACCCCCACATGGCTCTACCCTGTTGCTGTACGGGTCATACTGCCACTCATGGAAACCTAATCACGTGGCCGAAAAGATTCCTTGGACTGCCGACGCACAACTCGGTGTCTACACCTTGGTGCTGCAAACACCCTACAACACCCGAATCCACCGCAACCTCGAAACCGGTCTATTTGGCTGTAGCGTTCTTCAGACCTTGGAGCATTTGAAGCCTGTAGAGCTCCAGTTGCAAGGTTTTTTGTGTGTCTTCGGGAATACCAGGTCCGGTGCGTGCATCAGCTGCCGTCGCGCTGCCTCCAACACGGGGCCCACCTCCGTCTCAGAAAACCCACATCGGCCCGCGGACTACCACACCTTCGACGTTACTACCCGCTACCACCGTCTCCCTTACTGCCATGGGCAGAGGCAGCGGCAGCACACTCACACACTCTCTGTCTCTCTCTCTCTCACTCTCCCTCTCTGTGTCATCTGTCACACACGGTTCTGACAAGGCTGCTCAAGTTTCCAGGTGGGGCTGGGACCATCCAAAGCAAGGCATCTCCACCGGAGGCACTAATCTCCTTGGCGAACAGAATCCAAACAGTTCGCAGTTCAAGCCTTCTGGGTTCAACATGAGCCTACGAACAACGGTCAAACATGTAAGGAAGGATCTTTGTGTCATGGACGGCAGCTGAAAACCCATCGGCTTCTCTAGAGCCAGAGACAACGTGTGCATGGACATGCACAGACCAAATTGCTGCATCCTCTCAAGCATCCTCAATTGCCATGTCCTAAAACGGTCGATTCAAGGGTGATTCTGGTCGTTCTGGCTGGAGGCTTATGTGCCAGAAACAACTGGGAATCACGAGAATCGAACCCATGTCGGTCACAGGTGAGCTCAACAGCTTCGCAAATTCGCAAATGGCGAGTCTACGACATTGGGAGTACCTTATTGGGTCCTTATCATAAGGGGATCCTACTATTGGGGCTGTATTCCTTTGGGGTCCCCTATTATTGTAAACCGATATCACTTCAAGGCAAGTCTCGAGGTCGGAGATTCGCTGCAGGCACTGAAGTAGGAGATGCCTGTGTCCAGATGAGGTTCCAAAGCTGCGCGATCTTCCGTATTCTGAACATGACCTTCTGCAACCTTCAACCCGAAAACCTGCAAAGCCATGAACAGAGACGACCAAGTTGATTTTGTCCAGTTTGTCGACAGATGACATGCGAGTCATCCTGACTGTACCGCTGCCGTCGAGTCAGAAACCCAGACGGCTGAAGGATCTAGCGAGTGCAACACGAGGGACAACGCAAAGGGCACCACATCTGCGAAGGAAAAGCGATGCCGAAGTAACTCACAATGACAGCTTGCAACCACTGTCTCTGGACTTGATGGGTCTTGCTGTGGGGTTTGAGTCAACGTCTAGGCTCTACGCGGCTGCAGAGGCAGCACAGCTCAAGGTAGGAGTTTAAGACATGGGTTTAGATTCGTTCTCAGGAGTCGGAGTTAAGTATGGAAAGTCTGTGCATCATCAGAACTTGAAGCTGAACTCAACTTGTGAACGTTTGAACTCCAGCAACACAACTATGAGACACAACTGCCGCTTCAATCGCCCGGCATGAGCCGAAGCCAGAGGACCCACTTTGCCCCAACATCAAAACTTGAAGAAAACATCCAACCTGGACCACGCTACCCTCGACTCCACCCCCTTGAGCCTTCACCCCAGACTCCATTCCAACACTTTTCAATCATGGCAGCCGTACATCGGAGGTGGATGCCCCCGATCCGTGATCTCAGCTGGGGTATCATTTCACGTTGCCAAGGGTCCAGGGCTTGGGCAGGTTAAAGCACGAAAAGCTTCCCACTTCACCTGCCACTTCCGATTGTGGCCACGAAAGCTAGAGGATGCAGTAAAGGCACCCTAAACGTCCAAACTCGCAAACCTGGATCCTTCAATCCTTCTAATCCTCACCTCCCATGCACTGTACAATCGGCTTAGGGATTTGGGGGTGAGTGTGCTTGCTACGAACATCCGACGAGTTGCTAGAATGGAGCCTTCCGACAAAAAAAGGAACTTTCCAACAAGGCCGCGGCCATTAACTCATTGCTTTTCATACCACTTGAGGCCCGCGGCCGTTTTTGTCACCAATCTGAACGCGTGATAGATTGATTGGTAAACGGCAACTCTCGCACGCTCTAGGGAGGTAGCCTTCGTGACTTTGAGGGGCGACAGCCCCCGAGCTAGGCGTGCAGGCCTTGTGTCTCGAAAGACCTTCACCACAAATAACCAAAGGCAAAATCTTCTTGAACAGTGTTTTACAAGTTGAATTTGCAGGTGTCACTGGCAATGTACAACTTTGAGGCTCAGGAGGAGTAAGGCACAAGGTCCAGTGATTTATGCTGCTCTCCGACACCAAGCGCATACACCAACATTTCTTGGCTTTGCGTATGTGTCTTCTATACCCATTGCTGTAGCACCTCCCGCCAATTGACTTCCGCTGGGAGCTCGACCCGTGCCAGCTGCGTTACATCCTGGCGAGAGAGAAGTTTGCGAGAACGAGGGAGGTTTGAACGCAAAACTTCAAAAGCTTCTGAACTCGCCTGCATAGGACTGAAGGGATAAGGATTCGGCTTAAGGTTTTCGAATCTTTTTAATCTTTTTGTAGATTGGCACAGGCCAGAGATTGAAGATCAAACTTTCAAGCAGTGAGCTTCAGCTCCTCAGTGGGGGGGGGGGGGGGGGGGGGGGGGGGGGTCGGATTGGGGCTGGGAACAAGCAGCAAAAATAAGTTGAAAGGCTTTCCTCCGCGTGCTTGTCGACCCGACCACTGCGGGGTCCTCCAAAGGACGGTAGGGTTTAGGGTTTAGGGTTTAGAATGTAGGGTGTAGGGTGTAGGGTTTAAGGTTTAGGGTTTAGGGTTTAGGGTTTAGGGTTTAGGGTTTAGGGTTTAGGGTTAGGGTTTAGGGTTTAGGGTTTAGGCTTTTTGGTGTTGGAGGGGTTGGTTGGTCCTTTGGGCCAGGTCGGAACTTCTTTCGGTCTTTCACGAATAGATCCGCGGACATGGACTGCCGTTGCAAACGATGTGGCATTCTGGAAAACAGACACCCCCAAGCAACCAATGTTCCTCAAGCAGATATAGATAGAACTCATGGTTTCACCAAGTAGGCACCCTCGCGGGATGACATTGCATACCCGGGACGCCGCTCGATGCGGGGAAAAAAGAGGGCGATGCGAGATAACACGGCTCCGGAGAGACTCGGAGGTCGTGGCCCGCATGGGCAACCATGAATCCCTCAATACACCTCTCACGAGCACAGCCGAAACCCTTTCATACTTTCATGAGTCTTTCATCCCTCAGCCTGATATGCCCAGGAGTCCTGAGCCTCGCTGGGGGCGGCAAGAGTAGCGGCTTCCTCTGTCGCTTGGGTCTGGGCTTTTGGGGCACTTTCAGTCGGTTCACTGCCCGAAGCTGTCTCCCCCCTGTCCATGGCACCAAAGATGGAGAGCCATCTCTCTGCAGAAGAGGGAGCCCGCTGCAAACACGGCAAGAGCAAACGCTCTTGTGCCCTAGGGCTTAGGACAAGCTTGAAGACTATGAAGATGTTTTGTCAAGCTCCCGCACCACATCCCAAATTACACAGCTGGTTCAAGTGCCAGGCACAGGTTTAGAAAGGCTTGGATAAACTCTGAACCAGCAAAAGCAAGACTCGAGTTTTGCTAGAAGGGATCGGGGTGGGACTTGAAGCAAGAACCCTGGGGTCAAGGGATGCCTGGAGGCAAATGAAGGCTTGAGGCTCTGGTGCTGGGAGCTTGTGCAGGACTTGGCGAGCTCGAGAATGGAAAGGCGATACTAGGCATCTGGGCGCCGGGCCTTCTTTCACCAGCACTTCACGGACACCGTCGAAGAGCTGCTCGATTCCTGCCACAACATCCCTGAACCCAGAACCCTGCACGTCTGGGTCCTTGAGGCTTGTCTGGAGAAGCAGGGTAAAAGGGCCTTGCGTTGCTGGGGTGCCGTCAAAGACTGGAGCACATCAGGAACCCCGCAGCAAACGTCCTAGAATCATAAAGAGATGAGGTGGAACAGGTGACCTAAACCACTAGAAGACGCTTGGCCCGAAAGCATCGATTTGCGGTGCGTTGAGTCTATGCACTTGACTCTGTGCGCTCGAACTGTATGCACTTGGACAAGTGTATGCACTTAAGTCTTAAGTGTATGCACTTATATGGTTGCATACTCACTTGTATACTGCACTTGTATACTGGACGTGTATGCACTCGAACTGCATGGCATTCAAGTGTGTTGAGTTGAATGCCATGCACTTGTGGTCAACTCTATACAATTCATTGGCATTCAATAGATCTGAAGTAAACGGACTTGAACTGTATGAACTTCACTTGCATGCACCCGACTCGGCTGCGCACGTCCTGTCAACGCGATGCTATGAAAGAAAAGACAAAAACATCTAACGCGAGAGCCGTCAGCCATGAGCATCATCGGCAGTCGCTCTGAAGTCCAAGCTCACACTCCAGAGCGCCTTTCAAAGAAAAAAGGACAGAAGAGCGAGGTTGGCAAGAAGACCTTGGAGCTTCAAAGAGCAGAGAAGCACAGTGAAATCTGACCGAAGTGAGTTTCGCACGCCGGGAATTAAACAACCATGAAATTTGCGATGTTTTCGCACGCCCGGCATTGGAGCACCATGTGATTTTGCGAAATCACTAACCATGGTATTTGCGATGGTTTTGGAACCAGCGAATTCGGGGACCATGGTATTTGCCATGGTTTTGGAACCAGCGAATTCGGGGACCATGGTATTTGCGATGCTTTTGGAACCAGCGAATTGGGGGACCATGGCGTTTGCGATGCTTTTGGAAGCAGCGAATTCGGGGACCATGGTATTTGCGATGCTTTTGGAACCAGCGAATTCGGGGACCATGGTATTTGCGATGGTTTTGGAACCAGCCACGGAAGCTCCTTGCGATGGTTTTGGAAACAGCGAATTCGGGGACCATGGTATTTGCGATGGTTTTGGAACCAGCCACGGAAGCTCCTTGCGATGGTTTTGGAAACAGCGAATTCGGGGACCATGGTATTTGGGATGCTTTTGGAAGCAGCGAATTCGGGGACCATGGTATTTGCCATGCGTTTGGAACCAGCGAATTCGGGGGCCATGGTATTTGCGATGGTTTTGGAAACAGCGAATTCGGGGACCGTGGTATTTGCGATGCGGTGTTTTCAGACGCCCAGGGCGTCTGCGGCGTACTACGTTTGTACTCAAAAAGTCGACTTTCCAGCCACGGAAGCTCCGCGTGTCCGCGGCGTACTACGTTTGTACTACGGAAGCTCCGGGTGTCCCCGGCGTACTATACGTCTGTACTACAAAAGTCGACTTTCCAGCCACGGAAGCTCCGCGTGTCCGCGGCGTACTACGTTTGTACTACAAAAAGTCGACTTTCCAGCCACGGAAGCTCCGTGTGTCCGTGGCGTACTACGTTTGTGCTACAAAAGTCGATTTTCCAGCCACGGAAGTCCCCGGCGTACTACGTCTGTACTACACAAGTCGACAAAAAAAACGCAAAAACACTACGGTTTTCGCACCGCGAGCACGCGAAAACCCGCAGAGGGGTTACGTTTGCATGTCAAGAAACGCAAAAACACGACGGTTTTGGCACCGCGCCAACGCCGAAACCCGCAGAGGGGTTACGTTTGTATGTCACAAAACGCAAAAACACGACTGTTTTGGCACCGCGCCAACGCCGAAACCCGCAGAGGGTTGTCTGCGGCCACGGAAAAAAGTACCAAAAACGACGGTTTTAGCACCGCGACCCGGCGATTACCCGCAGAGGGTTGTCCGCGGACCTAAAGAAACGTAAAAAAACGACGGTTTTAGCACCGCGACCACGCCGAAACCCGCAGAGGGTTGTCCGCGGACACAAAGAAACGTAAAAAAACGACGGTTTTAGCACCGCGACCGCGCCGAAACCCGCAGAGGGTTGTCCGCGCAAATCAAGAAACGTAAAAAAACGACGGTTTTAGCACCGCGACCACGCCGAAACCCGCAGAGGGTTGCAATCCCGATTGGCGATGTCAACCCAGCCCGCCGCCTTAGAAAGAGTAATTTTAATTTAGAGATCTAGGACTGGGTACGAAGGTCTACTAAATTCTACGTAAATCTCGTATTTTCTATTAACTTCTACTTCACTCTATGCAATTCACTCTATGCACTTCACTCTATGCACTTCACTCTATGCAATTCACACTATGCAATTCACTCTATGCAATTCACTCTATGCAATTCACTCCATGCACTTCACTCTATGCACTTCACTCTATGCACTTGACTTCTATGCACTTCACTCTATGCGCTTGACTCTATGCACTTCACTCTATGCACTTCACTCTATGCACTTCACTCTATGCACTTCACTCTATGCGCTTCACTCTATGCACTTCACTCCATGCTCTTCACGCTATGCACTTCACTCTATGTACTTCACTCTATGTTGTTGGGTCAGAGGGCTCCGCACGGAAGAACCCTTCGCGATGCTTTCGGGAAAAAGAAAAGCCAATGTCTGGATACCTCTGGTTGCATCTGGAACATCCAGCAGGCTTCAAACGCTCCGAACCTCCCACATCCCACAAGACCTTCAAACTCCTGAACCCGAAGCGGATGTCCTCTCGGGGAGCCCGGCCTGGAACGATCATGGGCTGTGAGGATCTCTGAGGCCGCTTGAGGCTTGGGGCTTCACTTAGCCACCGAGTCCTGACAACCTCTGCCTCCGCTTGCCTGTAGAGTTCTGCAGGATTTGGGTTCAAGCTTGTAAGCTAATGTCAAGTCGCGCGTCAACTTGGCTGCAGGAAAGCATGCGTACCATCAAGGCCCTGGCTTAAGCCCTAGCCCCTTCCAACACGTGAATCCTGAAGCTAACATGTTGCTCCGATGTAGAACTCTCTTCTTGCTGATCAATGAGCCTGGCACGCTGAGGCTCCGCCCATGCCATTGGGCATGGAAGCACAATTCCGAACGGTGCCAAACCTAAACTGTCGACATGAGGGCGTTGGAGGCCGATGGCTAGGTTGGTGAGGTGAGATGCCCCCAACGGCAAGAGTCAATGTCGCATGTGAGGTTTTGATCATGAACATGTCTACCACGGAAATCATCATGAGGTCAGTGATCTTCCAATGACTGGCATTGGAAGACTTCCTTTAACGGCAGTACACATCGACCGGCTCAATGAATCTGGGGAGCTCATCTCATGGTGGTTCGTGGGCGCTTAATCTAGCCAACGCTGACCCTCGTCTTCCTTTGCCACTGCGCCTGCAGCTTGTAAGGCGGAAAAACCGTAGCGGTGCAACTGATGTCTTCGTCAGGAAAAACTTTTCAGCAGGTTGAACCCATGCAACGCCCCACATTCAATTTCTTCGACACATGCAACGCAAGGCTCTATCATGCAGTCATCGACCGTGAGCATTCTTTGGGCACACAAGCCTTCAGAGAGCCATGGGAATCGGCATCTCGCTGAGGACCCGGAATCTGGCCGCAGTGGCGCGGCCGACATGAAGGAGCAATCGCCGCGCTTGTGGCCGAAACGCCACAGCACGGCTACAAATGGCTGCTCTCGTTCTATACACAGCAGCTCCAAAATTGATGGCACGCAATGGCCTAAATGTCTGCAGCTTGCGGGCAGGGAGACCACGAATCCGTCCATCATGCCTTCTTCTTGAGGGGGGTATGGGGGGCTATCGCGCAAAAGCCCTCTGATAGATTGTGGCGTCCTCAGGCCTCGGTCTTACTAGGGCCCCTGCTGTGACTGACGCTATATGTGGCATGTTCTAGGCGCCTCTACGGTGTGCCAGCGGACTCAACACTGGACTCACCTGCAAGCGTGAGGTGCAAGCGTGAGGTGATGTACGCGAGCGCAGAGTGCTGTTAAGAGACCGCTTGGCACTATAGCTAGGTAATTGGTCAGCACAGTGTTGCAGACGTGCGAAACCAGCACTGAATCTAAGTTCACATCGGACGATCGGGCCGCCTGTGCCCTTAGCAGGCTAGTCCTGCTCAGTTCCATGAGCAGCCATATGAGTCTTGCTTCACTTCTTGGTGAAGATGAACTCTTCGGATTCTTCCCGTGCCCCACGCGAGCTCAAGGAATCCGAAATGACCTTGGCTCACGCTTCCACGAAGTTCTGGAATGTTTTTTCAAACGTCACAAGGTGAGAGGGGCAATGCATTGTCCGGGACTTTGATTCGGGTGCTTTGGGTAAGAACGTCTGGGACTCTGGGAGAGTTCAGCTATGGAATCCGTCGAACAAACAGTTGCTCTCCAGCATACCTGGTGAAATCAGGCTTGGCAGTCCTTCCCCACCTCTAGTCCCTTCCAACATCATCCAACAGCCCCCTTGCCGACAGGCATCCGGGAGCGGATGGTCCCCAACCAACCCCGTCCGGCCCACCTCACCGGCCCTACCTTGCATTTCTTGTTTTGCCACTTTCACATTTGGGGCGCCTGGTCTGTACATGAGCTTGCTACAACAGCATCCCCAAAAAAGGAAGGATTGCACAAGGCCTCTAGCCAACAGCACCTTCAAACCCGCGATCTATGGTTCGCCACGGCCCAGGCGTTCCCATTCGTTCCCCAAATTTATTATCGCGACCGTCAGTACCGCGGTCGCCCCTCTGCAAGTCGGGAAGTTACTCCCCGGCTTTTCCTGGGAACTTCGCCAAAATCTGGTGAGGGTCTGCCCACCCGTTCACGCTGAACCCGTACACCCAAATCAAGTCTCGATGCCCACAAACCCTCCAATTTCGGGATCAGCAATGCCACGGTTCCTGGCCCCATAGTAACAACATGACCAACAACATATGAACGCACCTTAGATGGCGATGGTGGTGATGATGACGACTATGTCCACATAAAGCGTGAGATTTGGTTTCTGTAACAATGGCGGAAGTCTTTCAAGTGTCCGTGGCCCAAGATTTACAGGTCTCCAGAACCGTCGGTGAACCCAGACCATGTGCAAACGTTTAGGGAAGCACAAGGTGTGACCAAGGTGTACAAGCCGACCTCATTGGCTACTTCTGAAGTCCCCCTACACACCAGACGTGACTTCCTGAACATCCCAACTCCGTGCCTCCGACGCGCACAAGCTAAATTGCCCAAGTCGCTCCTCTACACGACCATAATGCGAACATCTTCCGATGATTCGGCAGCTTTGGGGCTAAATTGCCTGGCAGGTGTCTGCAAGATTGGAACGCACCAGGCCTAGACACTTTGCAGCTTCCTGTTGCTGAAAACGGCCTGGAGCATGCGTGCGAAAAAATTGGGGCGTAACTCAGGCATTAAGTTCCTCGAACGTTCATCCCGCCTCTTGGCAAGTTTATTCTGCTTGCGAGAGCAACAACAAGTTCCTTCCCCTTCCACAACACACCACCGTCATGCGAAATCCAAGATGCTTCGGTGCTGTGACATATTTCAGCTGACTGTGGAAGACGGCATGCCAAAGCATGCGCCAGCCTTCCCAGGGAGCAGCTGTCAATCACAAAGGACAGACAAGGCTCTTCGCTGAGTTTCTTTGGCTGAAACATCAACATCTGGGCTCTGTTGGTGTGCCGTCTGCGCGCAGACCGATTTGCAGAAACCTTCGGCAAGTTTTGCTCAAGGCAGACACATCCACCTCTCTACCGGTGCTTGCGACACTCCGTCAGGACGAATGTTCGACCCATGACTAATCCGTTACCCAAAGTTGTGAGTACACAAGACCGTCGCAATCGTGACAAGAGCACCCCCACGAAGACTCCTACACCAGGACCCCGTACAGAAATAGTAGTGAACAATTGATCCGGTGGCTCGGGCGGAATAGTTTCTTCGCCACGCAGGATATGTTACATGCACAATCAACTCCGCGACTCCGCAACATGTTCAGGCCCCCAGTCCTCCCTGATCGTACCTCTGGCCGTTACATCCTAAGTACCCAGCCTGCCAACGTGACAAAGATGGTCTGCGAGATGGGAAGAACAATAGGGTATGCAAATGCGAGGATGGTCCACCTTGGATAGGCAGCAATGTCTTGCTCAAGCTACGTCCTCTGCTTCAAGACTGCATGTCAGAAATAGCTTGCACTTGCGGCTCGGATATCCGATACGCACAACTGCAATCGCGAAACATGGGAACTGACATTGGGTTATCGCACATGGCGAGAAGTCTGGACTAGCAATTCTGACGGCTTGAAATACACATCTTGTGCATTCCAACATGCTTCAGTTCAAGCCTTCGCACGATGTTCTGCCATCGCAGACCCCAAACAGTGATAGACCACACACCATTTACAAACCGAAGACAAGAGGACAATCGAGGGACCTTCGCGGCGACCACGGAGAGCTGACCACGAGGAGACGACGCGGAGACCACCAAGACACCACCGGCAAACCATCAAGGGGGGACCATCGATTTGTCCGGTGGGTTCCGAGCGTTAAACCCTTCCCAGCCTGGTCTGGGAGGATGCAATGTTGGGCACGACCGGCACCGTTACCACACTTCTTCCCCGTCTCGTTTGTTGGGCTTCGGGCCTTTTCCGCCGCGGCTCCGGCGAGGTTCAGCATTCAGGCTCTCTTGCCAAAATGGAGTCACGTTTTGAAGGCAAAAGGATGCCAATCAAGAGAAAAAATTGAACTCGCCATAGGGAGCACCGCACCAAAAGCACCGCACCACGGCGCTGCAGACGCGCTTCACGCGCGACCTGATCCCTCTACGCCGTAAGAACCCCACAGAACAGTGACCAGTGTGCGGCCTGCAGGATCCACTGCGAACTCTGCAAATCGCGCACGAGTGCCAGGCAAAGGTGGCACAGGCAACTAGCAACCTCAAGTTCTCCGCCTCCACCAACCCATGGGGACCATGATGTCGCGACGGTGATCCAGAATCCAATGTTGCATGAAGGCCTGCAGGGAGGCAGTTCTGGCAGTTGCTGGAATGCCTTTTCGGGGACTGGCAGCTGGCTACGAGTTGGTGCAGGCAATTTTACCTGGTTTACGGGCCCACGCAAACGCCTTTCACCCAACAAAGCAGAGAGGGACCCCTAAGAAAAAAGCCGGGCGCCCGCATTGGGATATGTGGGCCTCGGAGTAAAGTGTCAAGACGTCTTACACGTCCGCGCCTCACGTACGAAGCACTTCACCCACCCATAGAAGAACGGCAAGACGTAACGAGCAAGCACCTTCAGCTGGGAACTGCTGAGATCTAAGCTCAACCCCCAACCACTGACAATAGACGACCACAGGCGATTCGAGACCTAACACATGGGCATGTGGATTCCAAACGGCAAGTGAATAGCTTTGGAGCTAGGCTGCCAGGCTATAGCTCTTGAATTCGTAGCCCGCCTCTACTACAATAAGGGAGATCAAAACTTAGATGATGTGCAACTGTTGCAAATGGGATCTCAAGAAGCTCACGGTTAGGACGTGGTCCTAGGCGCTGTACCCCTGCCACATTTTGCTCATGAAAGCTGAAGCTGAATGCATGGAAGAAGCCAGAGACTGTGTGACCGGCCCCAAGTCCATGAGAACCTGCAAAGTGACAGCCGAGGTCACACATGAAGGTGCATGAAGGGCCCTGAAGGGCCCTTGATTTGGGAGGAGAAGGTATTGCACCTGGCGCTGCATGACCCCGAATGGAGCAGGGCTCTTTCCTGCTTTGCACAGGGCTCTCAGCCAGCGACCCTTTGCGCATGCTTCCCTAAGGACCCCCAAAGCCCACTTCAAAGTCTGGCCTTCCAGCCGGCCCTACACCGCACAAGCCCATGCATACCTGCTGACACAAACTTGGTTTGAATGACCCATACGGGGGTTACGTCGAAGATCCGCGCGTTTCTGTCCGGTTAATTATGGATCCAAGGCGTCTCTCTAAGACTCAACAAGCTCATGCAGCATGTCTGGACAATAGCTCGAAGCTTTTTGGGCGTGCCCGTACTACCGTACCACCCTAGAATGGAGCTTCATGCGTGCTACACTCGCACCAGGAAAAGCCTTGCTTGCTTTGTTGCCTCAAGCACCTACGAGTAGCTTCCTTATGACCGGACTCCGGAAACTTGCCGGCACGCAAGACTTGCAACATCTTGCAACAGCCCTTCGATGCTCTCGACCCGACACTTGCAGGAGTCCACGACGATTCAACCCACCAATTCCCAACAAGCGCCACTGCGAAAAATCTTATGAAGCCTGACAGGGCAGACAGCCGTCTAAGGCTTGACTTGTGGCCCAGGCACCCGCCAAGTCTGCGGGAAGCAGAGAATGACCCACGAAGGAATCGTGGCCTCCGAGCATCAAATCATGCGGAGGTTTGGACAACTTGCACAACTGTTGCCACATTTTGAGGCTGCTGATTTGGTACCCTGCCACCCTCTCACCGGACCCTGGGAACGCGAGAGTGCAGGTATGCCATGTCACTGAACTAAGGCTTCATGCTTCAACCGCATCCACACGGGAAGACTTGTGGCGAGTAGTGGGCTTACATATCTCTGTTTGCGTTCACGCAACTTGGTGCCCAAGAACATGGCCTTCAGGAGAAGATTCTCCGCTGTCATGCCAAGCATTCGGCACCACACTCGCCATCGCAGCACTGGGAAAAGTGAGATAATCCAAGCAACTTCCTCCACACCCCACATGTGCCGCTTGGCCTCCACACATTGCAATGAGTCCGCATGACCGTCTGAGATAAGACAAAGTACAAATGTGCTCTGACTCAGGACTATCCCAGAACCCCATTCCCGAATCTGAGCCCAATATCTCAAATGCCGAAACCACAACCCGCCTTGCACCCACAGCGATTCCGTTTTTCGGGACATTCACTGGCCGTGCAAGTTTTTGATCTGGGAAGGTTGAGATACTGAGTTAGGCGGCCAAGGTGTTGTGCTCGTGAGTGGGGGGGTTCGGTGCTCGCACGGGATACAACAGCGTTTGACACTCCAACCCAGCCATACCTGATTCCTGGTCCTCTACATAAAGGGGCACTTATGACTGCTGGAACCCAGCAAGGACATGACCGATCTCTGGCGCAAGGGAGGCTCTCGGATGGGCCTGGACCCATCTGTCCTGGAGCCCGGTCACCGAGTCATTCATGATGAGGCTCCAAACCGTGACGACGCAGTCGGACGGCGCACCTTGGTTTGAAGACTTTGCGAACTCCAGGCGACCGCCCGCTAAGCAGACGAAGAGAAGACAAAGAGCAGACCAAGAGCAGACAAAGAGCAGATGGCAAGCCGCATGTTCGTAACGGGAAAGAAGACGCGGTGTTCATGCAGCGACGGAGTAGGTGCGGTTCGTGGGCACTTGGGAACGTGCGAGAACTGCTGAGGAACTGCCTTTGTGTGCCTTTGCCAACTTCATTGTCAGCAAGCGTGAGCCGCACAGGAAGCAAAACACCATTGTGGGCGGTTTGTGAGTGCCTCTGCTAGTTCTCCGGAATGTGAGAGAGTCCGCAGCTTGGGGCTTGAATCCTGAAAACTCACACGAGAGTTGAGAGTTACCCAACCCAGCATGTTCGCAGAGGCCACGCAGAATTGACCGGCAGAGACTTGCCACTGGCCCTTCGAGCCTGAATTCAGTGTGACTTCAGACATTGTCCCAAGCCTGCGACTCAGTAAAACAGACAAAGAGTTGAGCAAAGATACGAGTGCCACTAGAGAGTCGCAGGGGTCCTAAACGCCCGAACCTCATTGAGCTTGCAGGATCTGCAATCCCGAAAGCCCAACCCCAAAAAAAACCATGCTTGAAAGGAACCGTACTTAATTTCTACTTCTGACATGGGCTGCTCCGGGGCACCCGTGTACGCGATGACTTTGAGCGTGGTGTGCAGATCTTCAGAAGTATTGTCCGGATCCCAGTAGTTCCTTGGAGGTGTTGAGAAAGTGAGGTCGTGCTGTACATTCGGGGCAATACTCTTCTGTGACATCCATCAAAGCACCAGAGTCGCGGTTGCTCTTTGATCTTGAGCTAAAGTTGGAAAGTAGAAGAATGTAGTAGACAGTCTTGACAGTAGCAAAGTTCCGTGGGGCAGTGAGCATCAGAACTGACGCCAAAACCCCTCCGACCTCAGGACCTCAGGTACGCCTTCACTTGACAGCAAACTTCCAGCCTCTGCGACAAGCCCGCTGAAGCAGCAGTTGAGTACAAGGTTCATGAAAAGTCGGTCGCTCTGAAGCGGCGGCATGTGTGACTGGCTTAAAGCCTGATGTTTCACATCCGATGCCGAGCGTCAGCTCATGAGCAAAACCGAGCGTCATGCTGTAATTTGACCTGGGCTGTGGAAACATCGCTTACGTCGAGCATTCAACGCTCAGTCCCCCCCTGCCCTGCGAAACCCTCCAAGCAGATGCAAATCAAGCCGGCCAAGAAGAGCCACTTACTTGTTCTCTACTTTACTCCCATCATGCACGCACAGACGGTCGGGCTATGAAGAAACCGGCTCCGACGGGGGGGGGGGGGGGACGGGGTTGGGCTGTTCCCTCTGATGACACACGGATCATCAAGAATCTCCTTCCGGGGCCTCGTCCCTCTCCACTCCACACCGGAAGTAAAGCTAAGCAGGGCCTAAACTGCGATGCAGAGGCTGGCAGGGCTGCGAGGTGAGATGGCTGAATGTCACCGTCTGGCAGCGGTACATCTCGTAGCACTGCACCTCAAGGGCAAATGGAGACACAAACGACCCACGCTACCCACTATTCTCTTGGGATTTTCCGTGTCATAGTTCTCCGTGTCATATCTCTCACGCAGCCCCAAAAGATGCGGATGGATGCGGATGGATGGGGAATGCATGCTCAGAGAGATGATAGGCTGCGGGTTGCGCAATCCGTTTGGATCTCAAACAAGTGGGCTTGCTCCCTCCTATGCAAGTGAAACCTGCCTCGCCATCCACAACTGCAGACAGGCGACCAGCAGATTGCACTCTGCAAGATTGCGCCCCGTATGGATCGGCGAATCGAACAGCATACCTGCAGCTCGCGGTTGCAGACAATAGTGCAAACTGTCGGACGACTCCGACTAAGAATCCTGCTACTTCTACGGCTTCGCGAAACCACATAGATATAAGATGATGATGCTGATACTTCTCTCTTGATCTAGGATTACTGTCGGTAATTTAATACATGGATAGCAGCAGATGCATGGGGTATTGACGACTACCTCGCAGTGCAACAGCTCGTTGCGCAAGTCACGGCAAGAGGGGTGACAGTAGCAGTTTTGAGGTTTGGGTTCATTGACGGGAACAGGGTCTCGGATCTACACACCCCAAGCACGATTTCTCAATTGCTGTTGCTCACCCTAGTGTCATCTAACAAGAGATCTCCCAGAAACTTAAGACGTGGATCCACCATGTCAGCGTGTCAGCGGGAAGATAGTCACAGTCAAGACTACCGGCGCAGGATGCGATCTCTCCGATCACCGCCAAAACAGCAGGCGTTTCAACCCAAAACACCTTCACAAAACCCATGATAAGATATGATAAGTGCGAAGCTGCCCAGAACAAGCTCTACTCCTGGGCTCCTTGGCTCCTGGACTCTTAAGCTATCTAAACCCTTTGAGCAAAAGGGCGGCGGCCGTCCGGCGTGCGCCAAAACTCCGATTCCAGCTGCTCGAGGAACACACGGTCGAAGTAGGAATCCTGGGTTGGCTCCGGGACACATTTGGGGACTTCACGTGGGGGGGGCTTCAGGGTCGCGTGAGTTCAAGATCTCAGGGCTTAAAGCGCCGGGGTGGTTCCCAACGGTTTCAATTGTGCTCTGCGGAAGGCGAGACATGGAGCTACGAAACAGGCTCCAGAGGAGGACGCGGGATGACGGATATCCGTTGGCTTCGGTGGTAGGCGCACCATTGCTAGTGCTGCTGCTGCTGCTGCTGCTGCTATTTCAGCTTGTAACCTAGTCCTTGCCGTTCTTCTGCAAGGTTCCTGCCCACCTCCCACTTTTGAACATCCCCGGACAAGCGCCAGCCAGGAAACAGCGTCGGCCACTGTGACCATGACGTTGAAGGGGTCCAAACCCATGTCCGGCCTCTGCGCTCGCTCCCTCTCTCTCTCTCTCTCTCTCTTCCTTCCTTCCTTCCACAGCCGAAGATCCCCCCCTTGCGGGGAAGGACCGCCCCAAGGGCTCTCTCTCTCTCTCTCTCTCTCTCTCTCTCTCTCGCTCTCATCTAAGGCTAGCGCCGGCTGGGGTCTTGCACGGTTGACGGACCGACAACTGCCCAAGAACGCTACCAGATCAGTGAGTAAAAGAGACTCCTCAAACACAAATGAATCCAAACCCTTCATCGCCAACTGTTTCAGCCTGAAGCCTCTGCAGGCAAGACGCACGCGGTTGTAGAGCTGACGCACTGCAAAGTTTTCGTTGCTTGACTTGCCAGCAACCTCGACACAGGTGCTGATCTAACATCAATTGGGCGACATGCGCAAGTATCCAAGGTTACAAAGGAATCCGGTTGATGAGGGCGTTTACTGGTGCCCTCGGGGCGACTATCGCGAGCGGCACTGAACACTTTGACATAAGAAGGGTCTGCACCTAGTCCAGGAAACCCAGTTCAGGAACTGCGAAGAGCAGAACTACGCTGAGGAGAGCTTCGGAGACTCTTGGAAGAAAGAGGGTTCGAATCTGGACAAGCTAGGCCTCAAACTGAAGTTCGCCATTAAAAAGCTCGAAAACAGCGCACGAGCTTCTGCAGGCTGCATGGTTCCGGTCGCCCCACTTGGAACCGAACCAAACCGTTAAACCCTCCCGAACCTCTCCAGGTTGGAGCTTGTGACGGGTGCACATGAAACCTCGGCTTCTCAAGATAACGCTTCGCGAAAAGACAAATTCGATGGTGTTTGGTGGGAACGTGCTTTTCCTCCCCACGAAAGCCTCCCCTCAACGAATCCCCTGGTAAAACTCCCTCCTCAGCTAAACCACGAAAGCCTCCCATCCCCCAGGACCTCCGGCGCTTGGCTGGCTTTGCAGCTCTTACACTGGAATCCTTTCTGGCGGTTGCCCCCTGTCAAGGTTGCAAACATCTCTGAATCCTTGAACACAAAACCAAACCAAAACCTCCTGAAGCCTCCCAATTCCCCAAGAATCCCTCTGTGGTATTTCTGTTGTACAGCCTTCGGTGCTCACTCAGTGTTGTCGCCAGCCCTTTCGGCGGCGTTCTCACTGGGGGTTTCTTGGCTCTCCATGTCGTCCGCTTGTCCCACCGGTGCACTTCCGTCGGAGGCTCCTCCATCCTCCTCCTCCTCCTCCTCCTCCTCCTCCTCCTCCTCCTCCTCCTCCTCCTCCTCCTCCTCCTCCTCCTCCTCCCCTCCTCCTCCTCCTCGTCCTCTCTCCTCCTCCTCCTCCTCCTCTCTCCTCCTCCTCCTCCTCCTCCTCCTCCTCCTCCTCCTCCTCCTCCTCCTTCTCCTCCTCCTCCTCCTCCTCCTCTTCTTCCGCTTCTTGGCTTGATCTTGCCCCCAACGCCCGGCTGAATCCTCCCCCTCCCGTGGATAGTTCCTCCTCCCATCTTTGTTCGTCTGCGCGGCGCCCCTTTCTTGCACTGGCCGGTGTCCGACTGTCTCGCTACCCTGACAGTCTGATGGTTTGCTGTTCGAGGCTTTGTGTGTCTGTGTCTGCGGCTCTCGCTCTCACCTGCAGCATGAGAATTTTGGCCTTCTCCTCTGCATCAACTGCCCAGACTTTTTGCTGGGCCCTGAAACGCCTCATTCTTTTGGCGAAAGTATTGCCTTCAGGTGGGCATTTCGCTTGGCAGGCAAGCACGTTGAAGCAGCCGATCTTGCTTGCTTGCTTGCTAAGCGTACGACCCCTCACAGGGGGCCGCCCCGAGGATCCCCGAGGGGCACGCACGACAGAGTTTGTCGGTGTGAGAAAGGTGCTGGTGGAGGCAGCCGATCTCTCTGTCTCTTTCTGGCTCTCTCTTGACAGCATGGCGGACCATGCAATGATCCAGCTACTTAGGTTCTATTGGCTAAGTTGTCTACCGCATAAACACGGGGCCGCCACGACAAGAACTCTCCAATCTGACTGGCTTTGCCCTACCACCTGGACATAAAACCAGTCCGGAAGCAGAAGAAAGACTTCTCTGCCATCGCTTGCAGGCTCAAGAAGGCCTCATCAGCTTCCATATCACGATCCTCCTGGGAGCCGACTTTCGTGTTCTCATTTTCAAGACGTGCTTGGGGCGTACGGTGTGGCGGTCCTTGCACTTCGGCCACGACGATGCCAACCAAAACTTTAGAACTGATATGAGGACAGGCGTGACATGTCGCTGTTGGCCCATAGGGGTCTGGATTATAACTTCCAGGCTACTGCTGCTTCTTCGAATCCCACGCAACGCTGCCCTACATGGCTCTTGCTGTCCTGAGCCAGAACCACAATCGTGTTGTGTGCCAGGGTCTGCTCTTGGAGGGAAGCAATAGTGGCAGCCAGTACATCCAGGGGCTCCTTGTATTCCTGAGGGGCGGCCAAGGAGGAAAGGAACCTGCTGCACTAGCGGACATACACAACTTCCTCAATCGAACTAGGTCAGTTCCATCTTGTCCACAACGGGGTGCCACTACAACCCCGTACACTGCCCGTACAGTATCAGCAGTGTTTGGCGGCAAGGCAACGCAACTGACATCCCAGGTGCTGTGATGACCACAGCGTGAGTCAGCAAAGGCCTCTGCAAAATGTTGTCGTTGGCACAATGGGTGCATAATCCTCCACACACCCTGAACTCAAACCCGAATGCATCAACTCAGTTCCCTGACTGCTGCATGCTGCTGCAACACGAAGAACTGAAACCGCAACTGAGCTTGGCAGCATCTTGATTCAGGAACCACGGTGCACGGAACGTTTATCTAAAGAATGATGCGTTCGACTGCACAGCAGAACTACACAATGCATCTGTTGGACAGGATTTCGTGACGGAGCACAACCTGCCACTCAAAGCCTCCACGCCACACGCTGCAGCCTTCACTCAAACCCACAAGACTTAGTCTTGACTTTGTGCTCAGAGTTCATAGCTCTGCCCTGGCTCGTGAATTAGGGGCCCAGGGGGAGGGTGAGTTGTAGTGTACAACGTGTACACTTTCGATTGCCTGTCGGTGGGCAGCTCAGCCCTCTGTCGTCCCTGCCAGAGCCTCACAAGTCAGGGGATCATGAGTCCCCCTACTACCCCCCCTATACCTCCCCCCCCTACCGTTCCCCCCCATTTAGGGATAATTAAGCCTAGTTAAGGTTAGTTAAGGGGGGAACCTAGCGGGGTAGTATAGAGGTGGGTAGTAGGGGAACCCATGAGGAGAGTGGCGCTTGGACAAGGTGTTCAGACTCGGATGTCGAAGACAGCACAAACCCCCTCTCAGCTTCCCTGCTAAACTATGGACAACTCCACACTGACTCCACACTCCCATAGTCGCACCCACGCAATGCCGATACCGAGCTGCTAAAAACACATGTCCAAACTCTTGCGGTGTCCTTGCAGTTTTATACTACGATTACAATTGTATGCGTGAAACCGCAACACCTGCTTTGCCAAAACTATTACAATTCTTTGGGAGGTGCTACCGCTCAAGTGCCCAAACACTTCGACCGTGAGATACCTTGAGCACGTCGCAGTGAGCACTGGACACAAGCACGAGTCAAAACATCAGGCATCAACACTCATGTTATTACTGCTCATATTACGATTATTAGTACTACCAGGTCTTAATTTAATAAACAGAGTCGTTGTCGCGCTTTTACAACGCAAGAAACGCTACGTGCCTTCTTACTTCTTCACTACTTCTGTGACGACTAGCTGGTGCACATCCAGGTGGCTTTGCCATCACCACGACTTCCCGGCCAACATCGTACACAACGGCACCTCCCACGTGGCTGCAAGGTCTTACTGTGAATGAGTTCCTCTCAGCTTGCAGAAGCCTCTGCAAAGTGTCAAGATTAAGGAAACCTCAAAGCAGAAAAGGGCAACTTCTTTCACGGAGGACCGTGGAGGAGAATCTTTCGGGAACTCGCCGAAAGCTGCGCAACGACCCCCCACAAAAAGACTTCTGGAGATCCTTGGAGACGAGCACTTGCTGGACACATTCAAGTGAGCTTGTCCATGTTTGGGATGATTCACCAAAGGCTAAAGTCGGGCGTCGTGCTCAGGATGGGAGGTGGTGTGGCAGATCTGCCGGACCTGGCTTCCGTCCCTGTGGAGTCGAGCGACATGGGGGTCGCCGTGATTATACTTGTGGTGCTTTTTCGCTGCTTTCCAAAAAGAGAAAGGGAGGTTTTTGAACAAAACATCGCGCGAAAACATGTGTTGCGAAGACAAGGAACAAGAGCACTGAACGAAGCCAGGCGAGTGGGAAAACCCTGAATCTGATACATCGGCAATTGGTCTCATCGGCCAACGAGGACTCTTCATTTTCCCATAGAAGAAAATGTTTTCAAAGACGTTGCATCGCTGCACGCCACGCAGCCCTTTTGATCCGAACCGAACCTGTGCGAAGAATGTCCTTGACGGATTGACTCGGGGTTGCTCTCATCGGTGTCAAGATGATCCCCGACTACACCCGCGTTACGCGGCCCAAGGCAAGAGCAGGCTGCTGAGACGCACTTAGAAATGCCACTGTCCGCACCCATGTTGGACTCATGCACAAGACAAAGAGGAGCCGACGTTGTAGTAGAGGAAGCACATATTGAGGAGGTAGGGCCGAATGAAGTTTTATATGAAGAGAACTGCAGATATATGAAGAGATAAAAAGTTCAAAACGTTCTGACATGCAATGCACGGAAACTTGCTCGCCATCAGACGTGGCACAAAACGCTGCTGCAAATGCACCACGAAACTGTCCCAAGTCACAGAATGGACTCACACAAGAAACTCTCCTCTCCGGAAGCTAGTGCAGCTCACGGCGCCTATGATAGGGGTCATGATCACAACCAGCAACCTCAGCGGTCCCAAAAAACAAACCTTCCAACTACCATCAACAGCAAGGCCATTTCCAACAAGACTTAGGTACTAGACTTTGCAAACAATCGTCCGACAAGCTGTTTGCCATAACATTTTGCCATGATATTTGCAGTGTTTCAGGTTGATGGT
The DNA here is from genome assembly GCA_905221605.1 of Symbiodinium natans. Classification (NCBI taxonomy): domain Eukaryota; class Dinophyceae; order Suessiales; family Symbiodiniaceae; genus Symbiodinium; species Symbiodinium natans. The sequence continues at coordinate 219,845 of CAJNDS010001413.1, forward strand.
GGGGCCCTCAGCGACAATGGCAAGGCTTGTCTACCTGCGCATGCAAGCCTGTTCCCTCCATAAAATCACTGCTCTGCAATCTAGGTCTGCAGGCATCGCAATTGCCGCGACCGTGAGTCTACGTCACATGCGTATGTTGCACCCCTTCATATGAAGTTCCAGCGTGCAAATGCCACAGGACAACCGATAGCCTTTAGATCCCTTTACGCTGGCCTGGTCTCCTGAGCTCTGCGCAATGCTCAAGCATCATGCCGAGTTGCACATTGGATGTGAGGCATTTGTTCAGGGTTGCCTCTGGCCAGAAGTTGTCATGAAAATTGCGGAATGCAGGAGGCGCAACACATTTTGTTCTTGCCATGCCTTCAGCCCTTCCCGCCTGGGGACATAATTACAACAAGACAGCGTGGTTAAGCAGCTGCACCAACGAAACAACATGGCACAGAAAGCTTATGTTCTCTTTCAGCGTCATCGTCGTCGCCGCAGCCACCGTCGTAGTGGTAGTAGTAGTAGTAGTCGTCGTCGTCGTCGTCGTCGTCGTCGTCGTCGTCGTCGTCGTCGTCGTCGTCGTCGTCGTCGTCGTCGTCGTCGTCGTCGTCGTCGTCGTCGTCGTCGTCGTCGTCGTCGTCGTCGTCGTCGTCGTCGTCGTCGTCGTCGTGTACTAGTACTAGTACTAGTTATAGTACTAGTACTAGTAGTAGTAGTAGTAGTAGTAGTAGTAGTAGTTAGTAGTAGTAGTAGTAGTAGTAGTAGTAGTAGTAGTAGTCGTAGTAGTAGTAGTAGTACTAGTAGTAATAGTAGTAGTAGTAGTAGTAGTAGTAGTAGTAGTAGTAGTAGTAGTAGTAGTAGTAGTAGTAGTAGTAGTAGTAGTAGTAGTAATAGTAATAGTAGCGGTAGCAGTCGTAGGAGTAGTAGTCGTAGTAGGAGCAGCAGCAGCAGCAGTGGCTCACCATAAGGTCAGAGTTTCAGGTACTTGCAGTACACAAAGCAATAATGTGTGGGGGACTTGACCTCCAACCGACCTTTCGGGGATTCAGAACGGCTTGCAAAAGGATACTGAATTAACCGTCGAACCTGAAGTTGACGCATGGTTGCACAGACCGAAGCGGCCTCTCATGCCATAGACGTGCTAAGTAGATGTCGCTAATAGTAGCGGAAAACTGCAACCACAAGTCGCCGAGGAAGATACATGGATTGAACAGAATTTCCGAGGTTTGCTCCGCCAACATAGGCCATCCCTCCAACCTCATCGCGCCTCTACAGGGCCAATGAGCGATTGAGATGCCAGTGGCACCAGGACGACCATGGAGAATCTTGGCGGGAGCTCCGACATGCGACCGACTTGAGAAGGGCTCTGGGTCGCTAAGGGTGTCAAGCTTGTCTTATAACGGACCCTTCAGACTCCTACTAGGAACGAGTAGACAAACAATACCGTCTGCGCGGAGTGCAGAAGCGCGTGGCTTCAGGAAATGGATCTCCCATATCTGGAGGCCTGTTTACCTTTAGGAACATATAATCTCCACAAACCGATGGCGCAACCAAATACAGAAAGTTTGGACACCAAGACTATGCGGCCATGTCTTCAACTCCCTGGAGTGCTTCAAGGGCCGATAGCTTCTATGCCACCCCAGGGCCTATTCAAGATCAGTAAGACAGGGTCGGAGGAGTTCGCATCCGAGAAGGGCTTTGCTACTTTTCATCTCGCCTTCTCCAACCCCACTCGCTGAACACTCTGTCCCAGCGGCGCGAGGAAAGACAGTTGGCCCAAGGGGACGAGGATGAGATACTTCAGCCAAGGCTGCCCGGCCTCCAAACCAGGCATCGCAGCTTCAGGATTTGCGATTCTCAATCGTAGATCAACCGCGTTGGCTGATGTCGGCTTACGGATGCGATTGCCTTGCTGGGATTTCGGCGCTTATACTGCGCGACTACTACGTAACCAAGAAGGCTTCCCCAGCCTCCTGGCTTGGCAGAGTTCTCTGTAGCGGCGTCTTCAAGGTCCTCTTCAGAAAACCACGTATCCAGCCATCGCAGCTCCTCCGGGAAGGCTTCAAAGCTGTGGAGAGGCAATGCATTGAAGGCATAGGACCATGTGTAAATACATATTCACTATTTCTTCCTCCTGCAGAGCACGGACCTCAGCAAACAGCTCAAGTCTAGGGGGCGCTTAGGGGTCGAGCTTTGGATTAGACTTTTCAGAGTTCGGTAAAGAAATCTCAAAACTTCACCAAAAAAGTCGAATTTTCAACTCGAAGATTGAAGATTGAAGACCCCACAAAACAGTGTTTCTGGAATCTTAGATTTTAGGAGCGACCATTTCAAAAATTTATTTCGATCCTCAACGTGAAGATTTCAAACTTTTCCGTGGGGTCTTCAATCTTCAATCTTCGAAAACGAAAACACCAACATCTCCACCAAAGCAAATTATATTTGACTCTTCGCGGTCCTCAATCGCAGATGGAAGATTGAAGATCCACAGAAAAAAAACGTTTTTTCTGGAATCTTCAATCTTCAACCTCCGGCAAATTTCAATTGACTTTTTTTCGTTCCTCACGTCGAAGATTCCAGACAAAGTTTGCTGTGGGATCTTCTACACTCAGTGTTCTGTTTCCAAAGACCTTCCAAAAATGAATAAAAAGATTGTGCCTCAAATCGAAGATTCCATCAGCCTTGATTTGAGGACCGAAACACTTGCAACTTGACATTTTTGAAATTTCGATCTTGTTCAATAGCAGACAATGGAAATCAGATAGAAGACGAATACTTGTCAGATGCTCTTTGCCGGAAAAAAACGTTGGTCTAGGAAGTCCCCTTGAATGGTGTTCCGGACAATCCCAATGTTTTCGCGGGCCCGAGCTCTTCATGGATTTTCTTGGTTTTTCCGATGCCTTCAAACCAAAGTGACCGAAATTCAACAACCTACAAACCAAAACTGGCACTCCGGTCGCACTCGATCCTCCAGGGTTTCTCGTACTGCGAAGGCAGGGCGTCCATCACTACGTGCCCGGCATTAGTTTGTAGACTGTTTGTCTTCTTAGAAAAGACACAAGCAGTCAGGCCATGGATTTCATACAGCTAGTGTAGTTCGGGCCTAATCTTGAGAAAAACAAATCAATGACAATAACTACGGCATCATTCCGACAGTGAAATTCTACATTCAATCGTATGTGCTGAGTCTAGTAGTCCGTCTGTTGCATTCACCCCCCCCCCCCCCCCACCACCCCAATTGAAGCAAAGAACATACCAAAGGAAAATGCATCGTTTGCTACAGCTAGTCAAAGTATCAACAACTTACATAGCGAATGTAGTGCAACCATCCTCATAGTGCTTCTGAACTTGCTTAAGGGGTGGCCGACAAAAATGTTAGTCAATCATACTTCTACATATCCCCAGCCCTATGACAATTTGCCTCTCCCCATGTCTGGATCACAAACTAAACAAAGGCAGTATTGTTAAGATAGACTGGAAAAAACTTCATATGACAAAATGAAATATAACCCCTGACACAACCAACATTGAAAGATTTGAAATCATAGGGGTGTAACCGTTCATGTGGCTCCATGTTTTACACAAAATGTTGAAAGCTTAACGACTATAACTCAACAAACTGTACTATGTTGCTCCATGTTATGAAGCTGGCAGGGAGGCGAATGTAATATGGCCGTGAACGCGCTAAATTCTATTAGTTGCATTAACGGCCTGTTTGGTGTGAGAAACAGATGGTACCTTGTGCTGCAAATCTTTTCATGCAGTTAGTACAATGCAGCTTCCAGAATATCAACTACTATGTGCCCAAGGGATTAATGGAGCCAACATTTCTTAATTTAAGGCTGTATTCTATATATATATATATATACAATAAGCATATCCGGCCCTCCTTTACTGGCTAATACAGCCCGTTTATTCACTGCAGATAATCACATTCGACTCACTGCTTAATGTATTCGCTTAGCATATGTTCCCATCGAAAACTGCTGCACCCTTCCCTCCAACTTTGTGTGTGTAGCGTGTATATTTCTGTCTATGTATGTATATATATATATATATATATATTCATTGACATTTGTATATTCACATGTATATGTATGTATCTATATACATATATGTATATGGTCACCCCCCCCCCCCCCCCAAGATCTACACCCTCCTTGTCTACACTACTCTTCTGCTTGCTTCCCCGCACTTGTGTACAAGTAGTGCACGCCGAAAACACTGGAAATACCGATAAAACCTTACTTGTTGAGTATTTCCGGGACTATTGTTCGTAACACATCATGCATGCAAAATGTCTATAAATCTGCAACCGAATTTCGGTTTAAAATTGTATGACCTTCTATACTCCGAGAGGCAAAAACCCTGGAAGATATAGCACTTTTGCTGTTAACACCTCAAAAAACTCGTGTTTTTGTGTTTTTTACTGTTGTCTTAGTAATCAAATACGTGCTGAGCTGCACGTGTCAACACTGGGTCTGACGCGGCTTCTTTCAGGATTCCCAGGAAAAGGTCTCTTTCTCTCATACAACAATAACAGCCAATAGTAGGATAAAAGCTACCACTAACCATAACTATAATATCATGCCTACTTTTATAGTAATCATTGGTTCCGTGGGTATGTACTTAGTATTAAATTTCTATGCAATGAATATTGCATTGGTGTGCTTTTAACAATGTACCAGGCGTTTCAATCGTATTTACTTTGCCTATTTAATCAACATCGTGCTTGGAAAAAGCGTTGCTTAGGAAAATTGCATTATTTGTATCGAAACACCTGAAAACCCAAAAGTCCAAACTTCGCCAGAGATTATCCCAAGGCTTTAGGATTTGGAATTTCCGAGCACTATGATCTTCACGAGGCAAATAGGCTTCTAAGAAAGAATATGTATTCTTGAGCTTGTCTATGCGAATTGTGCGTTTGGGACAGAATATAATCTGTACAAGTGGTATTTAATTCGTGCGCAAGCAGTGTTTCATCATTATGTGCTGAAAACTGCTTGTTTTATAGTCAAATCTAGTACACGTAATACTTGTGCTAAAGTCGTGTTTCTTTAAGAACTCTACAAGAATTATGCATTTGAAAGCTTGTCTATGCTGTTTAAGAGTTCTATGTTTCTAGGAGAACTGTGTACTTGCAAGCTTCTCTATGCGAATTGTGTGTGTTTAGACATAAGGCTAGGATACTTCACTAGCCAGCCTCTTTCATAGGGTAGTAATTCAACATTTTGGCCACGCTATGTGTTTAGAAGAGTATTTCCCTGGGCTTGGGACAAGCACTGCTTCTCTAGAAACAGAACGAATTTCTTTTCAAAAAAGCATCCTCTCTCTAAAATTGCAGTATTTGTCTAGATTGCCGAGCGCAATCGCTACATTTTGCAATAGATATTCTATGAGTGAACAAAAACTAGGATAGTTCACTCGCCTCTTTCGTATAGTATTAGTTCTATATTTGCCTAGTAAAGGCACTATGCATCTGAAAAAGCAAAGTATTTCCCTAGGTTTTAGGCACGCACTACTTCTCTACAAGAGACACAAAATCACACAAAACAAAAACCCACAAACCAAAAAAAACAAAAGCAACAAAACCAAAAAAAATAAAAATGTCGAAAATAACAATATTTCTGGAACTCGTGGAAACGCGAATCCAAAAAAAGCCAAGAAAACAAAAACCCCCAAACCAAAAAAAAATCAAAACCAAAAAAAACTAAAAAGCACAAAACATGATTCCGAGACTCTTGGACAAAGGGAATCATTACCCCCTGACGTCAAGAGTTCGAAAATAATGTTTTGGTTTGTCTTTTTTTGGTATTTATGGTTTTGTTTTTTTGGTTTGGATTGTTTTTGATTTCACTTGTCCAAGAGTCTCATAATGTTTTTGTTTGCTTTTTTGGTCTTGGTGTTTTTGGTCTTGTTTTTTTGGTTTGAGTTTTTTGGCATCCTGATTTTGGCGTTTTTGACCTTTTTTGGGTTCTGGAAACCTGTAAACGTAGATCTTGGGAGGGTGGGCGAGCATATATATGTATATGATATCTATACGTGTATGTGTATATAATGTTTAGATCTACATATACGTGTATATATATATGTGTGAATATATATATATATATGTGTATATATATACACATATACATAGATGTTCAAACAAAAGTGCGTTTTTATGCAAGCTGGCACTGCTCCAGGCGGGTTGCAGCTGGCTAATTACGAGCGGGATCCTCGTTTTGTCGCTCTTGGGGACCAACTTGCCTCTCAAGACCTGAGGATGGCTAAAGAAAGTGGGGGTTCAGGGTTTGGGGCTTGGGGTTTTGGGGTTTAGGGTTTAGGGTTTAGAGTTTAGGCTTGTGGGCCATACAATCCCCTGTCAAATCGACTGCTTGAGAAACCACGGACGTTGACGCGATCGTCAACACCTCCGCGTGTAAGGTCGGCTGTGGTTATGGGCTTCGGTTGTCCCGGAATGGAGTTTGCCTGCGGTAGCTTCTCCCTGAAGTTGGGGCCTTCTGCATGCGATGTCTGGCTAATTCAGAAACCTGATGCTTCTCAGATCAGCCCCCAATGGTGCTGTATACCCGTCGTTGCTCACGGACAGCTTGTGCACAAGAAGAGGTACTCTGCAAATCAGGCGAAGCTCATCTGGGATCTCAAGTTCTCAAGCGAACACAGAATGGAAGCTAGTTCGTCTGGTCAAGACGACATGCACAAGATTACCACAAACTGAACCCGCTCACTGCGAACCGGAGTTCCCGCAGCAAGTAGAGCGTCAGGGCGACAGCGACGGGAAGCAATGCGTACAACATTGATTCCTCGTTTCAGGGACTTCCACAACTAAGCGAAGACGAGTTCAAGGCAGCCCATCGGCTTCTACATCCGGAGCCCAGGCCTAAGGAGGACCCAATTCCTTAAGCCGCCCACCCTGTACCAAAAAGACTCTTCCATTGAGATGTTCTAATCAGCGAAGTCTCCGTGACCGAGTCAGACAAATTCATGAGGCCGCGGGTCGTAGGCCTCGGTAGCGAGATCTTTGAGGCGATGCAAGCCAAGTGCAGTGAGCACACCCAATGTATTCGGCAAAGGCGGGAAGAAAAAGAGGAAACTGTCAGCCCTGAACCGAACCAGTCAGAATTGTTTGTCAGTTTGACCCTGGAGCCAAACTTTATCCCAGCATGTTTACCAAGCTATACACGCTGCACACACGCAGAGGAACATCATTGTTCTTCGTGATCTTTGGAACTAGGCTTGAAAAGTACAAGGGAAAAAGTTGATGCATGCACCCGAATAAGCCTCAAGCTTGATGGGGAACAGCTTTTGGAGATGTGCAGAGGGGTATTGTAATGGCGTGTCTGCTGCAGAGACGCGAGAACCTTGCCATTCCAAGAAAAGTGTGCTGGGGCACCTCCCTTCACTTTAAGGGGGGGCATGACCTGAGCACTGGATGCTTCTAATTCTAAATTTCTAAATACTCCAAAGTGTGGCCCTTCGAAGAGCTGCGGGCACAGAGAAGATTTGCAAGCCTGATATCGCCTGCAGCCGTTGAAGACTCATCACTTGAGCACTCCCGGTCGTTTTATGCAAAGCCAGAATGAAGCCAAATCCCTGAATTTTCTCCCTATGCACAAGCACTGCCAATGAACTCGAGCGTCATGTTGGGCGGGCTGGGAGGCGTATCTGGCATGCTCGCAAGCCATAAAAGCTTGCGGGGGATGCCGATGGATTGCAGACAAGACTCATGAGAGCAGAAAGATATAAATGCCAAGTCTAACACGTCCTTCTTGCTGGCCTACCTCATGCACTGGATTGAAAGCAGCTCTTGCATGACACGTTTCAGGCTTAGCAGGTCCTGAACACACCTACATGCATCCGAACTCCGGAAGCAAGGGCTTCGCACACAGCGAAAGCTCTCCGATTCTAAGTTACAGTGTCTGTACGTACTTAAAGCCCAAAAGTCTCAGAAAAGGCCTTGCAAAATGACCTTGTGATTTTGAAATTCCATAAACGCACGGCCATCCTGCAGCCTTGACGCCCTGCATGCACTACACGCCTCCAATATACGCCAAGCTTCAGCCGAAAGATCCTCACGGGCGCCCGGCTTCATACCAAAATACCATGCAGCACAAGCATCTCATTTTCAGAGCTGTGGACTAAGCGTTCTCGGCTGCATAAGGATCTGTGAAGCCACTGGCCAAAATGCCAGGGTTTCGGCATGTCTGACGGGAAGTGCTGGGATCTTGGCCGAACCGCCACGTTCGCCTAGCATCCTCCCCAGATTTGTAACAAAATTAACCAAAATGGACCGTGCGACACATGTCGCAACGACATATGATGCCTCTTGGAGGCAGCACACACCTCAGCATTTACAGAGCGGGCCATGTCACGTGAGGAGCATCTCGCAAGCATGTCGGCCGGGGAAATCGGAACAGCTCATAATCCTCAGCATAGAGCTGCCTGGCCTTCAGGCAGAGCTGCTCATCATAAGCAGCGCGATCCTTGGAATCCGTCCAGTGTTCCTAGTAGCGCCTTCGCAGACTCTCCGCAGCTGAAATTTCTGACCGCACCGCAATTCAGTACTGTCAGGACTGCTCTCACACCTCACACAGCTAGGCACCAATCCTGTGAAATCCTGTGAGTGAGGACATCCTCTACAAGGCTCGCAAAACAAGTACGTACCATACTTCTGCCAAATATTGGTGCCTTGGGAGATCTCTTCACGTGATTTTCTCACGTTCTGCACGCATGAACGGATTTCTGGTCCCGACTTACCAACCTGCTTTGCAGGCCAGAGGATGTCAAACTCGCAAGCGAAGCATCCCAAAAATGTCACGAACCAAACAGCCTCTGAATGACTCAAAGCTTTGGTACTCAGCAGATTGTGGACGACACTGGGTTCATGACAGCTGCGCCTGCTGGCGTAATCCGTCGCAAGCCAGTGTCCAACATGTAGGACTGGGCCATAGCTGGATCTGTGAAGACCACTGTCCACCACGCATATCGCGTGATCCGAGCGTTTTTCTGCAACCATTGCAGTGAACCCATCCCGTGACTAGCTGCTTTCTGACTGGTGATTGACTTGCAATGCTCCACGGAGTTGGGATGCGCCTGCTCGTCTTCCCAAAAGCAACTTGTCTCCGAAACCCAAATCTCCTGCGAGCTGAGCCAAGAAGACCAGTCTTTACCTCCATATGAGCCTAACCGGCGCAGCAAGTCTGCGAAGAAGAAACCCCGACTTTCGTCGTAGTTCTCGACCCAGTAAGACTCCCGGCAGTCGTACTCATGCACCACCACACCTTTGATGAGGTCTACATCACAGGCTGAAGTGTCCCAGCATTGTTTCAGAAAGTCCTCGAACCAATCAAGTTGCACTTTGCTCTTTCCCACATTCGGTGCCAACAACTTGAGACCCAGCTCTTGAGATACTGGCTGTGTGTATGTAGTCCAAATGCCTAACGCCTCTGCAGGAGTGATGTTGGAATCATGTTCGTTCCATCCTTCGTTTGTACCGAAGATGTATCGCATTCGGTCCCGATCATTGGAAGCCACGAGGTCTCGGACTTCGTCATAGGTGCATTTCGGACTTGGCTTGCGTGGCAGAAACGCACACTCCCGCCCGCTGAGCGTTCGCACCTCAGTTCTGCAACAGCCGTGAAAGGCTTTGATTTTCTTGTAGGGTAAACTGCGACATGTGGTGAAAGCACCTCAGACCGATCTATTCCGGAAATCTCCGGACATCTAAGCTTGTCAAAGCCTATGGCCCTTCTTCGCAAAACCTCATGAGTAACTCAAGGCGCTCCGTCGTAGCCAAGCATAGGCACAAATTCGATGTTGTTGTCTCTCGCCCACTGGAGGCTGGACTGTGGCTCATCAGGCATGAAACGGAAGTACCATGATACGTACCTTAGAGTCAGAGACTGAAAGACGCCTCTCCTCTCGAACAACTCTGACTTGTCCCCCTTCCCGCCCCCCACAATGATTCAAAACAATCAGAAGGGCGGGCACATTGCAGGCTGTGGAATCTTAAATACAGGACCCTCTTGGGAAAGTTGTTTTTTGGGACTTGTCTATCAGTTTATGGTTCGGGGTCCTTCCTGCGACGTCCGCACGCCACAGCATCGATGGCCCGGGCAACTGCCCAAGCAAATCAGACCAGTCCGCTAGCGAAGTCCACATCACACATGAACATACACCACGAGCATACGGTGCCAATCACCACATCACGCGCCAGGAAACACAACGATCACGCCCACATCATGGCACATTGCTCTACCCTCACTATCCACACTCCACCACCACTGCAACCACACGCCACATGCCACTGCCCACCACCCCGCACACCTCTAACACAACCACAACAACCACCACAACCACCACAACCACAACAACCACCACAAACACCACAACCACCACAACCACCACAACCCCCACCACCACCACCAGCACCACCACCAGCACCACCAGCACCGTCGCCACCACTCGCCACATACGGACCGCGACCTGTGGCTCAAGATCTCTGCGTAACCATCAAGTATACCCCATGTGTGTGATCGACGGAAGCAATACTCAAGAGGGCATAAGAATGCCAGAACACGGGTTTTTAGATGGAGAGGATAGACTATAAACACAAAACATAAACATATCCGGGCCCGGACGAGGAAAGGCTCGGGCGGGTGGCTCATGCTCACTCAAAAAAATAGCCCCACATGCACCACCACATCTCAAATGGCCCCGCGTCGCTAATGACGGAGAACGAAACCCCGAGGAATGTTGTTGCAAACCAGATAGGCTCGAGGAGCACCAGTCTTACTCAAAACATGGTCTGTGTTTGTGAAGGAGTAAGCCAATAAGCCTCAAAAGTTTCTTCTATGGAAGCTTCAGGTGCTCGCCAAAATGCCGGTAGTCCTGCACGGTACTCCGGCTAGCAGGATCGTGATGCAAATGAAGCAAGAACAAGTTGGGCAAGGACTCTGCTCAGAACCAAGTGCACTGTGCACAACCCTGAACGCCGGGTTGTACTAGCAAAAACGTATGTAATCTTAGTCAACCTGGGCCCAAGCTTCACACCTCAAAGCAACTCCTTGCGAAAACGGACCCAGAACCCGTGCCCATTCGACAGCCCCTCAAAAGTGTCATTACCCTGGGTTCCAGGGAGCCCAGAGATGGGCGTCAGGGCCATACGGCAACTCAATAACTGGAGACGGAGAGCCCCAAGGTTAAGAGCGACCCGTTCAGAACCCATAAACTACTTGTTCAAGCTCAGTGTTTGCGGAATTTGCAAGCAGGATGACCAGTTCCTACGCCGGCAAAAACACAAACTGACAACCTCAGCATCAGTGAGTTCCGGTCCTTTTCAGAGCTGACATTTCCATCTGCAAATCCCTTCTTGAAATTCTGCTTCTCCAGCACGATCCGGTCAATGATGGGTCCCTGGCTAGAGCAAAACCTTCCTTCAACTTGAAAGCCCTGTGCCCCCACCTTCTCTATCAAAACCAATACCAACTCCTCTATCAAAACCATTACCACCTCCTCTACCAAAACCAATACCAACTCCTCTACCTAAACCTTTACCAGCTCTTCTATCAAAACCAATACCAACTCATCTATCATATAGAGGCCTTGATAACTGGAATATTGTTTTGGGGGTGTTATAGTAAAATTATGTAGGAACCACAAGGGAATACTGTTAGTACATATTCCGACCCCAAAATCAGTCCATGTATGTGGCTCCTAAGCCAGCGCTTTACCAATGTAGACGAGGCCCCGAAGATAAGCAAAATCCCCAACCCAGCAGAAAGTGTTTGTTCGTGCTGCCTGCCACTTCGACGACGATGCACACCATTTTCACGAAAGTGTTGTCCATGATACAGTATGCACGCTGCTCGCCACGTAAGAAAAACATTTGATTCTCCTGGGTCCCATGGTTTTCGTGTCTTGGAACGTGCGCACGCGTGCTCTCCGTTCCATATGCGTGTGTTTATTCATTGACGCGTTTATGCCACATGTGGCGACAAGGATTCGCTGCTCAGCAATTTCAGGACATCTGTTTGTCTAATCATTCTAATGTTTCATCTGCTATGCCGCGAGCATCTGCTTCTAGACGGCTGCTATGCATCCTGTTGTCAAAGCCCGAACCCCAAAAGTCTGACCCTCAGCTCCCCATGAGCTCTGCGTGCCTCCTCCTTTACCGGAGCTTGAAACGTGATGCCATTCGTGCCTTCAGTCAATGTATCTGCACAAGAAAAAGAAATCCCCGAGTCCGGGTTTGGGGTTTGGGGTGATTCACACATAGAGAAACGTTGATGGAGTCAACGGCTACATACGGCCACCCCTGAGCTTGAACTTCGCAATCCTCTTATCGGATAGATCGGATAGACAGCACCTGGGAGTTACAAAGTGGGAAGGTCCATTTGGTGCTCATGGTTTGACAGCACCATATCCCAAACATGCGGTGCCCGTTGATTCCTACACTTCGCTCAGCACGCGCTTCAAAGGTTTTGGTCAGTGTGCACTGGACCCCTACAACATAATGAGCACCCTCAGAAGCCCGGAAACCCAGTACTGTCAGCGCCTTCTGTCAGGTTGACGTTCACAGAATATTGGCCAGGGGCACCACTCTCCGAACACCAGCTGCTTGTTGGTGGGATCCTGCCATTGGTACTCGGTCCAGACTATGAGGTCCGATAGGTTTGTGAAGTTTTGTGCCTGCGAGTCCCTGCTCCAAGATCCGAGGCAAATCCAGATGTTCAAGCCCTTACAGCGACAATAGGCAAACCCCAATATGCAACCCAGAAAACTTGGCCGTAGACCTCGTGACAGCGAGTCATTCCGAAGGTTTGCTCCAAAGCCAAGTATACTAAAATTGCAAGTCGACCTGCCTCTGGGTGGTCGGGTTGGGAGGTTCCCAATCGACTCACGGAGGCTGATGTTGGGGGCGATTGGGCCCCAAAAGCCCTGAATCCACAAAGCCCTACAGCCCAAAGGCCCCCAAATGCCCTAAGCTCTAAGCCTTAAACCCTAAACGCGTCACATTGTAAAATCACCAGGGGCCCGGTCTCCATGATTTTCGTTGGCGACGGGTCATCAAGCTCATTGCTTAGCGCAACAGTACTCAAGTTTGGGGCAGGAGGCCAAAAACCTGCAAGTGACTTGCAAGATCCCATAGTGGGTTTCGGTCGAGCGTTTGACTTAAAAACTTCGGGCGTGCAGTTTGAAGATTGACAGCGCAACGCCTTGAACCCAAACAATTTAAGCTTGGATATACTTGCAGTAAAACAAGCTTCCTTCCCCGCAACACACGTGGCTCCGGTGGCGGAAAAATTCTTGCCGACTTCGCCGGAACAGTGAAACAAAGGTCTGCGGAGACTAGCACTCACCGCCATTCACCGCTCTCGTTGTGACCTGAAACCATGAAGACATACATCAAAACGAAACCTCGACGTATCCGTCATCATACTCGACGTATCTGTAATTTTCCTCATCATCAGCAGCCACACCAGCCTTATCACGGCCATGATCGCTGTCACTGGACTGCATCGCCAGTGAGGCCACCCTCTGACATTCTGATCGACATCCGCCAAGCCCTGCTGTAGAAAATCTGGAAGTGCATCTGCCTTCCCAAAGTCTTCTGCAGTCGAGCAAATCCACCCGCGCCCCGAGCGGCATCCTTGCTTCCCCACCAGGGATTTAGAATTTAGGTTTCGGGCTTAGGATAAAATGTAAAGCTGCACAACCAAGGCAAACCAAACAGCCATGCCGATTATTCATTGCTGCCGTTGGCTTACTTTGTCAGCAGGCACGAAGCATAACAAACATTCAAGGTAAGTAGGTAAGCAAGTGTCAGGGCAGCAGCGCCATCGTGCTGTGAGTTCATCAAGGCCATCATCAGCGGCGTCATACCGGGCCAATGATAGAATAAGGTCGACAACGGAGTTCGCCTGCCAAACCGATACCGAGCCACCTCCAATGCACGGTTTGCACGGGCTGCAACACGCATATAGTTAAAGTCGAATTGGAAGTCCACGTCAGCTTGAAGCTCCTGACAAGACAAACTAGGGCTGACAAGGGCATTGGGTTATATGACCTTCAAAAAGTTAAGCATGTCAACACATAGCAGGTTTGTCGCTGTAACGCATGTGTTTACCAGTGTATAAAACCGCAAAGCTGTCATGGCCAGACAAGTCCATCGGTGAAGGAACGACAAAAACAAGCACATGTATAGACGAAGTATCCAACCACTGCCTACATGCCTGCTCCTACTCAGACTTACTGCTCTCGCTGGCTCCTATGACCTAATTTGGCGCTAAGTCTCGAGCAAATACTGAACAGTGCGCGGGCTGCAGCCGACAGCCAAATTCGCGGAGGCGAACAGGGCTCGCGAAAACGCAGGCCGGCCAAGCCTTTGTCTCCCAACCTGTCTTGCCTCACACACTCCACCAGGGTTTCAAAGTTGCCGAAGATGGCTGCAATCTCAAAGGCCGTCCATCCCCAGAGGTTTTTCGTAAACACAGAGGTCGCAGTCTGCTCGCATAGTATATATAGAGAGTCCATCTCGGTTTCCTGAAACAGCAGCCAGAGGCACCGCTGGAAAGAGACCACGGCTCGCGTCAGCCCCAGCACCCGCAGTCAGCAAAACCTGCGCCACATCATTGTTCCCTTAAAAAATCTTAGGTCCAGCGCGGACATCCAGAACATCAGCCCCAATTCAGGCTGCGCTTGTTTGGTTCTCCTGTGGATGTCCGCCCGCTCCCTCAGCAAGTCTCTCACCAGTGCAGGGTCTCCTAGCACTGAAGCGTAGTGAAGCGGTGTGAAGCCTGCAGCGTCGGCGGTTTGAGCGCTTTCGAAGCCATTCTCGTAAAGGAAGTGCGCTACCAGCGAGCCACTGAAGCGAGGCTCGAAGCCGACTTCTGCAAAGTCTTGGAGCATCTCTGGCTGGGGGTTGGTAGACAATCCTCTCATGTGCACTAGGTTGCGCAGGAGGCGATGCTGCAAGACAGGCAGGAGTTTGGGGCGGCTTCAAGTGTGAACTCTCCCCAACAGATCCAACCGGCGGGGAAGGCCAACGGCGTTCCCATCAACTTCGAGTCGTGCTCTGGATCAAAATCCAGCTTCCTTCCTCGGACAACTCCCGGCAGACCCGCTCAAGACGGCACCATCCCCTTGTTGCCCATGTGCTTGCGGAAAATACCTGCCCTGGGATGGGCTGTCAATGACAGGGCAAAGTGCCAAGAAAAAACTGCTCCTGGCCACATAGGCTGGGATGCTACTGATGGCATGGGCCAAGTTGCTCTGCTCGCCAGCGGACTGGTGCTCTAACTGTGGGCATGGGAAGTAATCGTACCAGAACGACAAGGGTTTGGAGGTGAAGTCCTTGACCGATAGGCGCCGGAGATTGACCCAGGCACCCTCTGTAGTTGCATCAAGCGGCACATACTTCATGTTGTGAAGGAGATGACGCACGGCCAGCTGTAAAACACGGAACTGCCGAAATTCCGGATCCGGATGCGTAGTGTCAACCCACTGATGAGACACGAAAGCAGCTTTCCCGCTGTTGTTGTCAAACTCGATCAGCGTGCCCTTTGCCTTCAGCGTCTCGTGTGGTTCGAGCCATCTGCAACAGCGGCACCGAGTACATTGGAAAGCACAGCGGAGACTCCTCGTCTTCTCCTCGCAAGGCTTTGGCAAAGAGCTGCAGAGGGGTCAGAGGCTTGCGCGGTCCACACTGGCAGCGCAACATGCCTTGAAGAGCCGGCATAGAGGTGGAAGAACAGCACTACCCCTGAGCACAACCGCTACGATCCAAACTACTGTTTGGGGATCTATGCATCTTCTTGCGAAACGCACCCATCCGTGCGCGCTTGGACCCTCTGCAGAAGCTGTAGCACAATCTCTAGCATACTGTACAGCAGAGACACTACAGACGAGACTATGTCAACCACTGTCTCATTCTTTAATGCATAGTGCGCTGTGTAGGCTTGGCGCGTCGTCCTTATGGTGCTCCAAGGTTGTCTATTGACACGAATCGTCAGGTTGCGCTCGTTCGGGCTCATGTAGCGGATCATCATGTGGTGAATGCCTGGCGCAACCATGTCTGAAACACGTAGCGCAACACTTTCGAAATAGGAGGACTTAGACAACTCTTCGAATGTCATACTATCCCAACCCAACATCTCTGAAACAAGCGCGGGATGCCTGGTACTCCTGCGCGGACTGTCAGCGTGACGCTGTTGTCTGGGCCATTGCGTATACCACTTACCACATAAGTCACGTGAGAGGACGCTGCACCACATGTCACCACCGCGACCTGTCCTGCCAGGATGCCATCCTCAGCCTCATAACTGCCCACGCTTGCGTGAGTGTGAGAGGTGCCAGGAGCATCAGGAAGACCTGTGCCACGGGGAAGAGCCCAGTTGTCCGAGGCCGACTTCCACACGCTCCAGGTGCTGAAGCTGATTCCCGCCAACACTGAAGCTATGCTAGCGGCTTTCATGCCCCCAAAACGGCTAAATCTTCGACCCGAATGGCTGCCCTCACGACCTGACGAAACTGCGGCAAGTACTGGCACGCGCAGCTTTGACAGAGCCACATTCCGCTCACTAAGAAAGCCGTAAACAATTCGCGAGCTCCGGCATCGGCACAGCCTCAACCGCGCCACTTCTGCTGCAGGGACGGGGGACAGGCATCCGAAAGACATGACTCTCATGCCAGAGCACCACGCAGCACAAGCATCTCTTTTTCAGAGCTGTGGACTAAGCGTTCTCGGTTGCATAAGGATCTGTGAAGCCACTGGCCAAAATGCCAGGGTTTCGGCATGTCTGACGGGAAGTGCTGGAATCTGGACCGAAACGCCACGTTCGCTTAGCATCCTCCCAAGACTTGTAACAAAATTAACCAAAATGGACCGAGCGACCACATGTCGCAACGACATATGATGCCTCTTGGAGGCAGCACACACCTCAGCATTTACAGAGCGGGCCATGTCACGTGAGGAGCATCTCGCAAGCATGTCGGCTGGGGAAATCGGAACAGCTCATAATCCTCAGCATAGAGCTGCCTGGCCTTCTGGCAGAGCTGCTCATCATAAGTAGCGTGATCTTTTGCATCCGTCCTGTGTTCAGCTAGCGCCTTCGCTGACTCTCCGAAGCTGAAGTTTCTGACCGCACTGGGGTTCGGTGCTGTCTTGGCAACCGCGTCTATAAAGCAGTCGGACAGCTCTGCCCGCATGGACTTGTCAGGGGCCATGAAGAAAACATGCTGGTAGAAGGGAAGGAACTTGCCCAAATCACATGTACGAGACCTGGGCTGTTGGACCCCTTGAGACCAACATTACTGAAGATTCGTGAAAAATCAAAGAACCCTGTTTTCAGCAACATCGCTAACCGGCCAGGAGACTGGCGCTGCCAGTGAGGATTCTCGTGCTCCAAGGCGTGGTGCATACCGAATTCCACCCTCGTCACGAAGTCCGGGAAATTGGTCGCGTTGAAGGCTTCATACGGCAAACCAAACAAGTCTTTAGTGAGGTGGGTATTGTTAGGATCATTCCCGCCGGCAATTTTGTCCAGATACGCCGACCGCAAACGGTCCAAGGGGTCCCTGACCACTGCCATCTTAGTCCAGCTTGGATCGAGCATGATTTGAATGGCCTCTGCACGTGGCAGGTGCTTGAGCTGCATCAGCCCACCGATGTAGCCGTTGGCATCGCGATTGTGTGGATTGGATGCCCAATCCTGCACTCCCACCAACCAGCGAAGAAACGTCTGCCATCGAGATGTGCCACATTTCGGCACATAGCAGAACACGAGGCGGTGGCTCGGGATCACAAATGGTGACAGCCACGCATCACTCTGATTCGCGTACCAATAATCGAAACCCTGCGTTTGCTGCACGGGCGACCCCTTCAGATCAAGCCGACAGGTGTTGCCAGAAGGCTCAACACGAGGCGGATGTTGCCCCGCTGGCGCAGTCGGTGTACCACTGCCTGGGACCGCCCACCCTGTCATGGAAGCCTTCCACACGCACCAGGCACCGAATGCTGCGCCTGCTAATGTCGCGAGGATGCTGGCTGCTTTCATGGCTCCGAGAAATGGCCGAAACGTCAGAACACAATACTTCTGACTGGTACATATAGTGAAAACAGTCTTGGATCCTGCTGCTGCGCCTGGAGCCTCTGGAGACACCAGTGTATACAAAGCATCTGCGCGACCAGGGCAACCTAACACCTGCACATTGTGGGACTTCCAAGGTTGATGTGCCTGCCTCCGCCTGTTCTACAACCACTAGATGTGCTTGTTACGCGTTGTGCCCAGAGGGCAGTAAAAGCTTGGCGGTGAAAGACAGGTCTTTCAGGGGCAAGAAGCGAAAGCAAAACACCGAGGTTGTTGGGGTGGCCCAAGTGGAGAATGCAAGCAGAAGAAGGCCTGATTAACGGTGTAACCCCGTGAGAGAGAACGCAGAACACTTGGTAGCAGATGTGACCACCACGTGCAACGTTTGCAACAGACGAAGCACCTGGAATAGGTATAAATTTCATGCCAATAAACTATCCACGTTGCACTATTGAGCTGTTTGCTGAGTTGAAACGAATCAGACGGAAAGGCGCCGAAGGGGTGCCAAGGTTTTTTCGTATCACGGTTGGTGCAACAGACAGCTGCAGCAGCCTACCAACACTATCTTGGGGGCTCAACCCTGAAAAGCTCAAAAATCGCACATTCCCGAACCCGGAAGAGTGCTAGGCTGTGGCACAGGCGGCGCCCATATCGGGAGCCAGCAGTAGCCGGCAGGTCATTGGTTTTGGATTTTTGAAGCGAACAGCAGGAAGCTCCATCCTGAGGAGCCCGCACGGTACTCTCTCGTCCCAACGGGACAGTGCATGATGAGGAGCTTCCAATGCTTGTTGCTGATACTCAATCACATTCAAAGCCCGCCCTGATGGGCCCAATGGAGGCCAGCACTCCGATATGCGAAATTATGCGAACGATGCAAAAAAAAACCGATGGAAAACCTGAGATCCAGCTGCGACATGGCCGCTCACACTGAGTCTGGGCCGGACGCTGACCTGATGGGGCACCCATGTCCCAATCAAGGAATGCTATATTAAAGCAAAGCTGAAGAATCTTGATGCACTTTAAGCCTACTTTAAGCTAAGTACCGGCAAGGCAGCCAACTTAGTGTACCTTGGAACATGCACTGGCCATGCGCACATGAAACCGAGTGGACGCGCCAGCCATCTCAAACCTGTCCGAGTTGACATCTGCACAAGACGAAAACGAGCATGCTGACAGCACGCTTGCATGCTGGTGTCAAGCTTCACATCCCTGGCTTCAAGCGTCAACAATCCTCGCAGGTCTAGCAGCCAACAGCAATCTCGCTACAGGGACGGGGGACAAGCATGAGAAAGACATGACTCTCATGTCAGAGTACCACGCAGCACAAGCATCTCTTTTTCAGAGCTGTAGACTAAGCGTTCTCGGTTGCATAAGGATCTGTGAAGCCACTGGCCAAAATGCCAGGGTTTCGGCACGTCTGACGGGAAGTGCTGGAATCTGGACCGAAACGCCACGTTCGCTTAGCATCCTCCCAAGACTTGTAACAAAATTAACCAAAATGGACCGAGCGACCACATGTCGCAACGACATATGATGCCTCTTGGAGGCAGCACACACCTTAGCATCTACAGAGTGGGCCATGTCACGTGAGGAGCATCTCGCAAGCAGGTCGGCCGGGGAAATCGGAACAGCTCATAATCCTCAGCATAGAGCTGCCTGGCCTTCAGGCAGAGCTGCTCATCATAAGTAGCGTGATCTTTTGCATCCGTCCTGTGTTCAGCTAGCGCCTTCGCTGACTCTCCGAAGCTGAAGTTTCTGACTGCACTGGGGTTCGGTGCTGTCTTGGCCACGGCCTCTATAAAGCAGTCGGACAGCTCTGCCCGCATGGTCTTGTCAGGGGGCATGAAGAAGACATGCTGGTAGAAGGGAAGGAACGTGCTCAAGTCACATCTATGAGACTGGCGTTGCCAATGCTTGTTCTCGTGGTCCAAGGAGTGGCGCATGCCGAATTCTACCCTTCTCAAAAAGTCTGAGAAACTTGTGGATGTGAAGTTCTCATATGGAAGTCCGAACAAGTGCTTGGTAAAGTTCGTGTTGCCCGGATCATTGGCACCAGCAATTTTGTCCAGATACGCCGACCGCAGACGGTCCAGGGGGTCCCTGACCACCGCCATCTTAGTCCAGCTTGGATCGAGCATGATTTGAATCGCCTCTGCACGTGGCAGGTGCTTGAGCTGCATCAGCCCACCAATGTAGTTGTTGGCATCGCGAATGTGTGGATTGGATGCCCAGTCCTGCACTCCCACCAACCAGCGAAGAAACCTCTGCCATCGAGATGTACCAGCTTTCGGCACATAGCAGAACACGAGGCGGTGGCTCGGGATCACAAATGGTGACAGCCACGCATCACTCTGATTCGCGTACCAATAATCGAAACTCTGCGGTTGCTTCACGGGCACTTTCTTCAGATCAAGCCGACAGGTGTTGCCCGAAGGCTCAACACGAGGCGGATGTTGCCCCGCTGGTGCAGACGGTGCATCATTACTGCGTGGGA
The DNA here is from genome assembly GCA_905221605.1 of Symbiodinium natans. NCBI lineage: Eukaryota > Dinophyceae > Suessiales > Symbiodiniaceae > Symbiodinium > Symbiodinium natans. The sequence continues at coordinate 240,416 of CAJNDS010001413.1, forward strand.
CGGCCCACCCTGTCATGGAAGCCTTCCACACGCACCAGGCACCGAACGCCGCTCCTGCCATTGCTGCGAGGATGCTGGCTGCTTTCATGGCTGCGAAAAGCCCAACTCAATTTCACCATGTTTCATATAAGCTAGTTGCTTCTTTGCTCGTCACACTTTCGGTCCCTTGAGACCCAGCTCTTGATGGCTCTTGAGATATGGGCTGCGTGTAGGAGCAACGGAAACACAGATTGGCTGTTATGATTTGGCCAAAACACACAACTCCATGTTCATACAAACCTCATTTGACCACACAATTCGATTCACCACGTCGCCAGCTCAACTATTCACCCCAACAACCAGAAATCCATGTACATGCAAATCGAGAGAGGCTTCGTCAAGTTGGTTTTCCGCGTTGTGTTCGGGATGACTGACGAGAATGCTGAGGGCGGCGCGAGGACAAACCAGCACCAGGGGACCGCGTCAAACGCGCATACATGCTCATAAGCACCCCTTGGTGCCAGCAAGCGCATGCGTGTGTGCCCTTGCGGAACTCCTCGACGAGAATGCGGTTTGGGGCCTTAACGCTCTTGCAGGTGCCGTTCGCCAAGACGGCTTGTGTGCTTCTATGCTACGACCGGAGGCTTGCAGCGACCAGACCTTCCGGATCGTGCCAATGCTGGGTGGCTTTGTGCTCAAAGGCGATGAGAAAACCCAGGAGCTGCAGTTGAAAGCCCAGGCACTTTAGCCTGCACTGGCATGGACACAGGACGTCATAGGACACAATTTCGCAAATTGATAAAGTCTTGGCACACAATGCCACCAACCCCAGCGGAACTGTGAGTGCCATGGTTGGGCGTGCGCCCAAAGAAACCGCGTCATCATTGCCAACATCTCGTCATCGCCGAAGCCAGAAGGGAAGACTTGATTGTCAAACCGAAGAATTGATGTCCCAATCTTGCAAGGCAGACCTCGGCATTGGCACTGCAATAGGCGGTGCATCTCGAATTTGAAGTCACCAACCGCTGGATTGGGTGGCGGGGTCATAGCAGCCAAAGCCACGAGCACAACCCCAGTTGCCTCTGATGAGCGAAATTGTGCAGTGATGTAGCCCCCATTTCAGAAAGCCGAAAGGCACTCGAAAGCACTGCCGTCCTTCAAAGGAGGAAGGGCCTCGTAAGATGTGACCCAGGTTCATCGCCGTGCTGCGGGGATCGTGCGTGTCGAAGCGCTCTCGCTGTGCATGTGCACGTGTTTACAACAGCGCCGACGAACTCTCTGCCGGGATCGTGTGTGTCGAAGCGAACTCGCTGTGCGGGCTTGCGCATTTACAGAATCGCCGACGAACCCTCTGCGGGGGTCGCGCACATCGAACCGTTGTCGGTGTCTTCCGACTCTGTTTCCTCCACACGTCCTGCTGTAGGAGTAGGCACTGCTCCAACGAGGAGGGATGTCTCATGAAATGTCCGAATAATAACCCAGAAGGAGGTAATGTTTTTGCTGAGTGAAAAGCTTGTGCATGAAGATATTCGTTTGAACATGAAGCATCCGAGGGCTCCAGAACTCGATGATAGAAAGATGATTTAGTTGTAAAAATGCGGCGAAGAAACTTATAGTGGATGGAGTCCAGGTGTACAAATTGGGAAGGAGAGGTTGTCTATCTCACAAAAGAACCGAATAGACTGTACGACAAAGCAGTAGACTCGCAATTTCCAAGGGGGACAGAGATTTCGAAGCCGCAACTGCCTGAGAAATACGATGAAAACGTAAGTGTCTGTTGTTGAACGTGAGTCTAAATACGCCCCAAAGGGGAACCGGAGTCGGGGTTGGCTGCGTTCCTCGAAAAGACGCAGAAGACGATCCAGGGGCTGGAGTATCAAACGCCCCAGAATTGCTGGGCGAAACGTTCCTCAACATCATGAATGAGGTGAGGAAGTACAAAGGAGAACAGTTGGAGAACAGATAAGTTTTGTAAATGGAAAAGTGTAGGCAGGAGAAATGTACTGAGGCGCGTTCGGCTCGCCATCCGCTTGTTTTTCCCCTCCAGAAACATAGATGATGAAGTCACTAAAGAGGGTACTCCTTCCACCTCGCGGAGCAATGGAAACCCTACCGCTTACCTCTGCAAACTCGTTGTTGTCGGTGTGCGTGAGGCCCGGGAATTGGGACCCGGCGGTTCACAGCAGAGTCGACTCGTAGCTCCAGTGGCAAAATGGCTCAGGCAAAGGCAGAATCCTTAAGCTTCTGCGAAGGCAGGGCCTGTTGCTGAGCTCTAGTGCGTTCGGCCTGGACACTGATTAACTTCCCAACTGCTGTGGACCGTGCGGCTACGACTACGACTACGACTACGACTACTACTACTACTACTACTACTACTACTACTACTACTACTACTACTACTACTACTACTACTACTACTACTACTACTACTACTACTACTACTACTACTACTACTACTACTACTACTACTACGTACTACTACTACGTACTACTACTACTACTACTACTACTACTACTACTACTACTACTACTCCTGCTGCTGCTGCTACTACTACTACTACTACTACTACTACTACTACTACTACTACTACTACTACTACTACTACTACTACTACTACTACTACTACTTCACTACTACTACTACTACTACTACTACTACTACTACTAACTACTACACTACTACTACTACTACTACTACTACTACACTACTACTACTACTACTAGCTACTACTACTACTACTACTAAACTACTAACTACTACTAACTACTACTGCTGCGCTACTACTACGACTACTACGATACTACTACGACCTACACTACGACTACGCTACGACTTACTACTGCTACTACTACTACTACTACTCTACTACTACTACTACTACTACTACTACTACTACTACACTACTACTACTACTTACTACTACTTACTACTACTTACTACTACTTACTACTACTTACTACTACTTACTACTACTTACTACTACTTACTACTACTACTACTACTACTACTACTACTACTACTACTACTACTACTACTACTACTACTACTACTACTACTACTACTACTACTACTACTACTGCTACTGCTACTGCTACTGCTACTGCTACTACGACGACTACGACTACGACTACGACTAGGACTAGGACTACGACTCCGACTACGACTACGACTACGACGACGACTACGACTGCGACGACGACGACTACTGCTACTACTCTTGCTGACGCTGCCATGTGGAAGGCCTTGCTCTTGAGAGGTTTTTGATGTTAAGCCGAGAACGACCCATACTTTATGAACCTGAGGTGTTGATGCTCGGAATGGTGAAAATGAAGCGATGGAAGGTGGTGTTGGTCCCTGTAATCAAGAAGACGAGGAGATGATTGCTGACAATACCCATGCTCCAACAAGGGCTGACCTTCAAGCTACCTCTTCCTGTGGCTCGCTTCGCGATGAGATGGCTTCACAATTATTGTCATTCCTATTCTTCTTCGCTACACCGCGAAGAGAGAAGAGAGAGATGTATATGTTGATGTTGTTTATGTTTTGTTTGGTGGCTGGTGGTTCATTCGTTACCCTTCCACAGTCTGCAATTCTGTCCATTTCAACCCTACTGCAAAAATCCTCATACAAGCACAGTCCCCCAAACCCGCTGCTCTATGCGAACATTCTGATACAAGCACAGTCCCTCCAAAACCTCGCTGCTTTCTCTGCGCGAAAATCTGCGTTGTTTCTTTCTGGCGACTTGTTTTACAAGACCCACAAGACCCGCCTACTGTGCTACTGATAGTAAAGAGGCGTCCGCTTTAACAAAACTTCTCTGCGCGAAAATCTCACAGCTGCTGTGCGAAAATTCTCAGACAAGCAGTCCCCCCCAAAAACCCCGCTGCTCCTTGTGCGAAATCATGCAAGCATAGTCTTCCCAAAACCACGCTGCTGTTCGAATTCTCATAGAAGCACAGTTCCCCCAAAATCCCGCTGCTTCTCTGTGCGAAATTCTCACAAGCACAGTCCCTCCGAAAACCCCGCTGCTTATCTGTGCGAAAATTCTCATACAAGCACAGTCAAAGTTTTCTAGAGATTCTGCACCAACTGCCTTGGCGACTTCCCAAGAGTAACTTCTTGGAAGTGCCCTGCAGATGCAGTTACGGGCGCACCTCAGGTGATAGAGCTCGCACCTTCTCACGGAAGCCAGCGGATTGCTTGGTCTTTTGGATTGACAGCGCTTGTGGTCGACGCGCGACGTGATTAATTACACAAGACTTTTTTCAAAGCAGCGTGCTTAGACGCTGTGTTACGACTGTTACGAGCAGTGCAGATGATCAAATTTTGCCAGCGCGTCTCTCAACTGCATCAGAGCACAGCGGCCGTTCTCGTGGGCGTTCAACTCGTGTAAAACGGATCGCCAGAAAAAAGGCAACAAAACCAAGAACAAAGAAGCAACCCGACATTGGTCAGAATGTCGGCTGTTTCGCGCTGCTGGCGGTGTTTGTCTGCTGTGGTTTGTTTGCTCCAGCTGTTTCCTCTCCATTGTGCCAGGAAACATGCAACTCTCCCGATGACAAACCAACCCACAACAGCAAGTCAACAACGCAACAACCTCACCATCACCAACAAGCACAATGGACGGTCACAAAACATCGGCAATTTCTCGTCTCTGCGCTGCATCTGCACTGCGCATCAACAGATAAACTTGGTCGTTGAATGTTTTTTTCTTTGACACATACAAACGTGAACGCGTCACGCCACGTGCACAAATGAACGCGGCATGCAAAAGTGAACGCGTCACGTGGCGTGCATGCATGATTCCAACTCAACCCAAGACCTGCCTACTGAACTTGATCAACATGTCTGCACCGCTCACCAAATGGAACTGAGAAGCATGAGGCCACTTTTCCGCATTCTCAGCAGTGGGCCTTTCAGGGTTCCTAGTCCCGCCTGCCAGAACTCAAACAGCGAGCCATCGCCCAGGATCAGAGGACCGCTGGGCCGTAACTTCCCAATAAGGCGCCCGGTCGAGACGGGTGGACAGTCGGGCTTTTCAAATCGTTGTCTTGAGGAGCTTGACAGAGGCTAAGATTTTGGAGGAACATCGAAACCACTGGAGATTACCCCACCAAGTAGCCTTCACAGCTTTCAGAATGCTGCCCAAATCACTCGTCATTGAAAAGACCAATCGGCCTCATAAGCACGTTCCTCAAGTTTGGTATGAATGTCGCTGGCACACGCTGGAAAGCTGCAAAGAGGAACTTTGGTGGGATTCTACCCAGGAAGAGTACCCATGATGCAGTGTTGAGACGCTGTTTCTCTGACGAGGCAGCAAGATTTGATAGCCCTATAGGTGCTCCGTTTTCTTGCATGCCGGGCATGTAGACTCTATCGGCTGTGACTGTGGTGTTTCGACTATGGCTGCATGGAAGGGTGCGCTGCTCAGAGTCTCGTGGACCCCGCTGGCGGTCCACCAGGGTAAACCGCTCTGGCATCCGCACCTAACATTGGAACATTTTAGGCCAGCCACAGTCCCCTGATTGAACTAGAGCTTGTTGTCGGACGCTTTAGCCTTTGAGAGTATTTGTACGCTGCTGTATTGCTCAGAACTGCTCCTCTCCTCAAGAGAGAGTACCGGCACCCGAAGGTGCACTCTTACTGCTTAGAAGTTTTAGCTGAATGTTGGGCCAGCTTCCAAAGCAAAAGCAGCTTGTCTTTGGCTCTGCTTTCCTGGTGAAATTGGTGTGGCACTCGTATTGCTGTAGCGCAGGCTGTGCCCGCTGAGATGAGCTGCAGTGCAGTTCATGTCGCGACGGCCGCCACTGATAGATTTCAGCAACTGTCTTTCCACTGTCTTTGGACCTGAGCACTTTGCACCTGCGCACCTAGCAGTCCTACTGGCATAGCTGCTTGATTGGGATCTTAGATCTGGGCACCTTGCACCTGTGCACCTGACCTGGAAGTCCTGCCAGCCTGGCTGCTGGATTGAGACCTTGGACATGTGCACCTAGGAGTCCTGCCAGCGTGGACCGCCAGCAGGGTCCACGAGACTCTGAGCAGCACATCCTTTCCAAGCAGCCATACCGCCGTCATAGCCGACGGCGTCTACACAATCAGCGCTCTAATCCCTGATTGACTCGCCTACATGTCAACTTTCTCCATCTTGAGAGGAGGAGCAGTTCAACCTAAGTAGCCGCGCAAAGATCCCAACGGTAACTGTGCATTAACCCCACCCATTGAAGAAGGGATTGCGGCTGGCCTCAACCGTTCCTGTTGAAATAAAGCATGAGGCGCAGATGCCGGAATTGCCGCATTGAGCGGTTTACCCCGGTGGACCGCCGGCCGAGTGCCTAGCTCCGATAGAACCACGCACTACCTTCCATCTGTCAGGCCGACGCAGCTGAAGGCTGAGTTGCTCCCGTCCGGGTGAGGAGGCCTAGGTCAGGAAGCTTCCAGAAAACTTTTGCTGAGGCCTTGTGTGCTGGGTGATGATCTTTGAAGCGCCACCCAACTTCAGGGCAACCTCCACATTCCCGTCTCGACCCTTCCGACAATTTGAGCCGCTTGCAGGCGGATAGATTTAAAGACGCCTTGGAACTGGTGTTCTCCAAACACTCTGAGGCTGGAATGCCCATGCTGAAGAGACGACCACATGCAGCCATTTGAAAGCAGGCGCCTAGCCCGTCTCCATAGGCTGGTGCGAGGAGGTTCAAAGGGCCCAAGCCCCTGGTGAGCGAGGATGTGGCGCGCGCAAAACCTGCTATCATAAAGAAAGCCCGACGCCTTGCAAGTGAGAAAGACGCAGACACCAAAGGTGGGCCCGGTGGAGCACGCGGTGGTGATGACATCAAAAAACCTGCGGAGGGCTCCAATGTGTTCCAGCAGGAACTGTTTGAAGTACATCATGTCCCATGACTGGGGGTCGCCTGTCAACGGGAAGTGCGGTGAGCATTTGCACGCCTCCATGAGACTCAGGTCAGGCTCTCCAAGATGTGCATCTGTCTTGCTCAGCCTTAAGTGCTCCTTGATTTGTACCACCACTTTGGAGTATTGGGACACGAAGCCGATTCGAGAACGGGGATAGATCGCGTGGCCAAAAGTGAGAGCAGTATCCGTCAGGAGCCAGTCGAATTGAGGCCTCCTCCCCCTCATGTTGGGTGTTCCTGAAAACCTGGACCCAGCTTGTGTTGCTGGGCTCCAGCGGGCCCGGGCCGGATCAGCTTCAATCCCTTTGACCCGAATCACCTCCAACCCATCACAGCTCTTAGGCCAGACCAGCTGTGAAAGCCTCTCTGTTGGAATCGACCTTTCAGTCCTTCGCAAATTTTCGAGCGGAAAACCCCGCGGCACAAAAGGGGTGCTGCTAAAATGGCGTGGCAAGGGGCCTTTCAACTGCGAGGCACAAAACCCGCGAAATCTGCCCGCTCTGCAAGGTCGCCCTGACCCCAGAACACATTGTTTACGATTGTAAATGGTGGATTGGAAAGGCGGCCCCGCCTTACTAGCATTGGAAAAAACTCAGGCAACAGTATCCCTTCCAGTGCCTGTGGCTGTGAGGGGTTGCGGCCGGCCAGCGTCACCGCCCTATCTGTTTACACCTCTGGTGCTACCAGTGAAAAAGTTTGGGGTGTTGGCGCTAACCCCACGTGGTCTTCCCACTTCATCAACGCTACGGACGCCACCGGCGGACCGCGTGGGTCCAACCCTCGTGGCTGAATTGTGGCGTGGGCCGTGACAATTTACGAGTGGCAACAAGGCCAACTCTGCCTCATTGGGGGAGCAACTGGCCTCCTCCCACCATTATCCTCTGTGGTTGGGGAGCAAGTTAACAAGCTGTTCCGTCGTGGTACAATTACTTCGTGGCAGGTTCTCCGTTGTCACAGGACACATTGCTATTCTGCACCGAGTATCATAGGTATCTCGTTTCTGGTTACGCTCTGCAGACACATTGGTTCAGCTGCACCAATCAGATACACTGCTTCTGCAGAGATGATTCCTTTACTGGGTATATAGCAGCTATATGGCAGGTCTTACAGCCCAGGAATGCTCTCCGCCCCACCTTGCAGTCTCGGTGTGTTCCATAATGGCTAACTGCGGACGCAGCCCGCGCCATGGATATCGCACATCAAGGGCGGCAGCCTCCAGAAGCAGATCTAGAGCAGAATACCCTTGCGACGGCGTGAGCTGCGAGTGATGAGATCCCCCGACCACGGTTGAATGGTGTGCCCGGCGGAGGCTCTTACCCCGTCATAGGCCGCCCAGACAAGCTCGGCGAACGACACCCTCACAGTCACCGACACCGGACAATGACAGAGAGCTATACTGGAGAAGATGGTGGTTCCACTGGCGGGACAGCGGTCAGAGAGAGCCCCCCCCTTTGGGCAAAGGGGGGCTTTAAGCCCCCCTTTAAGCCCCCCTTAAGCCCCCCTTCAAAGGGGTCCCTGCAAAGGGGGTCCTTTCGGGGGGGGGGGGGGGGGGCAACCCTTAAGCCCCCCTTAAAGCCCCCCTTAAGCCCCCCCTTAAGCCCCCCCTGAAGCCCCCCCTTGAAGCCCACCCTTAAGCCCCCCCCTTAAGCCCCCCTTTAAGCCCCCTTGAAGCCCCCCTTTAAGCCCCCCTTGAAGCCCCCCTTGAAGCCCCCCTTTAAAACCCCCTTTAAGCCCCCCTTTAAGCCCCTTTAACGCCCCCTTAAAGCCCCTTTAATGAAATTTTCAAAGGTCACTTTCTGTACAATATCAAACTGTATGTAAACTACCAAACACATGACTGTTCAATCAATGGTCTTGACCACACCACAATACAAGCATACAACTGTCAGATGCAATCTCTCGCTCAGCAATCTTTGCCTTGAGCCAATGCATCATGGACATGGCAATGTCCACATGCCAATGTTCTCTGTCAGTGTTGCATGTTGTTCATGCAATGGACAATGTACATGTGCAGGAAGTAAAGCTCAATCCTAACACCGTCCCTTGAATGAATGCTTCAGCAATCATTCACACTAACAGCTTTACAATAACCAACTGTGCAACAATTCTTGATGCTGCCGACCTTCTTGTGGGTCAATCTTCATTGTATTCTAGGGCAGTCATCTGTTACTTGATAAAACAAAGACAATGGTCTGGAACTGGCATCTTGTGGCCAATTTCTTGTTCTAGAGTTCCATGACCTTTACAATCGCAAGATCAACAACCGCGTTGAATGAATGACTTAGCAATCATCCAAACACAGCTTACTCGCAGTCAATAGAACCAGAAACTAGAGACCAATGAATTAGAAAGCGTTTCTGCCAACGGGGCTCAACGAGCTCAGTTCTTCTTCACGTCAAGACTGCAATAGCTTTTGGTTGCAGTCAACCTATCCGAAGGCATTCCTGGATTTGGCAATCTTTCTGCGCCAAAGGCTCGTCGCTCCGTGTGACATTCTGAGAAACGGCTTGATGTCACAATGAGTAAGTCAATGTGACTCAAAATGCTCAAAACGGCAGGTCTTGCAACATAGGCGGAGTTGCAATGACTTTCCAGATCCAAGTTCAATACGGTGTCCAACACCGTACCGAAGATCTCAATGAAAGCAATCCAATCGCAATCATTCGTCTTCTTCCGGAAACAAAGTCACTAGCAGACTGCAAACAAAACCAATCACTGTTCGTGCAATGAAATCTGCAGCATGAGAACAATGACAGAACCAAACAAATTTTGTAAAACCTCAATACTGTACGAAGAGGTTCAAAAGAAGCAGCTGACCAATGAGCAACGCTGAGACACTGTTGTCACTCAAGTAGAACCAACCAGGTTGCATCCAACGCAATCCAGAAGATTCCCACGCGCAGCTTTGCAACGGCGATCAATACGCTGCTTTAGATCAGGGTCAAGGAAGCAATCTCAAATCTGCACTCCGAAAGAATGACCCTTCTCACAACTTGCAGAACCGAACAATGCCACGTAGAGATAGCAATGCCGGATATATGGCTTCCTGAAACCAGTGTATGTCAATCGCAAAGAAGATATCATCAATCAACTCGTCCTGAAATAAAATAGTACATAAGCAAAGCGATCCATAAAACCATTCCATCATCCAAAGAACTCTCATGCACTGATACAGTCGCCAATAAAAGTCTGACTCCACGTAAAACTTGAATTCCAATCCTACAACTTTGGGTTGTGAGCTATACAACTTTGGGTTATGAGCCCAATGAGGCGCTCCACCAAGCTCGCGGCTACCAGCGACGCTACCAGCGATATGCGATCTCACTGTGGTCGAATGAATGCAATGACTTGGTTTGCACATAGAAAAACACGGAAATAAAGAATCACAAGCAATGAGTTCACAAGCGCTGACCAATACCACGAAGACAAAGCAACTGCGAATACTTCCAAGCATACGTCAATCCAATCAAAGATCCATCGTCTCGCTTTCAATGACCAGAGTGGTCAATGCACAACGCTTGCAGAATAACCAATCACCACCAGTGTCCATATTAGCTCTTCGTGACCGTCATACAATCAGGCATCATTGGTGATGTCCTCTGCAATACACATAGGACCATCTGTCAAAGGGCAACGTCAAATCGTGAAATCACAACCGCATCGGCCAAGTGTGCGATGTAAGGATCAATGGCACTCAACAATTGCCATGAAGAAGCATCACGCGGAAGCAATATCCGCACAACGTGAAAATCAGAAGCAAGGAATATCAGACACCAATCCTTAGTGCATCCTTCTCAGCCCAGCATGTTGCCACAGCATCTGGCGCTTTTCGGGCAACACTACAGGCAATCTCGCCAGTCTTCTTCTCGTAAAGCAATGCTCTAAACCAAAAGGCGTTTGACAACGGGCTACCTCTCGCTGAAGAAGCAGCAAAGCAATCAGCTGTAGGAAATGATGCTGCAATCCTGCAACGATGCAGTGAACCAGACACAAGCTCAATCCATACTCGAGGTCAATAAGCTGTTGTCAGCCAAGCACTGGGCAATGGACTCCAGAGGATGAGCGCGTCGCCAGAAAACCACAATGCCATTGACATGCTATATAAGGAGAAATGGGTAAGCCACTTCGTCACAATCGGCACCACGCAGAAAATAGCACCACTCGTTCGCGCAACTGTTCACCAAACTCACATGCTAACTGCAATGTAGTATACACCGCCAAAGTAAAGGAACAATGCTTCATCTTGTGATCAGTCTGCAGAACGCAAAAGTCTTGAAAGAAGGAACTTGAGTCACGCACTCAATGTGCAAGCAGCGCAGGTAGTGACGATGAGCTGCTGCACAATGAAACTCTGGGTATCTGTGTTGGACAACACAAACTCAATCCGACGACTTGCCAATGCCTCGCACTGTACAATGCAAACGCATCTTCGTGCATCTCGAAGGGTCTTGTTATGGCAATTCGAAGAACCAAAAGCAATCACTGGCACTGAAGAAAAAATCATCATTCATGTACTCAATACAAACTATGAAGTCAAAGTCTGCAATAATACTCTTCTGCCATCTGCACAGTCAACCAATCCGAGTGGACACGCAGTTCGTGGAATCATCAAAGTGTGTCTCCAATTGTTGAAGCTATACAAGAATACAACCAGTCTGAACAAACGAAGTCCTGGGACAATGCTCAAGGCAATCACGCGGAAACCATCTCCAGCAGACTGAACAGCAACCATTTGTCCTTACCACTTGTACTCGTCGCAAAGAAAACGCAATCGCAGTACTGGAGAAAACCATGGCTACAATCAGGGATCAAGGCGTAGGACGAATCAGCAATCGCATCTGCCAGCTTCAAGAAAGAAAACAACAACACTAGGTCAAGGCCAATCAGAATGGTCGCTTCTTCTATGTACAAGAAGAGGTATGCACAATTCCTGAAGGAACAATGGAGGACAATCACCTACCAATGTTTCCTTAGGTCTGGCTCCTATATACAATTGCTCCTCGGCAATAGGAAACAACTTCGGGCAATTCACCCTTTGAGCGGTTCCTGAGGTTCCTAAACTCAATCATTCAAAACAGGCTCATCAAAACAACACTAGACCACAATGCTCTCGCGAACTTTCTGGAAGTCCAATCCTAACGAGCAACATGACCGAAAGCTAAACGCTGCACAGATAGGGTCCGGGCAATGAGCAACTGCAACTAAGGCCTGGACGGCGGACAACAACAAGCAACTGAGCAATGTGCATCAGTGATATCAACAAATCTGGCACCGAATTTTCACGCAAAGAAGCACAATCGGCTCTTCACGATATCAATCTCTAAGATGCAAAGAAAGCAAACCATACACGACAACTTGACCAACGAAGTACAAATATAGCGCAAATATTACTCAATCAACGCATAAATCAGATTAACGATTCAAGCCTTCAAGCAATACCTGGAGCCAATGCCGACTCCTAGAGTCAATACTGACTCCTTCCTCCTCTCCGTCCCTCGGCTAAGGCTTCAGCCGCAAGCCGAACAACAAAAGGGATGGGAGGGCGGGAGAACGAGAGGACCAATCAACACGGACGACTCAGCAACACAAAAGGAAAGCACGCAAGCCGAGTGCATCAACCAAGGACGCCAAATGCACTAACACAGAAAAAAACAGGAGCTCGTCAGGGCCAATTGCCATCAGTAAGAGGCGTCACCTCTTTCAGAACTGGCAATGTGCAATAAGCAACCGAGGAAAGCCAACTCACTCCAACACGCCATAATGTATACAAGACAACCGACCAAGCAAACGGGGCAAAGCAAAACCAACTAGTGTAGCAATTACACGTTGCTGTTGGCAAAGGCGCAGCAGCAGAAGCCAACACTTCAAACTGCAGCACTCAAACTTCAAGAAGACGCACAAACAAGATCAATACCGATCTGTCTCCACAAGCAGCGCTTGTGCCAATGATTCAGGCAATGTCACCCGACAGTGACCAAAGTGATTATGCATGCTAATGAACACAGCGCAAATATATACCGAGGCAATCAATCAAGCAAGCACGTAAGAAATGCCAACTGCCAGCTTCAACTGCTCAAGCCAGGTTTTCAGCACAATCACCTTCGTCAAGATGCTATACAGCACACCGCTTCTGCAAGAGACATGCACAATGTAAGCAGGACGTGCAAAACCGACACCAGCAACACGCGCAACCAACTCAACTCTCAATAGTCAAGCGACAGTCACATCTTGCAAGCGGAGCTCAATCTGACTTGCAAGACTAGAGAAACACGCTCCTCCAATGATCTTGCCGAGACCGAAACAGGCAACCAAAACTCGACACACCAAAACCAACTGCTACAAGTATGCAATCAGCACAAACGCTCCACAGGCGGACTGAATGAACAATCTGGCCTGCTAAGCAATGGGAGGCTCCCACCTTGATTCTGCCAATCGCTTCAAAACCAACACACCGGGCACATCAAGTCAACAAGCAATCTCACACACAAGCAGTCACTCAAACAACCTCTCACATCTGCCATACAATGCGCAAGCTTCCAAACCAAAACAATTGAGGATCAAAAGGTCCAAACACGAATCGTAGGAGTTGTAGTAGGCACAACTGTTTTCCAACCAATGTAGCAACGACAACGCAGCACAAAGCAACCAAAGAACTAAGCAACTCAAACGCACAATACTTGTCATCACCATGAGCCAAGAATCAACAGCGACTCAATCTGAGCCACCTTGACCTGAATCTCCAATAACAAGCAGACGCTCGTAACAAAATCAAACTCACAGGCAAGCATACGCTCACCACCTGACTCTTCAATGTGTTGCAGCGCAGGCACCAAGCAATAAACTGTCTCAACTCACGGCTCCAACTGGTCAATCCAAGCAAGCAAGCAAGCCAGCAAGCACGCACTCTTCCAACATTCCACAGCTGAAACGCACAACGGTTAACCAACGACTCCGTCCCTTGAAGAGACAATGTCACGCTTCCGTCCCTTGCTGCGCAATCAACAAATCTGAGAAAATCAATCACAGCCAAGTACACAAAACCCTGGTACTTGAGCACACCCGCCAAGGGCTTCTGTACGACAAAACGATTTCTCAATCGACCGATTTTTGGTTTTCGGCGTGTTTTGGGGTTTAGGATCCACGGAAAGGACCAAACCCATCCAACTGCCAACTTGGGACTAGCAATAAGGCCATCTTCAAGCGGCGAAATCGACCTGGCTGCAATCGAGCACGACAGACACAACAAAGCCAACAACCACAACGGCGAAGTCAGGAAAAGAATCAATCAGCTCACTCCTTCAAGCACAGCTGCTGTGCACTGGCAGCCCTGCAGAAGGAGATATTCCTCTGACCAATTTCAAGGCAATGCTCACACGCGCCTTTGAACGCTGTCCCGAGTGAACGGAACACGAGAATCAGAAAAGCTTGCATTTCTCGCAAATTCAAGGAAACGACCAAGGACCATCACAAGTATGCAATCCAAGCAGACAAGCACACTCAAACCCATCAATCACGCTTCAAGCAACACAATCAAAACGTTTCCAATGCTCTGATCTGCGCCGACCATGTCTGAGCAAACAAGAAACAAGCCATTGTCAGTCCAACACGCTCTGGCAAAAGGTGAATAGCATCAACCAACCGAGCACAAACCAATCACGCAGCTCGTGCCTCAATGCACAAAGACAATCATGCTCACACATGCTCAAGCAAGGGCAACAGCACGGTCCAATGCTTCATGCCAATGACAGTTTTTCGACTCACCAAGAAACGACAACTTTCAAACAACTTGCCCAATCCGAGCTTCACTGGCGCTTACAAGGCCGCAGCCAATCCGCCCTCGGAAGCTTTCGCATATCAATGGCTAAGCTGTCCGAGCAGCTAGCGCTTTGTCAGCCGGGCGGCGAGTCCGAGACGACGAAAGACAACAATGATAGAGGCTCAACTATACACACCGGTTTGGGACCAATGTTTCAAAGTACGCAGTAACAATTCCAGTCTTCACAGGCCACATCTCTCAAATACGAAGCACAAGCAATACGACAATGGACACCTGCAATGCCTTTCAAATTCTCACGCAAGCACTCCCAAGTGCTAAACAATGTTTAAGGCTTTTGAGTAATGGTGCGCACTCACAGTAAACAGGTATGAGACAGAGTCTCAATATTCGGCCGAAGGAACTGCACACAGTTCCAACCAACGTAGCTACAATGCTGTTTTAGCAATACACCTACTAGGTCGTGGCGGACGGCCCGACGTGTTCGGGAATGCAAGCTACAGCTGGGCTGAATTCAATGGCCAACCTTGTCCATCCATTTTGTCCGTCCTCGCTTGGTCAATCACCTTCAGATCACTCCTTTTCAAGTGCACTTCTCTGGACATCTCCTTTTCAGCACCTTTTATCCAACACAACTCCTTCACATACCCTCAACGGTTCTTCAATCAACTCTCTCAACTTCAACCAATCCTTCTCCAACAACACCTTGGTGCTCCTTAGTCATGCAGATACACGCAACGCTTCTGTGCTTTGATCCACATCAATCATGTCTGTTATCTGTTCTACCTTCTTTCCTGAGTACACAATTTTCTGGGGACTGGAACCCTCACTCACTTCATCCTTTCCTCTTTCTTTCTTTCTTCAATCTTTCCTTTCCATCTGAGGCTGGGACGAAAGCTTGAAAACCCAATGGCTCCTCTTGGCCATCATTCTTTGATGTCAGCTTTCTTTCGCCTTTCTTTCAATACCTTTTACCTTTCCTAATCCTTTTCTTTTCTTTTTTCCGTTGGGGATTTGAACCTCCAATCTTTTCAGTGGGGACTGGAACCTCCACTTCCTTGCAATTCCTTTTCTCTGTGGGGACTGAAACCTCCACTTCCTTGCAATTCCTTTTCTCTGCGGGGACTGAAACCTCCACTTCCTTTGTCCATTCTTTTCTTTCCATTCGTCGTACCTCAGTCAATCAGGCTTCACGAATCTCAGACACAACCTTAGCTTCACTCAGCGTCAACGCGTGTCGTCTTGGCTCTTTGCAATCACAAAACGCCCTACCAGACTTCAAGCAAATCACACAATCTACCAAAACTCAATCACTCACAGCAGTCACAACCAAATCATCTTCCTCAATGGGTACGTCTCGGGCGCAATGCTCTGCAGGATCCGACATGTGCAATCTGTCCCTCACACACAATCTCTGCCACAGATCTACAAAAACGCGTTTTCTGCTTGATTCACATTTCCGGTCTCCCGGGTCGGCCTTTGCATTTCTGTATTGACAAGCAAAACCTGACCACGATTCAGCAGTCTCAGCTCTCGAAAACCCTAAACTGCGGTCCTTCGGACTCTTGACAACCAAACCTGCTGGGAGACCACGATTCAGCAGTTTTAAGTCCTGAAAACCCTAAACTGCGGTCTCCCCGGCTCCGGCCTTTGCATTTCTGTATTGACAAGCAAAACCTGCTGGGAGACACGATTCAACAGTTTTAGGTCCTGAAAACACTAAACTGCGGTCTCCCGGGCTCCGGCCTTTGCATTTCTGTATTGACAAGCAAAACCTGCTGGGAGACCACGATTCAGCAGTTTCAGCTTCCGAAAACCCTAAACTGCGGTCTCCCGGGCTCCGGCCTGTGCATTTCTGTATTGACAAGCAAAAACTGCTGGGAGACCACGCTGAAAAATCAAAACTGCGGTCTCGCGGGCTTTGGCCTCACACGTTCCATTCCCCCCACCCCCCCCCCCCCCCCGAAGTTACTCCCCAGTTTTTTTTTGTTGTAGCTTTTGGGTTTTTGGGGCTAAAAAAGAGGGGCTTAAAGGGGGGGGCTTTAAGTCCCTTAAAACGAGGGGGGCCTTAAATGTTAGGACTAAGCTTTACTTCTGCACATGTACATTGTCCATTGCATGAACAACATGCAACACTGACAGAGAACATTGGCATGTGGACATTGCCATGTCCATGATGCATTGGCTCAAGGCTCAAGATTGGCTCAGTCCAAGTGACATAATGGATTGCTGAGCGAGAGATTGCATCTGACAGTTGTATGCTTGTATTGTGGTGTGGTCAAGACCATTGATTGAACAGTCATGTGTTTGGTAGTTTACATACAGTTTGATATTGTACAGAAAGTGACTTTTGAAAATTTCATGGTGCCTTTTGGCCCAACAAAGGGCGCATGGGGCGACTAAAAGCTGTTGCTCCTGGCTTGCCACGCGTCAGTCTGAAGCTAGCTCCGTCGCAAATGCGTGTTTACCAGCAGCTAGGAGTTGGTGCAAGCAAGAAGTTGATACCACCTCCCTCCTGCCGTCTGGCATTGTAAAGATCCATAAAGTCATGTCTTGAAGATAGCATAAGTTGCAGTTGGCGGAAACCTCTTGTAACATTTCTGCAGCCTTGGTACAAGGAGCTGTCGGCACACTTGGGAAACCAAGGATTCTCGCAGATCTTGGACCCTACAATCTTCTGCAAGAAAACCAAGAATGGTTGGTGATTGTCCTCTTTTATGTTGACAATCTGTTGATTTGGGCCGAGAACACCAAGGACCTTTCGCAGAGCTTGGCGAAGTGGGAGCGTGGTTTGGAGTTGCTTCGAAGCTGTAGCAAGAGGCAGAGCATGTCTGCTGCTGGCTACGAGGCAGTTCGCACCTTGCACCTGAACTACTCCATCGTGTCTCGAATGGAAGCCGTCTACGTGAGAGACGGTTGCATGAAGTTGCATGCCCAGTGTTCGGGGCTCAGAAAGCCCATGGACATCATCAGACACTTGGAGGACGAAATCGCCAAGGCGGAGATCAAGTTGAGCAACGTCCCCGAACAACACACACACACACACACCACACACCACGCACACCACACACCACACACACACCACACACAACAAACACACCACGCAAGAACAGACCACACAACAACACACCACACAACAACACACCACAACAACACAACACACAAAATAAGACGCGAGAGAAAAAACAAACACAACACACAAAAAAAACAACACACACAAATAAAAGAAAAACAGCAAAACAACAAATAACACATTACAAACAACACACAACACATGACAACCACACACAAACAGCACACGCACAAAAGACACTTTAAGATGTGTTTTTTTCAGTTTTTTTCGTCTTGGGTTCACCACACAACAACACACCACAACAACACAACACAAAACAACACGCAAGAGTTGAAGCTCTCCGAAGCAGATCGCTGTTCCATCCTGCTGCCCGGGAGACCGCAGTTTAGGGTTTTCAGAACTCAAAACTGCTGGTTCGTGGTCTCCAGAAATGCAAAGGCCGGAGCCCGGGAGACCGCAGTTTAGGGTTTTCAGGACCGAAAACTGCTGAATCATGGTCTCCCAGCAGGTTTTTGCTTGTCAATACAGAAATGCAGAGGCCAGAGCTCGACCACTTCCTGAGGTCTGGATGCCACGTGCCACTTGGCATCTGTGTGTCTCGCGAGATCAAGCTCAATTCGAACTTGTACCACAATCAGAATCATCAATCTATGCATATGTCTTTCTATATATATAGACATGTATACAGAAATCTATATATCTATATCTTTGTATATATAGACAGATAGATACTTAGATATATAAATATATAGATATATAGATATATAGATATATAGATATATAGATATATAGATATATAGATATATAGATATATAGATATATAGATATATAGATATATAGATATATAGATATATAGATATATAGATATATAGATATATAGATATATAGATATTTAGATATATAGATATATAGATATATGGATATAGATAAAAAGAAAAATAGATATATAGACGCCTTACACGACACCCGAAATCACGCGAACGAACGGCAGCAGGGGCAGGTCGGGACCGCCCCCCGCTGACAATCCTGACGAAGCGGGCGAAGGGTTCAGGCAATGGGTTTTAGAGGTCAAGCCCATAAACCCGAAAAGCAGTCATGGCTCAAAACCCTGGGAAAAGATTCGTAAGGTACAACGAACTTCGGGAACATTGCAAGTCTTGAACTTCTAGGCCCAGCCAACGGAAAGCATGTCCTAGTTTGTGCTCCGGACGGCAACTTTTTCAAGATGCCTTGGTGCCCCGGCGGCATCGACGGGTCGAGGTATGTAGGCGTATATACTTGCAGCACTTGCTGTTGCTGCCGCCCTAGCGGCTGCAAAATAGCATCGTAGTCCTAACTTACCATCATCATCTGCTAGGATGACTTGTTTCTCTTCCGGACTTTCCTCTTTGTCTGGCAAGCCACATCTTCTGGGAGCATCGGCCATTCGTCTCGCAGGTCATCGCGGGTGGGTTTCTCATCCCATGAAATCAGCAGTTGCTCGCCATGTCTTTGACAAAGCTGCACAGCTGCTTGCATGTCCACGTCGAAAACGGCCACACGCCGCGCATGCTGCGCGAGGAGTGTGCTGTCAGCAAAGACTTCAGCCAGCGCCATCTCGGCAACTGTGTGAAGTGCCATGACGGCGTCCGGGCGTATGCGACTTGGTAAATCCCGTCTTGAGTCCAGTTCACCGAGCCGCCCGGTAACATCTTCAAACACAGCCTTGACGAGCCGTCGCATCCGTGTCTGTGGCCTTCGAAGCTCCGCTTGGTGTTTTTTCAAAGCAGAACGGCGCCCACTTCGTCGCGTCTGCTGACCACGGGCAGCTGCGTCTTGCGGTGGAGCAGACTCGAGGCGCTCCACAGCTGCGACGACAGCCTCCCGCAATGGCTCGCCATCTTGCATAGGTAATGCTCGGGCGGCATCATCTAAGTCATGCGGCTCCGGGCTCGGTTCTGAAGCGGGATCTTCCATGGCCATGGCCTCGCAGCAAAAGAAGTTGCAGGCTTCACTTGGGGTCCCCTGCACCCGGCAGACCTGTCGCGCAGGTGCCGGCTTGTCTTTCTGTCCCTGGCACAAAGACACACTTTCGGGTTGAGGGCTTTAAGCAGGCTTGAGTCCTGAACTTTGCTCAACTCACAGAGTGTGTCTTTGTGCCAGGGACCCAAAAAGAAGCAGGACAAGGCGGACACGGATGCGTGCGGGAAGGGCTGCACTACGTAAACGTCGACAGCTTCGAACACTCAGGATGCCGAGACAAAGAGCGCGCCCAGCAAGCCAAAGAAACCCAAGGCAGGGGGCGGTGACCTAATACGTGAAGTGCCAGTTTGTCGGGTCTAGAGCTCATCGAAGTTCAGTGCTACGAGCTGAGGGTTTAGGGATTGCAGCGCTGAACTCGCTGAACTCTGCCTTCTTTACGGGCACTAGACTCTGACAAACCCCAAACCCTCAAAACTGGCACTTCACGTATCAGGTTGCCGCCCCCTGCCTTGGGTTTCTTGGGCTTGCTGGGTGTGATATCTGTGTCGGCATTCTGAGCGGTCGGAGCTTTCGACGTTTGCGTAGTGCAGCCTAACCGCACGCATCCGTGTCCGCCTTGTCCTGCTTCTTTTTGGGTCCCTGGCAGAAAGACACACTCTGTGAATTGAGCAAAGCTGCAAGCCCTCGAAACTGGCACTTCACGTATTAGGTTGCCACCCCGTGCCTTTCTCTTCTTGGGCTTGCTGGGCGTGACCTCTGTCTCGGCATCCTGAGCGTTCCAAGCTTTCGACATCGTGTAGCCGGCAAATTGCAACAACTTTGAAGGAAGCTTGTTCGGAGAGCAGGTGTCCTCAAGGCTTTTAGAAGAAGGAGAGGAGGACACCTCCGTAGGCATTCCAGAGGCCCAGCTGGCAGCCTGCATCACAGACGTGGCCACGTTCGTTCCCCTCACGACGTAGCACTGTTTTCAGGAGCGATATTCTTTTGAAGGCGCTCCCACCTTTTCTGCCGGTCGGCAGTTGGAACGGATCAGTCTCGTCCTGCTCCTTGATGAAGGACAACGACCCCTCCAGATTCCAAACAAGAGCAAGCTGCAAGCTGAGCGAACCTGCTCAAGAAATCTCTTTACCAGGGCATCTTTCGTGCCAGTATTGTGAGGTTCCGCTCTTTGAGCAAAGCCTTAAGTTTCGGTACCTTGGATGCAACTGCAATCACGTTTCAAATGGCAGGAGGGCGCTTATCTGAGCTCGCTGATGTCAGCGACTAGCACACCGCTCTTCCTTGCGGCAACACAAATTTTTGGACGCTCATGGACCGAAGTCTGCTCAGGCAACGCGGCTGTTCTGGCCACACTGGGAGCTGCAGTCTGGGAAGCTGTGGCCTCACGATTTTTTTTTTGGGGGGGAAGAGGTGGTGGGTTTCGGGGTTTTGGCGTTGGTGGATTAATGGTTTAGGATTCAGGATTCAACCCGAAGTGGCCTCCGACACAGAGGGCTCGGACAAGACCGAAGACACTGGCGTTGTCGGTGGGTACTTTTGGCTGGAGGCCTCGACGTCGTCGTCCCCTGCGAAATAGAAGAGTTGCCGAAAAAGTCTCAAAAAGCAGAGCATGTATTGTGAGGCACATGGCCGATGTCCCTGGTGCCCATGGGCGCTTTCCAGATGGGGTGGGGTGGACGGGGGAAGCGTTGGTTTGAATGACGAGGCACACTCAGTGAACATGTTTACAGGAACTTGGCCCACCACACGCCTTCTCGATCTGTACGTGTGGTGTATGCCCGGACGTAGATTTCATCGGAGGGCAAAGCCAAAAAATAAAGAAAACCGAACAGACTGGGGAAGGGCGGGGTGGGGAGGGGCAGGGTTCATCAAGCCGTCACATGTCCGGCATCCGAGCACCCGGCATGTTGGTCAGTCTTCTCCACTCCGCTCTTTTTGTGTCTGATGGTTGAGCGTCTGACTTCATGAGCATCTTTGACACAGGATTTCTTAGTCGCCTTTATAATGACATCTTTTCGGGAAGCTGGGCAAACGCGATCTGGGGCGGCACATCATCACTACATGATTTTCATCGTGGTTTTCTTCAGATCTGAAACAGCCGACATGTTGCTATAACCCCAAGCCCCGAAACCCGTCCAACAAAATTAGATTCGCAACCCGCTCCCTGTTTTCAGAAGGACTTATACCCAGTACCCTTGCCACATCGAGCCCTCCCTAAACCCTAAACCCCAAACCCTAAACCCTAAACCTATTCCCAAACCCTACCCCAAAATGGTTTGGTGCCCCTCAAACCCCAAAAACATAAAGCCTTAAACCCTAAACCCCCAAACCCTTAGCCCTTAAACCCTTAAACTCTTAAACCCTTAAACCTTTAAAACCCTTAAACCAACCATTTTTATCGAATCTAGGCAGCCTAACCATTTTTGCCGAACATCTTACGTCAAGCTCAAAGCAAGAAACACTTTCAAGCCAAGCTCCAAAACATGCCATGTCCATGCCTGTTTCTGCTAACACAAAACAAACGGTTCAAGCACAGTTCTCAACTTACGCAATGCAAACTCGTGGTTCATGTCACATGTGCAAGACATCCTGTCAACTGTAAAGGCACTCTAGATCTTTGAAAGTTGTTTCTCCAGACCGTGC
This sequence comes from Symbiodinium natans, assembly GCA_905221605.1. NCBI lineage: Eukaryota > Dinophyceae > Suessiales > Symbiodiniaceae > Symbiodinium > Symbiodinium natans. The sequence continues at coordinate 262,759 of CAJNDS010001413.1, forward strand.
GGAAGGTATCCAGATCTTGGAAGCTTTGGGTTCAACGGTATGGGTTTTTATAACTCTCAAGCCTCCTGCTGCCTCTCACAGCTCTGGAACCAGAGTACTGTAGAAGTTTTAGGTTTAGCAACTTAATCAAGATTGTTCACGCTTATAAAGGTGTTTCAAGAGTCTCCAGATCTCTTAAGAAGGCATCAACCAAGATTTAACACTTTCAAAAGATCTGGAGACCCTTCAACACAACTTTTTTCAAGAGATCTGGATACAGATTAGGTTATGTCAGGTTCGTTTAGGTTGGGTTCCGTTAGGTTGGTCAGGTCAGGTTATGTTAGGTGAGGTTTTGGTTAGGCTAGGCTAGGTTAGGTACCGTCAGGTTTGGGTTTGGTTAGGTTAGGCTAGGTTAGGTTAGGTTCGGTTAAGTTGGATTCGGCTTGGAGTGTGCATGATGAGCAGAAAAGCACTCGAGATGCTTTAGGAGCATCCTTGAAGAAGTGCGTGTTGCTCTGAGTTTGCTCTTCAAACCTTGGCCGGCCGACCCTCGCTTCGCTCGTGTCGTCGTACTGAGGAGCAGAGTGGCTGTGCGCTTGTTTTGCTGAAGCACGGAAGTCCTGAGAAGCATTAGGACGTTTGCTTGTGTTCCTCCTTTGTTTAACAAAGTTGAGATGGAATTCACGAAAGTGAAGCTGCGCTGACTCTGCGAGAGACTTGCCGAACACCTCTGGTGTTTTGGCTCAAGCGTGGAGTGAAAAAGAGCTCTGCGTTTTTCACATGGCAGCGGAGCGTCTGAGGACGTTCCAGTAGAGACCATGGCCGCCCAAGCTCCGGACTTCTCAGGTGCCGGTACCGGACGTGAGTCCTGAAGAAGAGGCTTTGCTGTTTGGTCAAGCAGGCCAGACAACTTCGCGACCTCAGGAAGCACCGAACCCCTTTGAGTCCCCTCCGGCAACTCCTGCTCAAGCGCAGGCTTCACCAGCGGGCAGTCAGGCAGGGGGAACTTTGCCCACAGCCAGCGGTGGAGGAGCCGAGACTGGGTTTCAAGCCATCGTGTTGGAAATGCTACGTCAGCAGAACCAGTCTACACTTGAGCTCTTGCGTCAGCAAGGGCAGGCTACTCAACAGAATCAGCAGTTGATAGCTGCTCTCATGAGACGCATGGACTTGGAGGAGAAACGCCGAAACGAGGCAGAAGAGAAGGCCGCTGAGACTGCTAAGTTGGTTGCTGAAGCTGCAGCTAAAGCCAAGACTGCCGACCCGTTTTCTGGACCTGGTGCCACAGCAGCGACGGGGTCGTCTTCGTCTACTTCTTTTAGTGGTGGGTCCACTCTTCAGAACCGAGCGGAGAAGTACCTGCCGCCTTTGCCATTGCTGGAGCATCAAGGCATGAGCAAAGGACGCATGCGAGAAGTGGAAACGTGGCATGGCTATGTGGAGACTTTGAGCTCGTGGTTGGCTTTGCAAGACGAGTCTTTCGTTCGGGAGCTTCAGCTGTGTGTGAAGGTGAAACACGAGATACTCCAGAAGGATCTCAGTGTGGAAGTTGCAGCGCGGAGCGCTAAGCTGTTTTACTACCTGACCCAAGCCCTGGCAAAGTGGGAAAGGGGTCTGGAGTTGCTACGCTCTTGCTCGAAGCGACAGGCTTTGAGTGCCTGTGGGTACGAGGCCATGCGCACCATCACACAGCAGTACAGCATAGTATCCCGCATGGAAGCCGTCTTCGTACGTGACCAGTGTTTGAAGTTGCAGCACACGTGCCAACATATTCGGCGACCTACTGACCTCATTAGGCACCTTGAAGATGAGTTTTCTCGGTCTGAGGCAAAGCTGTCGAATTTCCCTGAACTTCTTCTGTCAGAGGCTGATCGGTGCAGTATCCTTTTGCAAGCGGTGAATACCGAGCTTCGTCAATACGTTGTCTTGCATGGGAAGAGCAACGACTGGAACTCATTGTGCAGCAGTCTGAAGTACTACGAAGAACAGCTTCGACTATGTGAGGCTCCAGGTGGAACGTCTCGATCCCTCAGTGACACTTTGTGTGATTACTGCGGGAAACGGGGACACCAAGCCGAGAAATGCTGGCAGAAGCAAAGGGATGAGAAGGCCCGTGGTGGTGGAAGTCCGGACAAAGGCAAGGGCGACCATGGAAAGGATCGAAAGAAGCCTAAAGACAAAGGAAAAGGGGACCGAAATCCCAAAGGTGGGGGAACTCCCAAAGGTGGAGGAACGCCGCGGGGAGGTGGAACTCCTCGGAGCGAGCACGGGGACAAGAGCCCCAAAGGGCGCGGAAAGGGCAAGGAGAAGTCGAAGAAGAAGAAAGGAAAAGGGAAAGGCCGTTACTTGGGTGAGCCCGAATCGGAAGCAGACTCTGGGGAAGCCACCTTGATGGCTTTGGGTTTTTCTGGAGTGCGGGAAGCTTCGGCCGAACCTTCTCTTCCTCCTCGTGTTCTGAACGCGCCTGAAGAGGTTAAGCCGGTAGGCACCGTAGTTGGAGAGTCAATGGGGGCCTTAGGCTCGAAGTTTTCTCAAAGAGGAAACCTCTCTCAGATGTGCTCGCACCTAGGGGTTAGCCCGAGGGATGTTTGGTTGGTTGATAGTGGGGCTACGTGCCACATAGTTTCCAACCAGTTTATCTCAGGATTTCGTGTGGTGAAGACGCACGACAAGGCAGCCAGTCTGTTCAACGCCTCTGGAGGTTCGATTGACGTTTCGTCTGTGGTCGATATCGAAGTCTACTTCGGTGATGTTCTTCTGAGACTCGGGGAGGTGTTGGTGGCTGATGTCGGGTTTAACGTCCTCTCTCCATGGTGTGGGGCGGAATTGGGTTGGAAGACCTATCTGTCCAAAACGGGGTCCCGAATGTACAAAGGGAACAAGAAGAGTATCAAGTTGGTTGGTCACAATCGGGCCTGGTGGGCGTTTAGTGGGGGAAAGAAGTCTAAAGCCTCCTCCAAGAAAGGGGCGGAGGGGCCTAAAGACATGGAACTTGATTCACTGAAGGACACTGTTGTGCCAGGATCTGAGGTTCCTATCCCCTCAGGACAGCGGACCGCTCCCAGGAGCATCTTGAAGAAAGGAGGAAAGAGCCTGCATAAGGTCGATGAGCTCGATGATGAGCAGTGTGGCCGACACGCTTTGTCTTCAACTCCGTTTTCGTTTCTCCTTCGAGGGTTTAGGTCTGAGATCTTCAATCCCGAAAGTCCTCTGGGAAAGCCCAAAGTTCCCTCAAGTTGTCCAGAAAGTCCTCAAGAAGAGCTTGTTTTCGACAAAAATCTTAGGAAACAGCATGACATGTGTGGCTTGACCTTGATTAGGAAGCAGCATGACATGTTTGGCTTGAACTTGCGCTTGATTTTTGAGCTTGGATTGAATTGCTTGAGCATGTTGCTTTGGAACCTTGGGAAGATACATGCTTTGGAGCTTGCTTTGCGTGGGTGCATCATGTTTTTCATGGGGTGTTTTTCGCTTATGCAAGGGATTGGAGCGCCTTTCGGAAGCGCACGAAGGAACAGATCCGGAGCTCTGAGTGTTTTGGTTCTAGTAGCCTTTTGCTTTTGTTGCTCGGAGAGCAATACGATCCATGATGGGTGGCTCTCAGAGTGTCACGCCGGAAGTGGAGGTGGAAGCCTCTGGGCCTACGATAGAGGACCCAGTTGGTGGAGAGGCGAGTGTTTCGCCAATGGTGGGCCCGTCGCTGGAGGAGGTGACGGTCCAGGAGCCAATTGGAGAGAAAGAGGTTCCATCAGCGGCTTCCTCGGGGGAAGTTCTTTTCCGTCATCCGGATCGGGAGGTGCCTTCGCCTACCGACTCCGAGAATTGGGGGCATTGGCGCCCCCTTGCGGCGGACCCCGTGGAGCTTGGAGATTCCGATGTGCCGAGGATTACCCCGGTGGACACCACGCAGCCACCATCCATTCCGGGACAACACCTGACGGCCTTGCATCATGCTTTGCTTTTCGATATGAGGAGGAGGATTGCCGAGGCTGCCGAGCTTGGGGTCCATTTGTACCCCGAGCCTGGGGAACCAATGCCCCAGCTTTCCCATCATTATGGGCCCCCAGCAGACCCAAGTGCCATTTACGATTCCTTCGCCATGGCCGGGATCATAGGCGAGGCCTATGTGGTGCAGCAGCTGGGGTCTCCGGCGATTACTCGCCAGATCTTTGGTGGGTCTGCAACTTTGGTTCGTCCCAGCGAATAGCAGCCCCGACCCGTGGCACTCGGTGCTTCCACGGTTTCCGGAAGGTCCACATCCACCACAGGTACTTCCCGAACCTGTGCAAGAAGAGGGTCGCCGTCCCAAAAGATTTCGGGAGGTGGCCACCTCCACTGTGGATCAAGACGTGGCTGCAGAAGAGCGCCTCCATCTTCTTCTCCAAGGCAAAGGCCTCTTCGAATGGGGGCTGAGGCCCCACGACGTCCTGTCAGCCATAGACAGGCTGGGCGTTGTTACCAAGGGCGCTGGAGGGCGCAACGATCGCCGAGAGCGCAAATGCTCCATAAGCGCAATGGGGTATCTTCAGCGGCTCCTCATCTGCTTGCGCGCCTTTATCAGTGCAAAGGAGGGGGAACGCCCGTTGTTGGCCCTTCACGAGCCGCGTCTCTTCGAGGGACCGCGCTGTACGCGGTATCGCGACGAACGTGTCGCGTGGGGCGAGCTCACTACGAGTTTGAGGCTTCGAACGGATGCTGCGTTACAGTCGAAGGAGGCCAGCAATGCCCGCAGGGCCGCGCGAGATTCGCGCAGGAGGTTGAAGCCGAAGGCCCGTGCTGGTCCTGGTGGGTCTACATCAGACGATTCGAGCTCCACCTCCATTTCGGCCGACGAAGACCTCCATGGCGAAGGCCCCGAAGAGGCGCTGAGATTTTGCTTGAAGTGCCGGGAGGACAATATCTCAGTCCAAGAGGCCCTTTGCCTCCCTACGCCAGAGACGGCACCACCACCGATGGTGAAGCAAGCAGGAATGGGTGGTCGAGATCCTCCAGCTCCACCAATGGTTCCGGGAACTTCGGCTGCAACTCCGGGCCACCACGACGACGGGGGCATGCCCCTGGAGCCACCTTCTCCGGCTTCAACAGCCCCACCTGGGGATTCCATCGGCCGCCTTCTTCTTGGTCTTGGACAGACGGGCACGGAGCGCTCGTTCGTTCTTCCGCCGCCGCCACCGGCGGTAAAGGCGATGCCATGCCCCGCTTCGGGGCCCTCCATGCCAACGGTTCCCGAATCGGGAGCCCCATCTTCCAGCAGCTCGGCCAATGTCCCCAGCTTCGATGCGGTGGTGGCCGCCGCAAAAGAGACGATCAAGAAGGGATGAAGGGGATCCAGAACCGTGGGCCCGGCTTGGAATGTATCATAGCTTTCTTTTCTGTTCGGGATGGAGTCCTGGACTACGCCTACGCGGCGCACCGAATTTCCTTTCGAGAAGAAAACAAGGATGTGAGTGCGTGGTTTCGTTTTCTTGAAACACATGTGAGGCATGAGTTGTTTGAGCTTGCTTTGCCGCTTGAATTGCTTGAGCTTGAGCTTGCTTGTGCCCGAAACCCCTTTGAAACGCACCAAATCCCGAACCTTAACTTCAACCCCAACCGAACCACCGCCAGCCTATACAGGAATGGTCTTGGGCCAGGACTGGATGTCATGGCCATCGTGGCCGTCTTGGGCTTCTGCAGTCTCTTGGGTGGTCTAGTGTTTTGGGGGTTCCACGTCTTGTTTGTCGAGTTTAAAAGGTGTTCCGTTGGAGAAAAGGATCGGAAGGTCTTTAGAGTGAGGCCGCGCAGGAAGGGCTGCAGTGTTAGGATCTTCTGTGGGGACCACTGGGTCCGAGTGCCTAGCTACAAGCAGTTTGTCTTGCGTAGGAAGGCCCCAAAACCCCAAACACGTACACGTTGCATGTTGAGCATGTTGTTTTGCAAGGCTTGCAGTGTGCTTGGGAGTGTTTGTGCTTGGCTTGGTGTGCTTGATCTTGTTGAAGAGGGCAATGATGAGAGCCCGCCGGCGAGCAGTCCATTAGTGTGTCATCTGCGGATGATGCACAGAGGACTGCCAGTGCCGGGACAAGGGACTAAAGCTGAGCCCCTTGGATTTGGAAGCTCCTCGTGGTGGGGAGCCCGGGTAAGGGTCCCCAAAGGGGTTCCGTCACCGTCAAGTCCCGATTACGAGCCTTCTGAGGTTTCTGAAAGACCCCCCAAGCCTCCAGAGAATCCACCGGAACCACCGGACAGTGGAGAAGAAGGATCTTTTAGGATTCCGTTGTCCTCAACCGCCTTGTATCATCATCGTGCTCAAGGCCATTTCCCTTATGATTCCAACTATGACTCATGCTGTTCGTCGAAGGGTCGTGTCCCCGCGCGTCGCTTGCGTCGCCGTCTGCAAAAAGAGAATCAGACTGTTGGTCTTGATTTTTTCTTTTTCGGCAAGCTAAGAGTCCTGTTGATGACGCACCTGGGTTCCAGGTATACTGTCAGTCTGCCCGCACCGAACCTCGAAGATCCACAATTGCTTGCTAACATCAACAGAGTGCTGCGTGAGATGGGACTGGTAGGCAAAGCCGTGACGTTTCGAATGGATCAAGAAGGATCTATTATTGCTTTGGCGGAAAGACTGAGTAGGTCCCGAAACTGCCCCCACAGCGCAACCATTGTTGATGTGGTTCCAGGATATAGGCCACAAGCCAAAGGCTCGATAGAACGACAAGTTGAATCGGTACGCCAAGGCTTCTGGGCTGTGTGGTTGGACTTGGAGCGCCAAATTGCTCTAAAGAAGTTCCCTGGTCAAGATGCAGAGCTGGGAAAGTACCAGCTTCCCTTAGGGGGTCTCTTGTGGCAAGCCTGTGTGTTCTATGTGTCGAGGTGTTACAATCTGTGGTCCTCGAGCCACGGTGACTCCACCACCAGCAGTGATTTGCTGCACGAGGAAATAGTTCACCGAACTAGAACGCTTCCCTTTGGTTGTGTGGTTCAGGCAAAAGTTAGCAAGTCGAAGGCGCATCTTGCTAAATACAGGGGAGCGAAAACAGTCAAGGCTGTTTACTTAGGACCCGTGAACGCACGAGGTGGAGGGATCTTCGCGGCCCCTTTCGGTAGTACGGAGATTGACGTATTTCCGACCGGAAGAATCGTTGATGGAGCGTGCGAGGTGGGAACTGTCGAAGGCCTCGCTGTTGCGCAGTCTTTGGTTCTTGATGGTAAAGACCCAGAACGGCCTGTCTTGTATGAACCCGAAGGTGTTGATGACGATACCTATGCTCCCGTAAGTGCCCCGGCGGAAGAAGGTGAGGCAGGGATCCTGCCTGATGAGGGGGAAAACATGGAGGACATGGAGATTGATTGGCTTTCGAATCACCTCTTGGAGTCTTTGTACCAAGGACCTGACCTTCGAGCTACCTCACAGGAGGTGGCTGACTCGTTTACCTTGAAATTCGGAGGAAGTAGGGTCAAGTGTCAGGTACCACGAAATGCGGTCTCTGAAACATCCGGAGAACAGTTGGATCCGAGCCTTTTGTATGCCTCAATGAAGTTGGAACTAGAGGAACTCGAGTCGTTCGGAGTAGGAAAGGTGATCTCTGAAGATGAGGCCCGGAAGTCCGCACGTGAGAGCGGCAGGCGGGTACTTACCAGTCGGTGGGTCAACACGGTCAAGCGTAAAGGGCTGTACCGATCACGTCTGGTAGTAAGAGATTATGCTTCGATGGGAGGCACGACCTTGTCTGAAGGTATCTACAGCCCACTACGAGTTTGGAGGGATTGCGGCTTCTGTTGGCACTGCTTTGTCGAAGAGGTTCAGTGTTGAGCTGTGACGTGAGCGTTGCTTTTATGCATGCAGCAGTGTCAAGGCCTGAGTACGTAGAGCTTCCGAGTAACGTGAGTATTGCGGACTCTAAAATCCCTCAAAAGGCCGGAAACAAGAAGGTGTATCTTCGATTACACAAAGCCATGAACGGACTGAGATCAGCACCGCTTTCTTGGTATAAGGAGCTGAGTTCGCACTTGGAGCAGAGCGGATTCAGTCCAAGCTTGGACCCGACGATATACCGCAGGAAGACCTCCAAGGGTCTGACGCTGGTCCTCTTTTATGTTGACGATTTGTTAATCTACTCTGAGGACCCCTCCGAAGGGAAGAAGGTTTTCGAAGATCTACAGAAACGCTACAAGCTGAAACTGACTGGTGAGCTTCATGAGAATTGTGCGGGAGAAGTATCCTTTCTAGGACGGCGAATCTTCAGGAATAAGGGAGAGAAGCGAGTCTATTTTGGACTGGACGCTAAGTATTTGGATTCCTGCTGTGAAGAGTATGGGATAACCAAACCGAACCCCAAGCTTCCGTCATTGGAGAAGCGCTACTCTGACCTCATTAAGAAAGGCCAAACCGAAAAGATCAGTCCAGCTGCTCACGAGAAGTACCGTAGAACCTTAGGGCGTCTAGCATGGGCTGCCCTCTCCAGACCAGATTTGCAGTTCTGCTGCGGATTTTTGGGGCGTCATCAGTCGGCCCCTGACGAGGCAGCTGAAACATGCATGAGGGATGTTCTCAAATGGGTCAAAGGTCTTCCGCATAAGGTTCAGGTGTTTCCGTCGACTCGGGAGATCCTGGAAGACGATGCGGATCCCCAAGCGGTATCGTGCTTTACGGACGCAAGCTGGAGCCTGAATTCTGTTAGTGGTGGTGTGATTACTTGGGAAAACTGCTGTTTAAAGACGTTCAGCAGGAAGCAGTCCACCACAGCCCTTTCGAGCGCCGAGAGTGAGCTTGCGGCGCTTACTGAGATAGCCAGGGAAGGTTTGTACATTGCTCTCTTGACGGAGACCATCTTGGAGGGCATCCCGAAGGACCGGGAAACGGGGTACTTCTTAAGGGGTATTCGGACTCTGAAAGCGCTGTGTCCATTTCCAAAATGGGGACATTGTTGAGGAAGGTCCGCCATATTGAGTTAAGAGCCGCTTTTCTCCAGGAACTTGTCCAGCTTGGAAGATTCACGATTGAGCACATACCAGGTGCTGTCAACCCGGCAGATGCTCTAACAAAAAGCCCAACTAACGACAGTTTGGTCAGCTTGTGCGAGGCTTGTGGCCTCATTCCGGAACCAGTCCATTGGAAAGAGAAAAATTCCGGAACCAGCGTTTCTGTTACGTTTAAAGAGCCCAATAAACCAGCAGATGAAGTCTGCGAACTGAACGTCCCTGTTTCTTGGCGAGCCGCAGCAGAGAAGGTAGCAAGGAACCAGGCTTCTTATGTTGTGGTTGAGCTCTGCTGTGAAGAAGGAAGCTCTTTGTCAAAAGCTTGCTCGAAGAATCCTTGTATCGCGTATTTTGGAGTGACGAAGCAAGTGGATCTGTTAAGTGAAAACGGATACCAGCTTCTCAAAGAAGTCTTTAGCGTGTTACTTCAGGAAGGGGTGAAGGTGTATGTGCACTTGTCTACGCCGTGTTCGGCTGGGTGCGGACTTCGTCATTTGAGATTTCGAAAAGGTGGACAGTCCTACGCCAGGTGGCGGGAGTCTCTTTTGGTCCACAAGAGGTCTTGGCGAAGGATTTGGAACCTTCTCCGTCCGTACGCGAACTGTCCGCGTCTTCTTCTTTCTCACGAGTGGCCAGCTAGATCTGACTTGTGGAATGAAACGGTCTTTAGGTCTGTAAGTCAACGTCTTGGTCTTGCGAAGGGATGTGTCGTCGATCGCTGTTGCTTCGAGAAGGGTTCTGAAAGAGCCTGGAAGAGATGGTGGTTTTGTAGTAACTCTTCGAATTTCATCAACAGTATGGCTAGGAACCGCTGTGATGAGAGCCACCAACACATCCACCTTCAGCTCCCGGCGTCAGGTGTGTACCCTGAGCTGTTAGGAGAAGAAATGCTGAAGGGTGCGAGACGAGCTATGGAAGAAGACAGGACTTGAGGACGCAACTGTTGCAGGCATGAGGGGGTGTGAAAGTTTTTGACTTTGACTGGCTCAAGCTTTCGGCTCAACCCCGGTGGGGTGCCTTTGGTAGGGAGTTGGTAGCTGTCAACGAGCCTCGGGGCCCAAATCTGCGTGGGGGAACAGGCCCTTGGTCCAATCCCAGCTTGACCAACTTGTGCCATGGCTGAGCTTAGGGTGTTCGCCTCCCTTTTGTCTCCACAGTCAGGAACCGCTGCTCACCGTCGGGGGTTCGCCTCCGTTGCAAGGGTGCATTGCATCCTAGGCCAGTCCCAGCCGGCGGGACGCAAGTTCCGGAGCGGGTGGCAATCTCTCGGGGGGGCTCACCTCCAGGAAAGCTTGAGTTTGAATAAGCACCAGCGCTTGGTGCCCCTAAACTTACTGCTTTTTCCCCAAAGTTTTGCTTTGTTTTCCTTTGCCACTTTGCACTGCTTGCAGTCATGCATGCCGCTGCATTCCTGAGATCATGCCGCCCACTGGCAGGAGAGCAGATGGGGGCAAGGTCTTCGCCAATGGTCACTTTTGGTTGTCTCTTGGGTTTAGGATTGCATGCATGCTTGGCGCTGGCAAGTTTGGTGGCAAGCGTGGGGACCATCCTGTGTGGTTGAGGCTCCTTAGGGGGGTCCCTTGGCTTCTTTGGGAGGGTTTAGGGTGTTGTTGAGGTTACCTATGTGTGGGCCACAAGTGTGCTGCCACCTCTGGCTATACCAGTACCATAATTACTGAAATTTTGTGCATCAACTCAGGCGCTATGCACTCTGGACATGCAGGAAGCACTCATCTCTCCAGCCTCTGGGAGGATCTTCCTCAGCGCCCAGGTCCTCCACTAAAGGGCCATGCAGTTACGTCCTTGAGTTGGGGGGCCAGCCCTGCCACCTGTGCAGGGTTTTGGAACAAGTGCAGGAGTTGCTACGGGCTCTTGCCTCCCTATCGCTTGGCGTTGGCAGAACCAAGTGTGGGATCCTCCTCTTACTTGTTGTTTTTATAGTTTCGGGCATGCAGGTACCCAGGAGTGTCCAGACCGTGAGTCCTGCCTGTGCTGCAAGCCAAGCCAACAGTGGGTGTGTTTCATGGCTGGTGCGGCGTGGTTCCCGCGCTTGTTGAGGGGAGCGTCGACACCTGCGCGTGTGGAGGGGTGCGTTTGCCCTCGCGCTTAGTTTGAGGGCTTAGCACCGGCCTTGACGTGCAGTCACCTAGGTTTGGATCTTGCAATTGCCCAGGGTGGTTGGTTGGGTTTAAGGTCACCTTTGAGAGCGTATACCGGCCCACTTCGCCGGGGGCCTTTCCCAGCCACAGTGCAAAGGCAGTGCGCGCTTCTCTGTCTTCGTGCAGACCCAGTCATTACAGTCCAGGCACCGTTTTCTGTCCTTTTACTGCCAAACAAGTCGTTCCTGCTATTTTGGGGTTTAGGATGACACGCTGAGCCCCAAATAGCAACATGATGTTGCTGGTGTAGGAATTCGCCAAGGTTTTTGGCCAAATTTCCTTTTCTGCACAAAATCATTGAAGTTGGCCCGCCAGCATCAAAGATCTTCGACATCGAGTCGAGCGTGCATTGCAGGGCCAAATAGCAACATTACGTTGCTGGTAGAGGAAATCGCCACGGCTTTTTTGGTCAAATTTCCTTTTCTGCACAAAATCATTGAATTTGGCCCGCCCGCACCAAAGATCTTCACCATCGAGTCGAACGTACATTGCAGGGCCTGGACGCTGGCTTTTCCTCCCCGGCTGGAGGTAAGTTTGGCCAACATGTGGCCTTGATGGCCACTCTGCTGCCCGTGGCATGCACGCGAGGGCAGTACTTCCACTCCTTTCCCCGTCTTTGGGGTGGTTTTCCCTCCCCGTTTGGAGGTAATTTTGGCAGACAGGGGGCCTTTATGGCCACTCTGCTGCCTGTGTTCAAGAATGCAAGGGCAGTGCGCCACTCCACTGCCCGTCAATGGGGTGGATTTTGGTTGGTAGAGGTAGCCGAGTGCCCAGAGCTGCTGCGGCATGGGTGCTCTGGCCCCTGTTAGTAAGAGCGAGAACGCAGGGGCCACCTCGTTGCAGCAGGGTTTTGGGGCGTCGTTCCCAGCGCCTCCATAGTCGATGGGAAAGCGTCGCTCCCTGCGCCTAAAATTGGGGGGAGTGCGTGGTCCCCGCGCTTAACTACAAATTGAGGGGACAAAACCCTGCTGCGCCAGTTAACGTCCAGCCCAGAGAAGGTGAGCTGAAGGCCCCCCGCCCCCAGGCCTTGGGGGTTCTCCTCCCTGCCAAGTGCATTGGGGCGGGGCAGCAACACAGGAGGCCTAGCCCTGTATAGTGCAGTTCCAAGTTGAAGAAGACGCTGGGGGTTGACCATTCAGAGTCCCTCCATTTGATGGCATAGGTCCTGTAGCCTGTAGTGACCAAGGCTTTCTTTTCTCACCTCATTTTTCCTGTGGGATTTTGGGCTCAGCACCGGCCTGGAAAGCGCCCGGGTAAGCAGTGCCGTAGGCAAGCACGCCTAGTCACAACGACTGTGGGTGTGTAGGCTGTAGGTGTCAAAACCCTTTTCCCCCAGGCCTGGCTCAAGGTAGCCGCCCGGGTTTCTTAGGATTGCCGTTTCGGCGGCCGCGCTTCGCGCTTCGAGAAGAAAGTTTTTGACTTCCTTGTGAGTGCCTTTACAGTTGACAGGATGTCTTGCACATGTGACATGAACCACGAGTTTGCATTGCGTGAGTTGAGAACTGTGCTTGAACCGTTTGTTTTGTGTTAGCAGAAACAGGCATGGACATAGCATGTTTGGAGCTTGGCTTGAAAGTGTTTCTTGCTTTGAGCTTGACGTGAGATGCTTGGAGTGTGCATGATGAGCAGAGAAGCACTCGAGATGCTTTAGGAGCATCCTTGAAGAAGTGCGTGTTGCTCTGAGTTTGCTCTTCAAACCTTGGCCGCCGACCCTCGCTTCGCTCGTGTCGTCGTACTGAGGTTCGAGCAGAGTGGCTGTGCACTTGTATGCTTGTTTTGCTGAAGCACGGAAGTCCTGAGAAGCATTAGGACGTTTGCTTGTGTTCCTCCTTTGTTTAACAAAGTTGAGATGGAATTCACGAAAGTGAAGCTGCGCTGACTCTGCGAGAGACTTGCCGAACACCTCTGGTGTTTTGGCTCAAGCGTGGAGTGAAAAAGAGCTCTGCGTTTTTCACACAAAGACCGCAGTTTCAAGGTTTCAAAGCGGAAAAGCGAAATTGTGGACAACATTTAAGAGAAACACTTTTAAGAGAAGATCGAGACCCTTAAACACAAGTTTCAAGAGAAGTTAAGTGCTCTGCCGTCAAACCAAATGTGGATTGCAAAGTATAAGGCAAAAGCCCGAAAGACGGCAGTTTCGAGGTTTAAGGCTTTAAAGGAAGCTTAAAGGGGACTTGAAGGAAGGTCTTAAGGGGGCCTTGGGGGGGGCTTAAAGGGGAGCTTAAGGGGAACTTAAGGGGGGGCTTGAAGAGGGCTTAAAGGGGGCTTTAAAAGGGGCTTTAAGGCGGACTTAAGGGGGTCAAGGGGGCTTTAAGAAAGATAAAGGAGCTTAAAGGAAAGTTTAAAAAGGGACTTTAAGAAAGCTTTGAAGGGGGCTTAAAGTCAGAGAGGGGGGCTGAAGGGGGGCGCAAGAAGACTTTGGAAAAGGGCTTAAAGGGGCTGAAAAAAGGGAGCTTAAGGGCGACTCTCAACATAACTTCAGCTTGAAGAAATTCCACCTCCTTAAATCTTGTTTTGTTTTTTGGATTTTGTTCTTTGAAACAAGAAGTATTCTAAATTCCACTTTCTCTCAAATCTTGTTTTGTTTTTTTTTGGTTTTATTCTTCAAAACCAGAGAATTAAGACTTTTTTTAAAAGGGAAGCTTAGGGCAATTCCACCCCGCTCGTTTCTTTTTTTTTCTGTTTATTACTTAAGTTTTAAGAAGCAGAGAGTTTATAGCAGTGACGTGGCGCGGGCTAAGCCAAAAAGCCCATGTTTTTTTTTTAAAGATGATTTATATGCTTCCACGCAAAGCTTGCCCGGCAGAAAAAAGCGGAGAGTTGGGCGGGCGCAGTTCTCTCATTTTATAGCAGTGACGTGGCGCGGAACTAAGCCAAGAACCCCATGTTTTGTTTTGTTTTGGACATGATTGTATGCTTCCACGTAATTTTGCCTGGCTTAAACAAGTAAAGGGTTGGAGGAACGCAGGCCTCCCTCCAATTTGCAAACACGATGCATTAGGCCTTTTAAACTGCTGCCGAAATTTCTCCACCAAAGATCCAGCAGGTAGTAGCCTCTTAGACGTTAAACAGCTACTCGAACCCTCCACAAAAGGCCCAGCAAGCATTTGGCCCTTAAACTGCCACAGAAGGCCCAGCAAGTGTTGCGCCTTTCAAAATGCTGCCCAAACCCTTCATAAAAGGCCTAGCAAGTATTACGCTTTTTAAACTGCTTGTCAACAAACCCTCTAAAAAAGGCCCAGCAAGCACTTTTACTGCTGCCTAAACCTCCGCAGAAGTTTACGCTTCTTAAATTGCTGTCCAAAGGCCCAGCAAGTGTTAGGCGTTTTAAACTGCTGCCTAAACCTCCACAGAGGGGGAAGCTTAGAGGAGAGGCTTCAAGAGGCTTAAAGGGAGCTTTAAGGGGAGGCTTAAGGGGGAGGCTTAAGGGAGGCTTAAAGGGGGGTTTAAGGGGGGGGTTAAGGGGGAGCTTAAGGGGGAGCTTGAGGGGGGGGCTGGGCTTAACGGGGGGCTTAAGGGCTTTGACCCTTTGCAACCCCCCCCCCCCCAAGGGACCCCCTTTGCAGGGACCCTTTGAAGGGGGCTTCAGCGGGGCTTAAAGGGGGGCTTAAAGGGGGGCTTAAGGGGCATTCTCCTGCTTTCTTTGGCTTGTGTTGTTGTTCTCCTGCAGAGATTGGGCGTAGGCCTCCGTCGGAGTTATGACGCGACACTCTTTGTATCCCCAAGGCTTTTTCGAAGTGCTGGAACAGGCACATCCACGGGCAGCAGAGCATCTTCCCAAAGCAAGATGGGCCACCTTCACCTGCTGGAGCGCCAGCGTGTTCACGGCGCACAACGATGTGGTGCTAGAACCGGTTAGAGTGGTTCAGGGGGGGGCCAGTGCCAATGTTAGGACCCCTCCACGCCATCGAGACTGACAGAGCGGCGCCACCACAGACACGGCATTGTGATTGGCCTGTCAGCTTTGTAGGAACGCAGGCCTGCAAAAGATCATTCCAAAGAGCGAGGATGAGAGTGCAGAAACGCATTTCCGAGGGGAAGGCTGGTGAAACCATGCACAAGGGTAGATTAGTTTCACTGAAGGCAGACGACCTGGAGCAATCGACTGGCTCGAAGGTAGCTCACAACAACGACTTCACCTCGGAGTTCAAATGAATGGGACTCCACGGGATGGATCTTCAAAGCCAGTGTGGAGAGCACGATGCCTATGTAGTGAAGCTGAGAGACCAGTGAATACGTTCAATCCGGGCTGCCTGATCTCATCTTGGGCATCCAAGATGCTGAAAAAGCCGATGGTGGCTGAGGTACTGGCCTGCGGACCGCGCATTCTCGCGTCGCTTCGCTCGTGAAGGTTCGAGCAGAGTGGCGTGCACTCGAGTGGTTGTGTTTGTTTTGCTGAAGCACAGAAGTCCTGAGAAGCATTAGGACGTTTGCATGTGTTCCTCCTTTGTTTAACAAAGTTGAGATGGAATTCACGAAAGTGAAGCTGCGCTGACTCTGCGAGAGACTTGCCGAACACCTTGTGTGTTTTGGCTCAAGCGTGGAGTGAAAACGAAAGTGCTCTGCGTTCTTCACAAGAAGGGGCCTGAAGCCCCCTTCGAGAAGTATTCTTATTGTCCTTCGAAGCCGGAGAAGAAGAGAAGAGTAGAGAAGTATTCTAAATTCCACCCCCTTCGTTTCTTGTTGTTTTTCGAAGCCCTGTAGAAGAAGAGGAGAGAGAATTCTTCCAAATTCCACACTCTCAGATTCTTGTTGTCCTTCGAAGCCGAAGAAGAAGAGTATTCTGATTCCACTCTCTTAGTTTCTTATTGTCCTTCGAAGCCTTTAGAGAAGAGTAAAGCAGAGAATAGATCATAGGCTTTGACACATAGAGATTGTGGCAGCGTGCCAGCGTGTCCGGCGTTGCCAAAAGGCTTTGTCGCAGTTGTAAGCTGAAAGATCCTGGAAACGGGCAGGGCTCCGTTGTGAGGGAACCTGCTAGGGCGGCTTGGTGGCGTTTTGTGGTGCGGCCGCGTTGCAGCCGCAGCCATAGTTTTGTTGTGGCGCACTTGGATGTTTGAGCTTCTAACGATTTTGCTTGTTGAAGTGCGGCCTTCCGCTCAAGACTTCAGGAATGTAGTCACACAGCCGCTGGCACCTGCACCGCAATCGCAACTTCCGAGCAACATCCGAAACAAGACGAATGCCTGCGTCCGAGTTTCTCTTGACCGAATCCGCCCAAAGGGATGGAGCCTGAACTTTTTAGCTTCGCACGAACCCTTTCGTAAAGCAGGCGAGTTCGTCTGCCTGCGTATGCCCTTGATACAGCAGATTCCCCAACTTTCCCTTGTTTTGACGGTACCATCTCTCGAACTCCATCAAATTCAGAACCGAACTTGGGAGAGCTCAAGCATCAAGCCCGCTGCAGGCCACAACTGCGCGTTTTTAGGTTTGATTTCATTGACATGCTTTAAGAAGTTGCACCATGACTGAAACGGCAATCACATCAGTCGGGATAATGTGATGTTTGTGGGAAGTTTTGTCGGGCTTGGGGACAGTCACTGAGGGAACGCAGGAATCCTGAGCCTTTTTTGAATTGGGGGGGCTTGGCGATAAGCGGCTATGCTGCGCTGGAACGGCTCAAGAGAACTGTGAGGCAATGATTAGCCCCATAGTCAAAAGCTGAACACGCAGCCTGCCTATAGGCTTCAGGTTGGGGGTGTCTTCGGCTTGCAGAGCCCGAATGTCTTTCGTATAGAGATCCCGTGAAGATTAAGAGCTGAGTGTGCCCATGTGGCACACTTGGTGCCCCCTAGCCCGAGAACCAGTCTGCAGCTTTGATTCGGCAACAACAAGTTTTTAGCAAAGCATTGGTTTTGAGAATTGGTAGTTTAGGCTTCCACTCATTCCCTCCCAGATCTTCAGCAGCAAGCAGCAAGTCCAGCTTTCAACCGGCAGTATATGGGCAAGACATGGGAGGGCCGGCCGTGAGCCACCTAAAGCTGTGGTGCTTGGAGAAGGCTTGTTCTATTTGGAATGTCCTTTTGCCGGCTTTGGACGCTCAGCTCCTCTGCCTTGAAACCTGAAGCCATGGCACGTAAAATCAACGCCTTAACTTTGTTCGGACTGGAGGGCGTGTGGATTCTAGGACGTCTTTGTCAGGGAGGCTTTGACAAGAGTTCCGCGTTTTGATGTTTACAATACAAGGCCGAGGAAACAAGAATGCATGCCAACCTGCCTAGGTGTGAATGTAAATGTGCCTAGCTCTGAAGTGAATGTGCTGGAAGTCGCCATTCTGCCATGTTGACATCGTTTAAAACTTAGGATCAAACCGCCGGTTGCAAGCGTCCAAGATGCTCCAAGATTCCCTAAAGATCCCGCTATGTCACTCAGGGACCTGATGGCCTAATGCCTCGAAAGCTCTGACCCAAGCAAGGGCACTCCTTCCGTGGAGGCTGCGCTCGACACGATCGAGAACCAGCCGTCGCCCGGTCAGGAGCTTTCGTGTTTGCAGGGTTTGCTACCCCTTCTATACCCGACCTGAATTTCATGGCTTCCCCCCCATTGCTGTACCTGTGGCATGCCTAGGTTTTATTTCTTCCTTGCTGAGTCACAAGAGCAGGTAAGCCCAGAACTTGACGACCAGCCCAAGCTTCACCAAAGCACCACTTCGGCTGGGGGGGGGGGCGGGGGGGAAGGAAGTTCCAAGCCCAAACCCGACAATACACGGACAGCAACAGGAGGCAAGCCCCGACCCGAAATTGAGAGGAAACGTCGAACTAGATGGCTCTTCAGCATGGGTTCACACGGGCGGTGCTGGATCTAGGGCTCGTCGAACACCGAAGACTTGGTTTATGACTAGGCAAAACCAGAATTGAGTCCAGAACGTCAAGCCAGACAAATCGCAGTCCCAAAGCACAGCCCCAAGCCCCAACATCAAAACGCAGAACACGAGACGAAGCCTCAGAGCTCAACAAGTTGCAATGTGGCACTTAGCTCGAAGGACACACCCATTGGGCCGCTGCGCCTACAGGAGAGACATTGGCAACCCTGCGCCAATTCAGGAGGTATGAAAGTCATGAAAGTTGTTAAACATATTCGATGTCTTCAAGCTTTTCAATGTATTCATGGTTCTTGGAGTGTTAAAGTGTTTTTCATAGTGGTTAAAGTTATTGCATCGGCACAGGGACCACAAAACCCTTAACTCTCACACTTGTAACATCCAGTTTAAAGTAGAGGAGGTTAGGCTGGGAGAGTGTTTAGGAGCACTTTGCTATTGGGCTGCTACTGGCCCGCAAGCCTTGTAAGAGCAAGTGGCACCATGCTGTCAAGCAACGGCAGGCCCGACAATTTCTAGCTCCCGCCCCGCTGAACCTGCTCTTTGCGCTATTCCTGTTGCAGCATCATCAAAGTTTCAGCTTGTTTTAATCTCTGACCGCTGCACATATCCCTTTGGTCCTGGTTCCTCCCGAACTCGGTTTGATCGCCTACCAGCCAAGGCAAGCAAAGGCCCACGACGCGGCCGAGAAAGCCGCGGACCCGGGACGTGCATACATTTTACAAAGGGAGATCAAACTACAGAAAATGAAGCAAGGCAATTGTAAACGCTTGCGCGCGCCGCCTCAGGAAAGGAGGAAAGAGGGCTTCAAAAAAAAGGGAGGTCTAGGGACCCAGGGGGGTTTCAGGGTGGGTTTCAGGGGGGGGGGTGTCCGGTCCAAAACACTCGACCGGTTTGCAGCTCCTCCAAGCGATGTGGGGGGAGGGGGGTGCGTCACAAAATTTGGCATGGGGGAAGGGTGGGTTTGGGGGGAAGGAGGCCGGATCCGTGTCTGCT